>OY729166.1:21245698-21668423 GCA_958299025.2 Drosophila histrio | reverse complement strand
AGAGAGCGTGGAGAGCGTTTGTTTTTTATACAATTCATGAGAGTATTTTTTTATGTTTATGTGTGTGTATGTTTGTGTGTATGGGAAGAGATAAGAGCAGAGACGTCGAACGCACACAAATTAGCAAAAAACAAAAATGAAAATATACAATAATTTATGGATTTTTTTCTTTTTACAAATGTTTTTTTTTTTTGAAGGGTGGTTCAGTGATTTTGGGTGGATGAGTGTCAAAGGTGGTGGATCGACAAAGAGAACGAAAGACGTGTGGGGTAGGAAGAGTGTGTGAAGAGCGGGCGCAGCAAATTCATGCAGAGCGGCAGAATGGCGGGTGGATGATTGACCAAAGAGTTAGAGAGCTGAGAGATTTGATATGTGTAGGTGTGTGTGAGAGTTTGTGTGTGTGCCTCACAGATTTGGGGGCTGTTTATACAAAATTTACACATTTATATGCATTTGTGTGTGTATGTGTGTTTGTGTTGGTTAAACATTGAAAACATTAATAACATTTAAAAACAAACATCAGCAGCAGCGACAGCAACGAAGAGAGAAAGAGACAGCAGCAGGTGAGTTGAAATTGAGATTTAGATTGAAATGAGCAACTGCAGCAGCCAAGATGAGTTTTTAGGGGCTCGTTTTTGTGCAACAACAGCAACAGCAAGAGGAAAATTTTAAAAGGGGGTTTTTTTTTGTATGCTTATAAGTAAATATTGTATGAGTGCCAAAGCCATTATACGATTATTTATATAAATGCCACAAAACAATATTTATGTATGTGTGGTTTTTTATTTATACACATAGAAAATTAGATATTTGTAAAACAAAATGTCTAACTATTTTCTAAACTCTCTAAACATGTTAAAAATTTACATAAGCGTTGGTTAAACTATTATGGAGCAGGCAGGATCGCCGTTGTTAGCGATTTATGCCATGGGAAATTTAACGGCAATAATTTCCACCTATTGTCTAAACTAATTCCCTGTTTACTAAGCTGGTGAAAAATAAAAAACCACAGCCACAATTAGAGTAAGTTACAATTTTGTGAGTGGGTTTAAGAAATACCAATAGAAATATATATAATAAACTAATTCCCTGTTTGCTAAGCTGGTCAAAAAAGAACCACAACTACAATTAAAGTAAGTTACAATTTTGTGAGTGGGGTGAAAATATACCAAAAAAATATATATATAACAAATAAATAAAGTATATACCTATAAGTATTAAACACTAATAAAAAAGCCACAACAACGAAAGCTTTACAGCAAAAGAATTGAGTGTGTATCAGAGAACTAAAAAAGGAGTAATTAAATTGGAGACTCACCCTGGCGCTCTCCTTCAGATCCTGCATGGAGGGATCATGTATGGGCTTGCCAGAGGCCAGTTTGGTGCAGTTAATCAAATCGCCCAAAGCGGAAGCCACATCCTTGACGGCATTGATGACCATGACCTGAGAATCGGGCTGAGAGGAGCCCAAGGAACAGGCGCCTCGCTTAACGGCCTCAGCGAGTTGGGCTAAAAGAATAGAAATCAAATAGAGATGAGTATAATCTACAGGGATCAGCTTAATAATTTACGCATACTCACTTATGGTGGAGACGGCATTCTGTGCCGCATTTGCCAACATATCCTGTGTGCCAGCAGCTCCAGTTACCAACACCTTGGTGTCCTCCACCAACGCCTTGGCGGTCTGTAAAATGTGCTCACGATGATCAGCAAAGCTGCCATCGCCATCGGAGTGCAGAGTGCCAGCTGTGGCAAACATAATGGTCGTGTCCAAATCTCCTATAATGCCGGACACGGTGTGGGCAGCATTAATGCAGGCCTGTGTGCCACGAGAGCCAGCCTGGAGGGCGGCCAACACCTGGGCAACCTTCTCGGATACCTCACGAGCATTGCGAGCAATCTCCTTTTGGGCACCGGCATCATTAGGACTTGCGCCTCCGGCTGAGCTCTGAATCATTGCACTCACAGAGCGTCCCAAGTCGATAACTGTGCTGCGAATACGCATTGCGACATCCGGAGATGTTGTTGTGGTACTTGCACCTACCGAATCTTGTGTAAGTAGCTGATAGTGCTGTGTCATGTCCACGGCGAGTTGGGGAAGAGCAGCTGGCTCAACACTACTCTTGGCATTGATCTCATTGCCCAGACGGGCAATCTCCTTGGCGGTTGCCACCATTCGTGTCTGATAGTCAACAAATGTATCCGAATAGGAAGCATTCAATAGTGATTGCCGTTTGTCTGTCAATCGTGTAATGGCGCGATTCACCTGCTCCATCAGACCCGTCACAATTCCTGTCTCCGCATTAATCTTCTCCACGGTTTGCTGCAACTCCTGTATGGCCTCCCGTGTACCATCGATAGACTCATCGAGTCTTGGATGGGCGTGTGTCGCACGAGGATTACCCGCCGAGTCCTTGGCCGACTGCACCAATGTAATGGCACTCTCGACAACAGACTTTGTCTGGTTGATCAGCGACATCTGCTGCTGGCTGTGCACAATGTGAGTGCAGGCGCCAATTGCACCATTCACCATGGGCACTACATAGCGAGAAATCTCGCCCACACTGTGTCCCAGTTGTTCGGCATTGTTTTTGCCTGCCACGCGTATTGGTTCCAATTTGTCTAACAGTTCGGCGGCAGAGTTTAACGTCTGCCCGCTGAAACCATGCAGATTATTATCCCGACGACGACTCAATCCCTGTGCATTGACGGCCAAGGCACAACTGTCCAGTTCCCGGGTGCAGGTGCCCAGCGTGTGAAGCACTTGTTCACATTGTGCCTGTCCGGGCGCCTTGTCGCGTATATTGTCCACCAGACGCTTCACAGACTCGGAAACTGGCGTGGAGTGCATTGAGAGCTGCTGCCAGACAGGTGGATTATCTGGAGACAAGGCCAAAGATTTGGCTGCCTTTACCATCTCGACAACGCCATCAATGACACCACGTCCTGCCTGTATTACAGGTTCCTGTGCCTTGCGACCCTCTGCACTAATTTTGGCCGGTATGGAGATAAACTCCGGACTAGAGGCATATTGACGCACCGCCTTGACAGCCTCCAGCAACGGTTCAACAAGTCGTTCCCGACTGCCGCCCGTGGGATGTTCCTCAATGGCCTTAATGTCCTGAACAAGATCCGAAGTGGCCGTCGCCACCTGTTTGGCCAGCACAATGAACTCATTCTTGGCCACAGGATTGTTGGTATTCATGCTCGCCTGCCGACAAATGGAACAGAGGTAGCTTGTATGCTTGGCAATCACCGTCAGGGCGGAAATCATTTGTGGTTTTCCCGACTGTGCACTGCTCACAATATCGCAATGCTGGCGGATTCCCTGATAGGCCCATGTCAATTGTGCTTGATCAATAATTCCGGCACGTCCGGCCACACTACTTGGATGCGAGACACCAATAAGATATGCCGCTTGAGAGGAACTCTCGATGAGTCCTTGTATCGAATCATTGACATTATTGACCGACTGACTGAACTCCACGTGTTGTGACTGTTTGGCATTGTTGATCATCTCCGAGATGGCGTATCCCAAGTTGCGGGACTTGGATGTTGCCTGTTCAACGCAATCAAAGTATCCCTGCTCGTTTACCGGCTCATGGGGATAGTCAAGCATTAGACGTAGTGCCTCAATGTTTCGCATAGCATTGTCGCATTCCTTTTGACCTGGAGCCGACTGTATGCTGGCATCCACCAGTTGATTGATGCTCTCGGTGACACTACGTGCGGCAGCATGCAATAGATTCTTAGCATTTGGCTGGCCAGGATCAGCGGCAATGGATTTTGCCGTGGATAGCAGTGAACACGATTGTGTGGACACGTGACGCAGACATTCAATCATCTGGGAACGCACAGGTTCATCGGTTTGCGTTTGTCCCGCCATCTGCATGCTAACCGACAACAAATCCCGATAGTTGGCCGCAAAGTGTTGACTGCTGTCCGCCAATAGGGCAGGACTTGCATACGACTGGACAATCTGTCCGCCTGCGCTGCTCAATTGTTCCGCCACCTGTTTTAACTCCGACTGCAGTTCGGCATAGGGACGATTCGAAGGGGGAAATTCGCTGACCGATAGAATCTCGCTGAGATCGCTGACATTGCGCAAAGCGGCGTCCACTTCACGCTGACCGGGAATACAGTCTACAGTGCGGGATAGAGCTCCCGTTACATCCCGTCCAGCTTGTGTCAAAGCCTGAGGATCGGAGACACCTTGCAGTGTGCGTTGTGCCTGTTCAATTAACTGTGCCGAACTGGTCACCACATCATCTGCACAATCAATAATCGCTGGGTTCTGTGTAGTCGCCGCCACGCCGTGCACACTCCTTGTAAAGTCGCCCAATGCCAAGGCCGTATCACGTCCAGCGGCGCCTGCATAACTCCTTTGTCCCTGCAACACCGAGCTCAGCAATTGACTCAAAGCGATGCCCACATTCTTGGCCGACTTGCGCAAATCATCAGCGGAATTCTCCACCGTGTCGCCGGGCAGCGGACGCAATTGACCCGCCAACGCCGCCTGCCGTGTATCGTCCAGCACATGATGAAGTTTACGCACTGCCTCTAAGGCAGATTCCAATTCCTGGCCGCCACATGCATCACGTGCCCGCTGCGCCACCGAATGCAGAGCCGAAACACTTTGTCCCAAATGCAAGGCACACTTGGAGAGTTGTGCGGCGGCGGGAATGTCCGTGACAGTCGGTTGCAAGGCACGCGACGATTTCGACACTTGCAGTGCGGGCTCAATGAACTGCTCTGCCGCCTCGATCAGATTCAGCTGAGCATGTGCATCATCCGGCTGGGCACGCGTTGTTTTTAGGGATGTGACAAGACGTGGAATTGTGTCTGCAACACGTTTGCAATCCTGCAACAGCGACTCCTTCGTCTGATGATCCTGACTGTGTTGAACGGCATTCTGGGCAGCGGAAATGCATTGAGTTGCCGCCGTGGCCGCCTGTTTGGAACAGAACTCCAACCGCTGGATGAGATCACGTTTCATGGCCGGTGTATTGGCTGCACTTGTGGTAATCTCACGCAATTCCTCCGCAGCACGACGCAATGCATTCTGATTGTCCGAATCGTGGGGATTCGAGGAGCAGAGACGTGCCGCCTCCACCAGTTTGGCGGTGGCATCTGCCAATTGCTTGGCAGCCGACAACAGACGTCGCTGCATATCCGCATCCTCCTGCTGATCAGCTTCCCCCTTAATGCTCTGAATTAACTGAGCCGTGGTTTGTCCCAAGGTACGTGCATGTCGAACCATTTCCTGTGGATCATTGGTGGACACCAAAATGTCTGTGCCAATGATTACATTCTCCACGGGACTCAGTTCCTGACTGGTGCGGTTCGCCTGCTCCCTTGTACTCAGCTTGACGTGCTCCAGCATCTCCATCAGACTCTTGGAAACATCTCGAGCTGCTGCCACCAGATCTGCCTTCAATTTTGGATCATTGCTTGCCTCGTTGCACACTTCGCAAAGGGAATTCACAGCTCTTGCCACATTTCTGGCCGCCGCCTCCAATTGCTCTCGACAGGCGGCATTGTGCAGTGTAGGCGCCACAACTTTAGCACATGCCACCAATTGACTGGTGGCCAGTGCACATTGACTTGCCGCTCCAATTACGCGATTCCGTGCCTGATCATCCTCACAACTGGCCGCAATGTTCTTGGCCCGTAATACCAAGGCAGCTGTTGTATTTGCCACTGCCTTGGCCAAACCCAACAACATGTCATGCAAATCTCGATTCTCCGGTGCTTCCTCCTCGGCAATTGTACTCAACACATGTGTGGTTGCTTCGCCAACACGACTGGCTGCATTGATCAGATGCTGTGGCGGTTCCTTGCTCTCCGGCTCGGCAGCCTTGAGAAGATCACTGAAGGCATTGCACAAATTGCGTGCTGCCTCCAACAATTGATCGCCATTCGAATCGTTCTCCATGAGGGCGGCAATCAGACGCACTTCCTTTGTCACCTCTGGTATGGTTTGTGCAATTTGTGACACAGACGCCGATATGGCCTCCGTATCAACTTCATCCGGATGCGATGCTGTAATAATCTGTGCGGTCGCTGCACTCATTGTCGCCACATGGGAACTAACCGCCTGCTTGGACGTATCTAGCGTATTTTCACGCCACTCGATTGAGCGCAGATCGTTGCCCAGCTCTTGAATGGGTGCCTGACAAGGAATTAAGGAATTAGCACAGAAATTGCATAGTTTTCCAAATGTTAAACTCACCTTAGTGCGCAGCTCTTCGTCGGCGCGTATTAAGACATCCTGGCCAGCTGATATATAGCCAATCAAAGCTCGCTGCGGCTCCGTTAGATTCACAGAACTAATGCGTACTTCCTTAGTCTAGAGAGTAGCAAAGTATTCAAATATTATAAAGATAATTTAATGCATTCTAACATCACACGTACTTTGTGAAACTTGGCATGACCGTTTTCTAATATAATCACAATTTATACGCAGCATGTTTAAAAGTTGGATGAGAATTTCTTAGAGTTAGTTCAAAGTGTGTGATTATGTTTAGTTTTATTTTGAGGTTATGGTGCAATGGCAAATTAGATAAAATCGCATGAAATGAAATTCTGTAGTAGGAATAGAGGGAACGAAAGGGGAGTCTGCTTTACTTACCGTGGGCGGTTGATGCGCATGATTAACCTGACCGACAAAAGCTCCATACTGCACGGTCTGTACCTCGTTCTGGGTAAATGTGCGCTCACCTATTGAATTATCCACAAGGATCAAAGTAAACAAATTAAAATTATCATAAGCAAACAATTTAAAACATAAGCAAACGCATAAGGAATATCTCAAGAAACTGTTGAAAGCAGGGACCGAAATGAGTAGTTAATCGTGATTATTGAAGATCATATACTTATATATAATACAATATATACATATAACTTTTAATTCTTATTTTTCATTTTCAAGAATATTTAGAGGCCCTAACTATTATCAATTATGATTTTTACTGAATAACTAAAAAATGTAGGTTTTATTATTATAAACTGTCCCTGCCTGGTCTTAAGTTCTTTACAAACTATTCAACAGTCTTCTGCTATATTTATACATATTCCAAATTTAAATCAAAATACATAAAGTAAAAGAAGCTGAAGCTAGTGCATATAGTATTTAAAAATAGAAAACAATAGACATACCGTCATAGGGCCGCATAATTCCGGGATGCGCCAGACTCTCCAAGTTGAGCTTCTCCACGCGATTCGTTTCGTGTTGCAAGAAGGTGGCCCTAAAATGCAAAGAAGCAATATTAGAGTCTTCAGTTTTAAATAAACAAGCTCGTTGTCCACTCACTTGGATGGCGCAACGGACTCCTCCACCATGGTGGAACCCTCATCACCCTCGATGCCAAAGTGATCCTTGGTTTGTTTCTTTTTCAATATAATATCGATATAGCCCGCAATTAGCTGCACAATTTGCTCAGCCTCTGTGGTCTGAACCGAATAATATTGATTTGCATAGTCGCCAAAGTCCAGGGTGAAAGTATTTGGGGAGGCGCCCCAACGACGCACTGTGGTCAGTGGCCAGGAAATGAGAATCTCCTTGGTACGTTCATCCAGACGCAGCACAGAGTCCTTGGTAACGCCTAAAAGGCGCGGCACCAGCTTATTCTTGCCATTCATCTTCTCCTTGACGAGAAAGAAGGTAACGCCATAGGTGGGCAACTCCCGAGCTGTCTTGGTATAAAGAACTTTGGCATCGATTTCTGATAAATCAGCATGACGTCTGTGCTCCGCAAAGACCTTCTTCTCAATGTTCTTTACACGCACATACGATTGAGGCAGAAAGTCCTTTAAGCTAAGGGAGGAAGGTAAGGATTTGAATAAAATAATTACAAATATATATAAGTATAGGAGAACTCACTCCAAAAATCCGGGCTTGTGCTTGGCCTCGTTGTGGGGACCGAATTGTATGTGCACCTGAATGCCAGCGAATTCACAAGCTATAAATTAACAGAAATATATAATTTAGTATATAAATTATAAGATAGAATTAGAAACCTACCCTTATCCTGTGTAACGGGATGTGTGCCATCTAGAATAGCATCCCTGGCCTGCACATATAGCAAATTCAGCTGAACGGGATCCCTAGAATCGATGTTCTGATCCGAAAAGAAGAAACGACGACGCAATAACACAGTCTCTGACTCATCGATACCCTGTTCACGCAATGTGCGTCCCACATCAACCCAATTCACTAGAAAACAAAAAGAAATAATACCTTAGTAAAGTTCCAAAGATAAATAATAAAATAATTAGTTACTTACTTTCATCATCGGTCTTGAGTTTCTTGCGCAAACTTTCCATTTTGGCATCGCGATCCTTTTCCGTGAACTTTCGCTTCAAGGTGAGCGTGCCAAACTTATTATCGGGCAAATTCTCATTCTGGGCCTCGTTATCCTCACGCACCAGGCCATATTCCTCGTGATTGGTAATGCCAATCTTCGTGCAGATAACCACCATCAGCTGGGAAACAGGCTGCGAATCATCGACCAAAATGGTCTTTACGGCGCCATCCAACATACGGACACGCAGCGTCCGCAATTTACGTCGATACTCGAGCGTATCCTGATTGTGCAGAATATAGTAGCCCAGTGTGCGTCCCGCTTCCAACCAGACGCCCTGCTGATTCTGCTCATCCGAAATGAAGAGTCCATATTCGCTGGCTGGAAGAATAGAAATGAGGAAGATTGCAAATGATAGCTGTAGGAGATTGCTTTCTGGATTGTCTGTCTACTCACGTTGTCCCTGCACCGCTTCGGCAAATTTATCGCGTATAATTTTGCAGGCATCGAAGACTGTGGTATTTGGTTGGAATTGTATGGTCTTGGTAACTCGACCACCTTCCAGCTGTATGCGCAGCGACAATGTGGACATTTTCCTTGTGTCGTCCTCGTCCTCGTCTTGGTCTAAGACTGACTACTTGTGCTCCTAGTCCTAATCGTTTGCTTAAACTTAGTGTATTACGTGTAGAAATTGTAAAAGGCACTGCAAGAAAGATAGACAGAGAAAGAGAGAGAGATATAGAGAGACGTTATAAACATGAAATAAATGGCCGTTCAAGTGTTATAAATAGCGCAGACCAAAAACCAGAAGTAGTAGAGCCCAAAAAACCGAAACCAAAACCAAAACCACCCCCGTTGCAAGAGATAGCCGCATCAGGGCACGCCGGGGCATGCCACGCCGGGGCAGCCACCACCCAAAAACCAGACAAAGTCGCCTCGCTGCTGCTGATGATGAAAATCTTCTATACACACACACACACAAGCACACATACAGTTAGTCGAGTAAATGTTTTGACAAACAGAAAATTCACATTTTTCCTGTATCTTTTAAAAAAGAAAATAAAAAGAAGTAAAGGTTTTTTTTCTGGCAAAATAAAATTACTGCACTTTATATTTTGTCAAAACAATTATTTGACTAACTGTATGTACACTCACACGCACACACACACACAGAGGGCCACTTCAGTTTCCAAATCAAAGCCAGGCCATTGTAGCTTGGGGTGACTTCCCCCTCCTGCCCTCCACACGCTCTTCTACTGTTCTCCCCCTCGGTCTTGTCATTATGCCAAAGCAGCGACGCCAACGTCGCTGTCACTGTCACTTATTGTTGTTGCTGTGTTTCTCTAGCTGCGCCATTTAATGCGACATTAATGCCTGGATTTTTAGCTAAATTCAGTTAATGCCTCGCTGCCTTTTCCCATTCCCCTTTCCACGCTGTAATTGATTTTCTGTCGTCCTGTACCATCTTCTCCCGGGTCAGGCAAAGTGTGTCAGGCCTACCCCCCAAGAAAACCGGAACACTATAGCATTATTTGCTTATGTAAAAATCAATAATTTGCACAGCTTATGTTTTGCTTTAATTTTTTTTAACGCTGATGTAAAGCATCCGGAAACACTTGAAATTTCCGGCAAAAAACTGACTGTCATAAAACGCCAGGAGCGTAGGAGTAAAGTACACACACACAGACAAACACACTTGCATACACACACACACACACTGAAGCACTGTTTAAATTTACTTTTTGTCCCTTGGCAGAAAACCGACTGCTCCATATGGCGGCTTGATTGGAAGAGGCGACAACAACGACGCTGTCGGATTTATGAGAAACACTGTTTGCTGGAGATGCACGTCTGCTGGCCACGAAATCTGGCACGTAACTGAAAAAGGTTACCTCAAAATGGGACCAGCCTAGGGGATGCTGCGACGCTGCTGCTGACTTCGCTGCCGACGTCGACGCAGGCCAATGTTAACCGCATTTGCTCTGTCTGTCTGCTGCGACGACCGTTTGGGGGTGACACACACACACACACACACAGACAGAGAGCGCGATAAAGAGCGAGTGAAAGCACAGAAGATAGTGAGAGCACCGCCGCCTGCGCAGTGCTTAAGAAAGTTTACTCAAAGGGTGCAGCCGAATTGCGAAAAGAGAAGATAATTCAACCCCAGCACAAGTGTAGACTTTTCGCTCTCTCTTGCACTCGCTCTTTGCCGCTGTAGAGTTTACACGCCTTGCAATGCCGACTGCGACTGAATGGCGCCAGCCGGCAAAGTGTCAGCGTTTTGCGCAGCTTAAGCAGCGCAGCATCGAAGTGGCAGCGAGCTCATTCGCGTAATCTGATCGGAGTTTGAAAACACACTGCGCGGGAGTCCCTCAAATGCGCTCCTGTGTTGAAAATGTCAACTAGGCAGAGTGTGCTGCGCAGCGCCACAGTACTTTCTGTGGTAAAGAATGTGATTAAATGTTAAGCAAAAATAGCACACACAATTTCTAATTAATTAGTTAGGAAACAACTCTTACAAGTTATATAGCAGTCAGCTAAACAATTACATTTTCTAAAATAATATTCTGTCTGTAAAATTGCAGATAATTAAATATATTCCATTAGTATGCAAAACATTGTAACAATTAGTTGGCAGACAACTTTTCGTTTTATAACATTGCTTTTAAATAAGGCAAATTTCACTTGTCTTCCCGCTTTGGCATTTTTCCTCTATGCATACTCGCATGTAATTCAATATCCTCCATTAATTCAATTAACTGTATGGCAACTAAAGTCTCCCCCAAACATAACCTCAAAATAAACACACTGGCGGTCTGAGAGAGTGTCACAGAAAATGGGATGTAGGATGTGTGACAGGCAGTGTAGATGGATTTCATAGAGCGCAAAGGCAAACAGTTTGAATGACTGAAGAGCATAGTATAAACAAATAGACATACATACATATAAATGTACATATATAGCTTATTTTGAGCTTCATCATATTGCATTACAGCTGCTGAATAAGGTTTCAATTGATGACGCTGTCAGCTTTCAATACGACTTTCAATAATGGCCAATAAAATATACGAAATACATAAAAATATACGAGTGGCGAATAAAAATGATTCCACACCTCCAACACTACAACAACGGTTTCTTTCAATGCAAATGTAACTTGGAGTTTGCAATTCTCCAAGTAGCACATGCTGAAGTTGAAGTTGTTGTAGCTGAAGCTGAAGCGGCACGAGTTCACACTAATTGGCAACCACTTTTCGCTCGGAAGTCACACTGTGCGGCTAATGGAAGTAATTTACTGCCAGCCAAGTTTCTTATGGGTCTAACTAATTAATTGACTCTGCCAGTTCCTGATACTGTATGTGTTTCCCTTTACCTATGAGTGTGTGTGTGTGTGGATGCTAAGTGAATGCAGTTTTCTTCCTGTTGTAGTAATTTGTGAAGTTATAATTTTGAAAAGTATAGATATCAATTAATGCAACATTGTTTTCATTAAGAAACTTTTCCTCTGGTAAATTGGTCAAACAATTTTACCTTTCCCAATTATATATAATTAAATAACAGTTTAATATGTTAATAAACTCATTCCTTAAATATTTTCTATACTTTTTGGCTTGTCAATAACTCACATTGTCTGCAAAAAGTATGCTATACATAAAATACATTGGAATTCTCTCAAACGCTGCGGAATCTACGGAAACTATTTATAATAAATATATTCTAACAATGTTTGACTAGAGATTCAGCTACAAACTTAGATTTTTGAAAGCTAAAGCTACATATAAAATACTTTAAATCTTAATTAATTCAGAATTTTTACTTACTCTTCGTACACATTTTTAGACACATCGAAGAATTGTTTTTAAGATTACGTTAATTTAATACGGGTTTTTTAGTTGTTTGTTATCGGTTTTTTTTTTCAGAACTTTTTCAAAAGGCACATGACTTTTAGCTTAGGCTTATGCTTATAAAGGCACACTCGGAGCGGGTGTCGTGTGTTGTGTGTGTGTTGAGTGTTGTGTGTTGAGTGTTGAGTGTTGGTTAAAATGGTGTTTTGTCTTTGAAGGCGTACGGGGTGAAGGGATTTTAAAAATCGTTGACTACGACGGCAGCACGCGACGATCGGAAGCCAAAGCGTGTGGCAACTTTTGGCGGCTGCACGTCGAGCTGAGGCACGTTTGTGGTGTTGAAACGGCGGCACGGATCGCGTCCAGCCCGTTTTTTGTACAAGAAATTGTACGGAACCGAAATGGCAATCAAAAAACGTAAAGAATACACTAACAATTTGAATCAGATTCGAGATCTAATTCTATCTGTCGATTAAAAAGTATTTTAAAAACGCGAATACGCAACAAATGCTTGCAATTAACAAATAACTTCTAAATTGCTAAAAATCTGGCATTTTTTTTGTATATTGTATATACGGTGTATATAAGTTAATATCGATAAAAACGTGTAGTATATATATATATATTTTTTTTTTGGTGTAACAAATCTTATTTCGTTCTGTTATCTAAGGCAAATTATTGGCTGAGCCTAAGGCTGCTCCTAAGTTCTAAGTTCTACTTAGTTCTACCACTAAATGTGCAGTTAAAAGGCAATGTTAAAGTTAAGTTTACATTTTTAAGGCACACGACGATAACGTAGCAAATGAAATTCGCGAATATTATTAAAGTTTACTTTAATCGTATAATATAGTATAATAAGGCACTTTTTGAACGACAATAACTAAACCGGAAAAACTTAACAACTGATTAACACAAGGCACAAAAACGGTGAGTGAAAACTGTTTGAAGCAAAACACTTGAACTTTTGTGTGTTTGTGTGTTTGTGAAAGTGTTTGTGATGTTGCAAGTTTTAGATGATGTCAGCGCTGGCGTGTCCTGCCCGATCGGAGGCTAGGCCTAGAGTGATGTGCTACGCCGGCGACACATCGTGTGCTTCTGACGCAAAACATCATTCATGCCACAAGTCGTAAGCATTATGAAAATCAAGTTGGCGTCACATCGACGACTGGACGAATGCTGGATGCTGTGCGCGCATGCTCCATGCCACAGAGGCTGCGCTGCTGCCACACATTGGATTTGTGCTGCGTGCTGCGTGCAAAAGGGATGGGAGATGGAATGATAGGAGAATGGGAGGATGTGTAGAGTGCGGCAGATCAACGGAGTGAGGGGAGGGAAAGGAGCAGGGTGCACAGTGCTTTGGCTTGTATATTTTTCTGTTTCTTTTGGGCAACCCCGCAACATGGAATCCACCACCAACTGTGCCACCCAATGGGTGGGCCATGACCACCAATGGCTGCCTCGTTTCGTTGCGTTGTCTCGCTGCTTATGTACAACAACTTTCTGCTGTTGTTGTTGTTGTTATTGTTGGTGTTGCTGCTGCTGTTAAGTTTTAGTGACTTGATGTTGTTGTTTATTCCAAAAGTTAACAAAAACTCAACTCAAATCTGATGCTGCGGGAGATCGCAGCAAAAGTTTTAATTAGCCAGCGTGAAAACTGATTAATTGCAGCTTCAAGATTAAGTATACGCCGCATTCTTAGCCTGCCCCTAAAAGTAGACTCTTAGCTAGTTGCAACACCGCCCCCAATAACATAAAGACTAAAACAAACTCAAGTCAACGCGACAATCGCAGCCGCCATGAAAAAACTCAACTGGCGCGACTTTCTGGCGCCAATGCCTCCATTTTGTCTGGCCACATAAAGTGTGTGTGTGTGTGTGCGAGTGTGTGTGTTAGTTGGCGCGTGTGCGTAGGAGTCCAACGCTCAAGGAATCTGCACAGTTTACATTTTGCTTGTCTCGTTTTCCCCACAGTCAGCATAAAGTAAAATTTTTAATACCCGTACCTAAAAACTTATAGTATATACACAACTTTAGCAGAGATATGTAACACAACTTGATTTTGTTAAGAAATATATATATTAATAGATATGTACATTCACGTATTTATTTTATGTACAATTTTAAATATAGTACAATATTATAAATAAACATAGTGCTCGTGCTTAGCTAATATACAAAACAACCGATCTGAGCATAGTATGTCAACTTGGTAACAGTATATCCAAGTCGAGCACGCCAGCAACTAACACCGCACTAGTTTCTGATTGCTTTTCTTGCTCTATTCCAATTCCAGCTCTCTTGGTCCCGTATCTGTCTTGTGGGTGTGAATTGTCCCGGCAAGAGGATAACAAAATGTCACAAGACTGCGCCAATGTGGAGCCTTTTTATGTAATTTCCAGCAATTTTTATTTGTCCTGGCGACCGGCAGAAAAAAATGTCCTCAAAGTCATATAAATAGCCAGAGGCAAAGGCATAAAAATTACGAATCTACACGCAAACTAAAGGGGCTACAGCTACAGCCTATATAAGGTCAATGTAAATAATAAAAATAAAAAGTTCCAGGCAATCAAATTGCTGATTTATTCTGGAAAACCAATTGACAGCACAGTATGAAAATTTTATTCTGTTTCATAACGTCAAAACCGTAGAGAAAATAGAAATAAAATAAATGTATTAAACTGGAGATGTGTTTTATAATAAAGCTCAAAAAATAAAAAACTGAGAGTGTAACGCACTCAGATATTAAATTTTAATAGGAAACTGTAATGTGCTTTATAAGGCTTAAAGAAACTTTAATGTCTGAGTGTCTGTTGGTAAATTAGTAAATATATTTCTAAATGAAAATCCTATTATGTTTCATAATTTTTTAAAGAAACTCAAGTAGCAAGACTTCTCTATATATCGTATAAAGACTTCAAATGCTTGAAACTGTAGCGTATTTAGAAATTAATGTGTGAAAGTTGCTTTCTGATTTATAAATATTAAAGAAAATCAAACAGCTAAAACTGTAGGACAATAAAACTATAAAAAAATTATGCTATGTCCAGTAATGATCGAAAAAATAACTCAAATATCTGAAACATAGAAATTATACGCTGTATTTCTACATGAAAATCAAATAATGTCTGTTAATAGCTTAAGATACTAAACTGTCGATTTAGCAGTTTAGTTTCTATATAAATGTTATATTCTATTTCATAATAACAGAGTAAACTTTATTTCTTTATCAACATTTTAAGCTGTATCATGATTTTTCATTAAACCCAAATGCCTGACCACTTTCCTCTTAATTTTATAGCCGTAGGGCATTCAGCAGTTAGTCAACCATTAATCATACTACATCTTAGGTAGTTTAACAGCCCAATAAGAAATAATCAGTGGGAAAACGTCATAAACTTTTTAAATAACTTTTAGTTCTCTGGATTTTATAGATCCATATAAATATATTATGCAGTCATCAGCAAAGAATGTTTATAAACTGTTTCTTTAGCACACTTTGAAAAGTGATTGAATCATTTCTTTGTACAAGTAATTTAAATAAATTTCCCAAATTTTGCCCAAATATTTGTATAATTTTCACTCACCTCAATTCGCAGTTGCCGAAAACAGCGCCAGTTTTGTGAATCAGATGCAGTTGGTTTTTTAGTAGATAAATTATTAATGCTTTTTAGAAAGTTTTCGTGCTAATTGTTGTCGTTGTTTGTGTTTAATTCGTTGTTGTAGTTTTTGTTGTTGTTCTTCTTCTTGTTGTTGTTGCGGTTGTCGTTTTAGTATTTGTTTAAGAAATCTGTAAATAAAAGTGAGTATAACTATGAGTGCGAGTGAGAATACTTGTAATATAAATCTTTCAACGGTCGCGGCAAATGCAGACACTTTGTGGCAACTTCTTCAACACACGCAATGCACTCAAAACTCAACGCATTTTTCCTGTTTTCATTTTCCATATTAGCAAGAAAAGAAGTTGCAGTTGCAGTTACGACGCGACTGGATACGAGAATCCATGCTGAATGCACATATATGGCAATTTGTTGGCATTGTGGTTAATGCCACCAAGAAGACGGCAACTGCCACAGCCGGAGTTGCCACATATATGTATGTGCATAGATAGATGTTGAAGCAAAAGAATGTTGCACCAGACTTTTCCATTAACGCAAACCGAATGCGAGTTTTGTTTATAAAAAATCAATCAACACCCAAAAGCCCAAAAGCTGAACAAAAGCGTGTAACACGCTGCTGACCAAAATAGGCCGAGGCCGAGAGCCGGACCAACAAGGAGCTGTTGCAGCTGGCCAAGAATGCGGCTCCGACCATTAACAAGACAAGGATAGGAGTAGTATGTATTTGTGGAGAATTCTCTGCTTCGACAGGTGCAATAAGTGCAGCCCTCAAAATAAAAATAAAAGAGTGTACCAGCATTTTTTGTTGTCGCGTGGGCGCAATGCTGCGATCTGTGGCATGCAACGTTGGCGGCCACCTGAAAGCGAAAATGCGACCAATTTAAGAGGCTTCAACGTGGGCGGCGGAGGTGGCGTTGTCGTTTTTTTTTTTGTTGGAGTGCAGCTCTCGACAAGTTGTTTGGCGGGTTGACAATTTGGCCCGCTGATTGTAGGCCGATTGTTGTTGAAGCCCGTTGTTCTTACCGCCCGATAACGGCACGTAGTTAAAGTGAACACAATCTGAGACCTTGGCACGATTCTCACAATCATCGGCACAATTGCCGACGTCTGTCTAGGCGCTGGAAGCACGTACGATCCGTGGACAGGGTTCAACAAGCTTGGATAGCACTGAAGTTCTTCGAATATCTAAATAGTTGATTGATTAACTGACAAGCTGTCGCTTGACAATAAATTAAGCTCACTTTAAGCATAACTGGAAGCTTTTAAGCAGCTTTTTTATGATACAACAACTTGGGTATGCGAAGAAATCAATTTGATAAAGCATTCAATATAATAAATATGAGATAATTTAATTATTATAATTAATCAAGCTTGGGATTATCTATAAGGTCAATCTTATACGTTTAAGGCACATTTTGTTAATGTCTTGCTAAGATTTAAGATAACTAACCGACAGATATGTATAGAAATTAAGTTCAAGTTAAATGTTAACTCTCAGTACATATATTTCACCAAATATTTAGTAATTTCCGTCATATTAATCTTTAATTCCCTTGCTTGAAAGTATCTAGAAAGCCTTTATGATTAAATGAAAGTTCATTCAATTATTTGCATTTCTTTGATTTGACATTTCTCTAAATGATTAATCATCTTTAATTTGAGCAACTTTCGCAACTTCAAAAGCTGTTGTCAAAATCTAAATATTATTTTGAATACATTGTCTATAATTAAACATTGTTTAACATACTAGATAAATCACAGGCCATACAATAAATCAAACAAATAAAAAAGAAACACCATAAAAAAATACAAGAAAATACAATGTCAAATGTGTTGAAAAATTGACAATGCGCAAAAGTTTGTGTGGCGATTAAAACCCCAGAGATTTTAATTAAACCAAAACAACGCGCAGCGCATAAAGTCCAACAAAATATCTATAAATGCTACAGATACACATCCACAAAAATACATATATACTAAAAATAAACAAAATCTAGTAGAATTTTCAAGGTAAACAAAGCATAATTCGAAGAGCAGCATAAATCGAATGTGAGAGATACAAATGGATTTTCCAAATTGGAAGCGTAGGGCACATCAATAAAAGAAAACAGCTCGATGCCGACTGACTTAAAACTTCCCCTCTCCCTTTCTTACGCCCACCATCGCTGTCACAATTTTCATGGCAGTTTGAAAATAGAATAACGTCGAGTTGATGCAGAAAGAGAGAGGGAAAGGGAAAAAGCAGCAGCAGCAGCAGAAGACGTGGCAAGATCAAAAAGTATTAAAAACACCGGCAAAGTCAACGTCAGAAATAAAAAAAAGGTGCGATAGACAACGTAAGATTCACTGAATCTTTCGTGTAACACCAGAGGCAGATCTCTAGATCTCTCCGCCCTCAAATTATATACGAATATGTAGATTATATAGTCCGTCAGACAAACGATTGCTTTGCACTGAGAGATTGGGGTCTTTAATTTGATTTTTACGCGTATGAGTCATCGCACAATTTTTAGATATTTCGTCTTTGTGCATTTGCGAACGAGTCAGTTTAGAGGTCCCAGCCAGATGGTCCGTCCGAGTATAGACTCTGCCGTAGATTTATATTTATTAGTTGCGCCCGAATGATGATGATTCGCTGCGTTTATATACAATTGATGTCAGCGGAAATTGCCGGGTACTGACTGAATGCTTTGCCTCTAATTGTACCTTAAAAATCATTTGCCAAAATGTGTCATGATGTCGGAAACAAGGTTAGAGATGGTTTAGCAACAACCTGTTAGCTAAATAGAAAAAAAAACATTTAAATGTATAAAAGTAAAAGTATTTTAAGGATATAATCATAGATATTATTCCTTGAATTTTCCAATATACGTATTCCAATATGAATAATATTATTTATTTGCATAATTACAAATATTTAATTGATAATTCTCAGATTTCAGCTTTCTTTTAAGTAAATTGTATGGCATCCTGTCGACACCTATCTAAATAAGCTTTAAAATTCACATTTAAAAGTATTACAATGTAAATATTACTGTCTAAGTATCACATTCTGTAGACACCTATCTAAATAAGCTTGAAAATTCACATGCAAAAGTATTACAATGTAAATATTACTATCTATTTATCTATCTGCATAAGCACAACTATTTAATCGATATTTCTCATATCAGAGTTCTCTATTTATCTAAATAAGTATCGCATACCCAAAACTCATATATTTAACTAATCTTTAGAATGCACTTTTGTAATTCTGTGCATATATCTATATATATTTTTATCTATGTCAGTATATCAGAGTTCTTCTTTAAAGAGAAATAAGTCATATTTCAACTGATCACAGCACGTTTTCTATTTGCTAAAAGAAAGTTTCACATTCCCCAGACTCCTATCAGCAGCATAACTTGCCTTATCGCAGCTTTCTGATTACAGACACACTTAGATTACCAACAATAAATATACGTATATGCAGATACTCTATTTTCAGGTCAATCAACTTACGATCAGCAATTGATCGACGGTTTACAAATAAAATAAAATTATTCTGTATGCGGAAAAGATTTCGCTGGAATTTCGAAATGCAAATTGTAAAGTTAAGTAGAGCAGTTTCGAGAGCGCGAGATAAACAAACCAACTGCTTAAGTAAATAAACGAAAGAGTTAAGAAAGAGCAGGGCAGAGCGGGGAGGGGCAGTGTGTGCCCACCCAGCAGCGAGTCGGGTCAACTAGACAAACAGGGCCCTGGCGAACTTTGGCTTAGAGCAGTTCATGGCATGGGAATGGCACTTTGGATGGAACCGCAGATAACCCCAGCTGTAATTTGAGTAAACAAGACATCGTTGTCGTCGTCGTCGTCGTCGTAGTCGCTGTCGTCACTCGGGCAACTCTCTTGTCTGTCTTGCCACACAATGGGGCACAAATTTTGTATCACTATCAGTCCAACAACGGCAACAATGAGCATTCATTGGTTTTGGCTTATTGATGGCAAAATCCAGATAAAAGATGCATTAAAAGTAACAAAATACACAATAAATAAACAACAAACAAAAAGCACACAAACAAATCAAATCGAATGACGTTCAAAAGGGGGATGTAACAATTCAATGAGTGTGTGTGTGACTGTGTGTGTGTGTATGTGGGTGTATATGTGGTTGAGTGGCTTGTAATTTTCAATTAGCCTGCATCAAGGTGGATGGCAACATAATGTGTACAAATTATGTCAACAGATAGACATCGGTTGACTAATTAAACCCCATTGAGTGTGGAGTGTGTCACGTGTGTGTTAATCCTTTTTTCTGGATCTGATTAAATATAATTAAGACACACTTATGCTTTAAATGACATCAATACTTTCATATAATACATAAACACATTTCCCACGGCCACGGCAAAGATGGAAAACTTGCCAAGACATTTTTGCCAAAGCAATTTTATGATTGGCTGCCAAGCTTCTTCATTCCAAGCACTTTAGTTGCTGCTACTCCTCCTTCTTCTACTACTCCTCAACCCCTCCGCCTGTTTCTCCTACAGCTCCTTATTCGTTGCTTGATGGCAACAACAGAAAAAAAATTAGGCTCCCGCCAGTCGGGCTCCAATGGATTTTCGCACAACTGAGTGCCAAAATAGACAAAATACACACACACACACATCCAACATATACATATGTAGCGATATATAGACACATATATACTTATTTTATATATAGCTCTGGGGCGGCTCCCGTTGCCACGTTGACTTTGGCATGCGATTTGCGTAGCCGGGCAGCACTTGAATGCCACATTGCATCCATAAACTAAATGAGAATAAGACGTAAAATGCGAAATACATTTTACACACTCTCCACAGTCTGACAGTCCGACTGACAAAGCCGTTCATTGATTAACGGCTGCACCCCATTCCAGCCAAGGCCAGGCGAGAAAACTAGCGATAACTGCCAATGGACACGTCACGCAATGGAGGAGCATAGTATCAGCACACTGGGGAGAAGGAAATTAAGCATTAAGATTCCATAGGGTGCGGTAGGGTAGGGCATTTAAGGGGCACAATTTCAGTTATCATATAGAACTCGGTTAGAGCTTACTTCATTGGGAATGAACTTGAAAGCATGGAATAAGAATTAATTCAGATAAAATCTAGCTGGAGATTAATTTGCAGTTGTCATATTCAACTTAAACTTAACTCAACAAATTGTGTTGAGAAAAATGTAGATAAATGTAGTAAAAAGCACATAATTTATGTATTGAAAATATGTCATTGGAATCTAATATATATATTTATATTTATTGAAGATTCTAGCACTAGAAGTTTAACTTTTAAGTTAATGTGCTAAACACGATTGCTGAGGAATAATAAAGTTATTAAATCGTTTTATTTAATAAAATATTTTAAATTAAATAATTATAAAAATATATATAAAGAGAGCTGGATTTGATTATCAAGGAATGGAATGGCATAGTTAACTAAGAACCATAATAAAGAATTCTAAAAGAAACAGCTGCATTTATTTCAGTTGTCATAATGAACTCAAACTCAACTTAACAACTTGTGCAAACAAACAATATAAATTTGTTTAAATATGCAGCAAAATGTGTTAAAAAGCACATATTATTGTAGTGAAGCAAAGAAGCCATTAGAATCTAAAATATAGATATATATTTATTCCAGATTCTAGCACTATAAGTTTTACTTTTAATTTAATATGCCAATATCAATTTGGAATATATTTGCTAATTGAAAATGATGAATAATATTAAGTGCAATGATTTAATAATTTAAATCAAATGATATATCCTAAATTAAATGTATTGAAATTAGATTTTGATTAAGAAGAGCTTAATTTAAATATCAAGAAATGAAATGTTAAATTTAGGCAATAGCCCACCTAAAGAATTCCAAAAGAAACAGCTGCATTATGACAATCCGCAAAGTCAAAAAAAAACATTTACATTATATCAATTTTCTCGCATTTATACACGAACATTTCAGACTGCCCACTGTGAGCAGAATTTGCAGTAAATATGCGATTCGACAGACCGACAGACAGACGAATTAATGAAGCGTCTGTTATGCTATCTACAATATCTGGTCAATCAACTGAGTGACGTAATTAAGCAAAGGTTTTACGAGTTATAAGGAAGGCTAACCCTCTTATTTTTTTGGTTTGCATCAATATAAAAGGCGATAAACAAAACAAATATAAATAAATGAATATATCTGTATAGTTGTGAGTAACAGTTTGTAAATAATCAAAATAAAATGCACAGCACAAACTTATTTTGCATAAATCTTTTCATTCATTCGCGTTTCTCCCCAACAAGGCGACAACTCGAGAGACTTGGGAGTTGAGTTGTGACGAAGGCAACGAGTGTTGTCTATATATAGACATAAATGCATATGATCACATTAATAAATGAATAATAATAATAACTATAATCATTATCAGACGGAGAGCAGCAATAGTCCACATGGTTTCCTCCTGCTTCCTCCGTTTGATGACTAAGCAACTGAGTGTGTGCAAAATGGACAGAAGACTCAGGGAATGGAATTTGGAATTGGAATTGGACTTGGTCTTGGAAACGGAATTGAAGTAAAAAAGGAAATGCTTGAAATTCCATTGAGGTCGCCCACTTGCATCGATTTTGCTTTGGTTTCAGTTTTTTTTTCTTAGCTCGTTTCTGTTTCTCCTGCCACCTCCACTTGCCACTTGAGTTCCGCGTAATTAAGAAACATTCCAAAACAATAAACTATATATAAATAAGGCATACAAATGTATGTGTGTCGTATTGTGGCAAAAGCCTATCGTACTCAATAGAAAAACTCAAATTGTTGCTGTTCTGATTCTGGTTATTGCTCATAGAAAACTCGTATTTTTGGTTATTTTGCGTTTTTCAATACCCTTTAATGTGTATGATAGAAAGGGTAATACAAATGAATTAGCAAATGAAGGTAGTTACGAAGTTATACGAGTTTTAGATACATACATTAATATTAATCCAATTTGCCTTTTATCTAAAACTCTACAAGGCTTTATTAATTATAGATACATATTTCTGCAGGCCATAATTAATGATAAACTATTACAAGTTTCTCTTTAAAGTTACACTAACAAATGCTATATTATAATATATATTTATATCAAAAATGTATCTATTTCGTAAACCATAATCTTTTGAAGTTATCTATTAATTTTATAAGTATCTCATAGATACGTAGTATCTCTAAGTCGAACACTCTTGACTAGGGCAAGATTTTTTTGTATTTTGTGTTTGCGTTGTTGTTTCTCAAAAGTCTGAAACATGTGTGCGGCAGCAGTTTGAAAGTCGGCACAAGTATCAGTATCTGTATCTATATACACACTTACTTATGCATATATGTATGTACATATGTATGTATATGTAAACATATGTGCAGATGTATGTATATGTTGTAGTTTGTGCAGTGCACAAATGAAAATGCTGAGGCGTTAAAAAAATAGAGCACACAGTTGTTATTTTTGTACTTAATTGTTATTGCCTCGTCTACACTGTTGTTCTTGTTGTTGTCTTTGTTGCTGGGCATTTAGAGCATTGAGTTTTGATATTGTACACACACTCCACAAACTCAAAACGTTACCAAATTTCTTGCTTAATTTGTTTTAATTGAGCTTGAAAAATGAGGCAAACATTTGTTGTGTTTTTTGCTTTTTGGCTTTATTTGTAAAGCTAAACAACTGACAACAGTTTTTGAAAATCTGTGTAGTTTATTTTTAAATGAAAATAATGTGCAACATATAAATAATTTGAAGTCTCTACCTCTTATAGTTGGTGAGATACACGCGTTCATACAGACGGACGGACGGACAGACAAGCGGACAGACAAGCGGACAGACAAGCGGACAGACAGGCGGACAGACAGCTGTCAATGGACTCGTCTATTGATGCTGATCAAGAATATATTTATACTTTATAGTGTCGGAGATGCATCCATATGCCTCTTACATACATTTGCACAAATTCTTTAAGCTGCCATTAAAAATGGGCACAGGTAATAAAAAGTTAACTAAGATATAACACATTTGAAGCGTGCAAAACTCAAATTAATTAAAATCTCCATAAAGTACGGTTTAACCGCGAAATTAATTCGAAAGTTGTGCGGCAACAACTCATTTTGGGAACAGGACTGGGGGACAGGTGCATAACAAATGAATGGATAATGAATACCCGACTCAACTCAATTTATGAATGTATGCAAAAATGTATTTAAATGCAACCGATTAAAACGTATCCAAAATTGGGCGCAACACAAACTGCCGCCCACAAACGTTGTCAATTGGCCGCGTTACAAATCCGAGTTGAGTTGTCATTGCTGAATGAAATTTATTCACTGTGTGTGCGTATACTATACTATATTACAAACATGAACGGATGCAAAAGCAACTACAACTACAACTACAACTACAAAACTATAACCACAACGACCACGTCCAAGTCCAAGACGCTAATCCCACACACAGCGACAAATTCGAGAGCGCGACAATTTGAGAGCGATGGCATGGAGTGAAATTGAGCTTTGATTTCTTTATGTGATTTGTTTATGTGGCGTGCATAACCATAAGCGAAGCTCTTAAAATAAGGTCAAAAGCTTTGTGAAGAGAGGCGAGAAGAGATATTGACGACCACAACAACAATGCCATCAACGAGCATTGACATTTTGGAGAAAGATAATAGGGAATACAAAATACGCCCACAAAAACCGCAGCGAAATTTGCCATACGCGATCAAACAACAAAACAACGTGTGGAAAGCAACACAAAAACGTAAACTGCTGCGTCAACAGCGACGCAGGCAGCGACTGTGACTGCGACTGTGACTGGCTAATGGATTATGTCAAAAAGCTCGAAATGAGCGCACAGAGATTGAAATGCAAATAATAAAATAGAAGCGGACAAGCGAAATAAAAACAAAAAATCAACTTACAAATAAAACAAATGTCGTCGCACGTATCTGAAAGATACATACGTTTATTTTTTATGAAACAAAAAGCGGTCAGATCAGCGGAGGCAGCGGGAAAAGAAGCAATGGAATACAGTAGCAGCTGGCTAGGCAAACTAGCTGGCAGCGCAGCATACAAAGCGTCCACACACACACACACCAATACAAATCATAATACGTGTAGAAGAAATATAGAATGAAAATAACACTAATAAAATAAAGTCAGGGGCAGAGAACTACGTCAGCGCGCGCAAGCGATGAGGTAATTCTCTGGTTGTTTTTAACTTGATAGGCACTACAAAAAACACTTTTTCGGTGCTACAAAAGTGCTTATAAAAAGTAAAAGCAATAAGGACTCAAGTTTTCGGTTTTCTGACTTCTGTTTTGTTTTATTTAACGCGCTGCGCAGGCGCTGAGCACACGGGCAGCGCGTGGGCGTCTGCTGTGTGGTTGCAACACGTTGAGATTACACAATTAATTTGCTTATTTGTGCCTGACGTTTAGCTTTTTGTTGGTGTTGTTGTTTTTATCCGTTAAAATAACGCCATATGTCACGCACTAATACACGCAAAGGTCGCAGCAAACATAAACGCACACACACAATCGCATATGTTCATATATAATAAAAATATATACGACAGCCAAAATTTAACGATAACTGCCGCAGTATGTACATATTTATTTTTCGTATATACCTTTTGCTAAATTTTCTGGCGTTTTAAATTTATTTATTGCTTTTTGATATTTGAACTTGAATATCGCACATAGTACACACACACACAAACACTAATAAATATATGTATATATACTCGTATATAGTTATCGATATCGGCCACGGCACGAATCGGCACCGACGACGGTTAAAACTCAACTGAGGCGCGCCTACAGCACTGCGCCGAACTCAAGCAGCTCAGAGAGCCGCCAAACCAACGCAATCTCCAGAGAGCACAAGAAGAAATGAGCGCCACTCACGGCACCTGCCATGCTCAATTCGCTCTTTGGCGCTCGATCGCCATGGCTGGCAAATGTAAACAAATCAAAAAACTGGCAAATGGAGAGAATGCGAGAGAGTGAAGAGAGCGTGAAAGACAAGGTGTTGGACCCATGCCAGTGGGTGCATAACAACAACTATAACAACAACAATAATAACAAGCACAACGAATGTCGTGATGACTAATTTCTGTAAGCGATGGGCAATCGCTGTTGTTGTGTTTGTTGTTCCTCTTTTGTTTTACAAATTTATTGCAAGACGCAAAAAGAGGAAGCGACAAAGTGGAAGTGGAAATGGAAGTTGAATGAATAGTCAGCCGGCGAGAAGTGTTAGTCACTTAAAAATTAGCTGGAAAAAGAATTAAATACATAAATTTATTTGCCACACTATGCGTACACACTTATTGGAACGCATTGTAGACATTTGTAGGCAACAAAAAAATTTGTCACACGTTGCAAGACAATAAATTAAATTGAATAACGAGCTAAGCTCCATGCACTTTTATTCATTACGTAGAATATTGTATTTATGTAAATATGTATTTACTTAAATACGTACTGACAGAAAAGTGTGTACACAAATGAGACGTAAAACAAAAACGAGTTTTTTTTAGCATTGATGCCTCAGTTTTGGTGGATGAGATGATGATGATGATGACGAGTCGCCCTGGACGACGCCCCTTGTTTTTCAATTATGCTCAATTATTGACACAGTCATTAGGCAATTGATGGAGCGACTGACAAAATGCTTGCTTGCCTCCTGCAGTTCTCTCAACAATTGAAAAAGTGAAATCTTTAAAACAGCGGGAGATGCACACGCGCTGTCTCGGGATCCGATTTGAACTTTCTGTTCCCCTCGTTGTACACTAATCTAAGGGTTGCAATTGCAGTTAATTAAAGCAATATTCGCATTGTCATCTGAAGCCTGAACGTCTTAATCAGTTGACGTTCCTCTTGATGGTGTGTGACAGAATATACATACAAGTAGTAAGTACTTACTACTACTGAAGACGTTGACTTATCTTATCGTCAGCTGCGCGCTATAATCGTACGAAAAGTTCCTCGTTGGCTTTTCAATCACTCGGCACGCAGCCGATAATAAACAAGTCAAAAACAAGAACAATTGGAGCAACAATAATGTTGATACAGAGTAGCAGTTGTCGCCTGGGGAACAACAAAGAAAACCCAAAAGAAATACATTCCACTTTATATTTAATTTTACAATTTTAAACAACATATTTGGAAACTTTTAGCTTTAAAGTTCTACCCGCATTAAAATGTACTCATATTGCCAAAATTGATTAACAATGAATGTGTTTTCGTTATTATTTTATAGCGGTCTCGTTAATCACAGTGTTCGAAAGCCCTGGGACCAAATTTATGAAAATAAAGTACTATTTTATATAATTAAATATAGAAATCTTTTGTGTTGTTATGTATGTATGTACATATATATGTGCATACATGCACTTATCTACCAAATTTCTAGGTCATTTTCCCCAAATGTAAATAAATAGATGCCGATAAACATTTGTATATTAAGTTAACATGTTGAAACTTCAAACAGTTTAACATTGGATGATAATGGAAAATGCAAATAGAATCTATGTAGAATTGCTTTACTTACTACTTTAATGGACTGAAACCAGTGTTGTCACATGAGAAAATTAGATAGAAATAGCTAAACAATTATAAAACCTAGATTGATTATTTTGTATGCAAACTGCTCAACAATTAAACAATGCAATACCTCAATTATGCCATTGATTAAAACCTATTTAAAACGCTAATTAAGCTGCAACAGACTCAGAATGGACTACATCCTTAATGTCTTGCAGTATTCAACTAATTGTTATCAAGGTTAAAGTCACGAAGCACTCTTGTTGTCAAGGGGTAAAAGAGGCTGTAGGCTCACTCAGTGTTAATTGAATTACATACAAAATATTTTATTGTTTCCGCTGTCAACAGGGGCACAGACCATGGGGCGTGTTGCAGCCTCGCGTTCATCAGTTTGTAGCAAATAAAGTTGCACTTAATTAGCATAAAACGTACGCCAAACAAACAATAAACACTCAAGCACACATAGACACAACAGACTGACACACACACACAGTTGCAGGCGGCATGCGGGTGGCAATGACAGCGGTGGCTGCTAGTGTAGAAAACTCCAGCTGGTCGCTTAAACGCATTAAATGGATAGGCGGCGCCATCGAAACGGGTCAGAATTCGCGTGACCATCATAACAAATATATAAAGGGCACACTGGGCGCTGCCGTTGACCACCCCAAAAGAGGGAGCACCAGCAACAACAACAACAACATAAGTTTGCAGCTGAATTTGCACTTGCTTTGTTTTCATGCACAAAATACACAAATGAGGATTTTTTGAATTGCACGCGACACTTGGATGACTTAATTATTATAAACTTACAGAATTGCGTAGAAAATCAAGTGCGAAGATAGTTAAAAACGTATAAATAAAATAACACAATAAAACAGGGCGATAGAATAGCTCGCGCCTATCGATACTTGCAGTGCAACACTGACTCACAGCCATATATCGATATTTCTGTTCTTTGTCGATAGGCGCCACTGCGATAGTTCGATAGGTGCGCATGGCTGCTTGCGCAGGTGGGCGGTAGGCGCCAAATTTAATATTTTCTGCAATTTGCAACTTTAATTGTTGAATAACTTAAAGATGCTTTAAAATTGTAATATTTGGCAACATTTGATGTTGAAAGTCACACACAACGGCATGATTAATGATGGCCAAGACGCTTGAATGCACCCCCACATGGCTGTGTGATAAATTTGTCTGCCTTTCCTGACGATCAGCACTTCCGGCGTGAGTCTGTGCTTATTCCGTACACCGGGCACACGTTCAACCCCCAATAACAACTACATGGATGATAGCAATCTTTTCTGTTGCCAAAACAAAAACTAAAATCTTGGCCAGCAAAAATACATGTAATAGAAATCATAAAAATAAGGAAAATTCATGACTTTGGCGAAAATTCAGCGGACCGCATATCGTGTGACAATCTAGGATGGGGTACTTTACTAAGCGCTTAGTGTTGTTCATGTTGTTTTTAGACCCTGTAGTTTAATAAAATAAGAAGGGTATATTATGTTTGTTATAAAATGGGTATAACAGGCAGAATGAAGTAACCGTAAAGTAAATAAATACATATATTCTTGATCAGCATTGACAGCCGTCTGTCCGTCTGTCTCAGAGATTATAATAGCCGGAGACACCAAAATTATTATACAGGTTCCTCTATATCCTAAGCAGATAGGGAACTCGCTGGGTTCTGAATTTCATTGCCATTGAGTAATAAATTCGAAAGATATTTTAAAAACAATTTAACGCAGTGTCGGATTTAAGTAAAATTAAAAAAGTTTAAGCTACAATCAATAAGACTTTCCAACTGATTGCTCGCGCATGTCTGAGTTTTTACAGAAGGAGTACAGGGTCTCTTACAGTCGAATTCTCTCGACTACAGCCTTTCCGACTAGTTCTTATTGGGGGTTGTAAGGCAGCTCGCTAAAATAAAAATAAATTTAATGTTCCTGTTTTTCGACAGCGACAGCGACAACGGAGACGACAGAGTTACTGGGATTTTCCACCCATATCATATGCGTAATTTATGCCAGAAAACATCTCAAGCATAAACAGGAAGTAACCATGGTCCATGGTCCATCCAAGTCAAGTTGTAGTCTCGCTTCATGTAGGGCGCAAATTCAATTAATTTCAATCGAACGCCTGTCGTTTTGCGCATCCGGCATTGATGGCGATTCTGATTCCCATCGAAGATGCTACAAATAGACAATCACAGTACAATCCCAATCCGCAGCAACGTTCTCGCGCCCGCCCTATGCCTATAAATCTCGGGGCATGCATACGTTCTGTTATGACTGGCCAACCCATCGACATGTGAACTTCATATAGTAGATATAGCCAGTATTGAGGTCCTGCTGCGTCATTGCATTGGTTCCGCTTGAATTTCTGACGGCGTACAAAAGATTTATGTCACTTTGTTGGCACAACAGCAATACCGAAAGCCTTTCCTTTTCTGCCTTTCCATGCCTGTGTACATGGACTTCAAGTGACCCACTTGGGACTCACATTCGATGCTGACCAACAACAGCACTAATTGAGCGATCTTCCGGTTGGCTAATGGGTTAAAAGTGCTCGAATTGAGCCAATATATCTTCGGGATTGCTGTGATAATTTCGGCATTTTATCAACCAAAATTTAAGGGTTTTTTTCAGCTAGTTAAGATTTATTGGCATCTAATTGCACGCATGCATTTCAAGTTACCAATTGTCTATGCAATTTTTTATTGCACTAGAGAGACTCATAAGGATATACAGAATAATAATGGAATATGATTTTTCATATTTATGCTTGAAAAGGGGATGAAAAGTTCTATTATTTTAAATTTTATAATAATTTAAATCTAGAGGGATTAGACACTTTTAATAACTACCTAAGTGATTACCCATATCAGCTGCAACTGCGAGGCTCGCGCGCGTTTTGCTGGTGGTTTTTTAAAAACTTATAAATAGATAACTAATAAATAATCAAATTAGGGAAATAAGTATATGTGGATGAAGTTATTTATATACTTTTAACAAAACGAATCAGTTGAAGTATATTTTTAGTTTATAGATCATTTGAATAACTAACAGAATACATAAGAATATAACTTCATTTTATGGAAACTTACAAAAAAATTTAATTAACTTTAAATAGTCTTTAGGAAATAAGTATATGTGTATTTTTAATTTTTACTCTTAATCTTAATAATTATTTCTGTATTCAATACTTGTGTGTAATACATGTGTGTAAAAACATTAAAAATATATATCTATAATAATTATTATAATATATTATATTTATCGGTCTAATAAAAGGAAATAGCTACTTAGCTATACAAGTCTGTTTGCGGTTACTGAGCTTTTTCAGCAGCGATCTTTAGTTTAAAAACGAGATTTTATTATTTTATTATTGTTTTATAATATAGTCTTTTTATTTCCGTGATTTAATTAATATTTCGATGCAGTACAGATGTGAATGCGTCTGCACTCAACAAGATTCAAAAAACGAAGAGAAGAGCAAGCAGAATGGGAGCATAGGCATTGCCAAATGCACCGAAAAATAGAGCGAAAAAAACAATGAAAGATTGAGTGAGTTTACGTTAATGAGTGATAATTGCGAACAATGCGAGTTATGACGTTTTATTAAGCTGATTTGTTGAGAGGCGGCTGCTGCTGCTGCTCCGAACAAAGTCCTGAGCGGTTTTTTTAACGCAAGATGGCGCTGTAAAAGTCGCGGGCGTTTTTATTAAAAACTAAACTAGTAATTATGTTTAATTTAATTAAAATTGTATAAAAATTATTAATTTAGTTTATTTGACTGTATAAATAACTGCGTTAGTGAGAGGAGAAATAGAGCTGGACATTGCATTATATTGAAAAAATAAATCTGTAATAATAATTTAATATGTTTGTGGGTTTATTATGTATTAGTCACACGCGTTTTGCTAGTGGTTTTATCGTTTCTGAACTGTTCACTGCAACTGAAAGCCCCTTTTTACGGTTTTTATAGCCAATGTAAAAAAAATTTAAAATATATATAAATCTATAATAATAATATTTCTGTATATTTAAGGGTTTAGTATTGATCACATGCGTTTTTATAAAATAGAGTAATATAAATCTCACATAATAATAATTTAGTATATTTGTGAATATAGTAACTCGTGTTTTGCTGTCGATATCTAAACTAAGTATAAATTACTGTTTAAATAACTCAGTCAGGGGAAACTTAGCCAGTTCTGGACATTGCATTACAAATTTTAATAAATCTAACTCTATAATATTAATTATATTTAGTATATAAATTGGTCTAGTGCATGGTGGGGCAAAATGAATCACCCTATTGGAAACATTATAGCGTTTTTCAATAGGGTGATTACTTTTGCGCCACCTTGTATTAATAAATTACTACTTTTTACCAACGTCTGCTGGACCTCAAAAGTTGCGTTAGTTTTCCTTTCTTTTATTGTATTTTTAGAAACAAAACTAATAAATGATTAAAAATAAATAATTTAGTAAATGATAAGGCAGAAAATTCCTAGTGCCAGCTGCTTTAGAAAACTCACAGACTCTGCTTGTTAAAATTTCTGATTTCTGATTTCTCATTTATTTCAATACTGGCTCAATTTACCCAACCCCAACACACATAGTTCAGTTTAATTGTTAGACCTGTACTATTTGCAGCACTTGTCACACAGAGTACATGGAATCTAGATCCCAGACCTCAACAGCCATTAGACCATGTCAGCGCATGCCACGGGCCGGATAAATAGACTGTTGAGTCATTAAACAATTTACGCAGCTATAAATTTACGCAATTTACTTATTGCGAGCCGAGTTTGGCCAGAGCACACAACATCCTGTGGCCAGCACTCTAAGCAGGGCAATAAAAAAATACCCCTGCACCCATTAACACATCTGTCCAGATCCCGATACAAAGTGTGTAGAATGAGCGTGTGTCCGACCGCCTGAGCGATTAACTTTTTGCATCCTTCACGCTTCGTTCACTCCAAAAATCCCAGCAGTCGCCTCGTCACAATCATTAACATCATGGAGTTGGTGGGGGGGGGGGGGGGTGACAATCGCCCACGCTTCTCGCTTGTTTACTTGATTTTTTATTGCTCCAGAATACGTTGTAGATTTTAAGGCTTGCCGCCTCCCTCAGCTGCAAAATTTTAATGAAATTGTCATCAATTAAAATTTGGTTCTTCCATGACCGTGATCCAGACGACAGTGACATTGCATAAGTTTTTCTTTTGCTTGTTTTCCCATTTCACTTTTTCCTTTTTACGACCCAGACGTCTATTTCAGTCCAGTCAAGGGTTTAGGAGTTTAAGAGTTATGAAGTGCCCATCATAATGCGCATAACTGAACGTACTCGTGCCTGGGATCGAGCTCAGCTATCATAATAATTTGTGGTGAACCCTCTAAAGGAAGTACACTTTTCAAACGGGGGTAAGGGAAAGATAGAGAGTGGCCTGAGAGGCAAACGACTGTCAGCCAGTGTTGTTCGAATTTTAAGCTAGCTACAAATAGATAAATACAAAAAGAATGATTATTTTTGGCATGCCAAAGATTATATAGCAAAGATACTAAATGATATAGTAGTCTGGTTTTAAATATACAATACCAAATGGACAATCAAGTCGGACATGGCATTATTCACTCGGTAAAGCGATTCACAATTGTTAAATTAATTATATGTATTACCCTCTGCAAGAGTATAATTATGAAAAGATCTCAAAGTTTTCTATAAAGGTTATACTATTACGAAGAGACAGACTGAATGTTTGTAATTAATATATAATATATATCAACGATATAATTAATTGTAAAGAAATTGTTGACAATTATAGTTGTTCAACACATTCTATTTACATTAGCTTCATATCTATAAAATGAACTTTAAGAATTATAAAATTATTAATTATAATTTTCATATTTAACCTAAAATATAATTGAAAAACTTTTAAACTATTTTTATAGCCTGTGCCCATTGAAAATGGGCAAAAAAGGCTATAATGAATTTGTGTGAACAGGCAGAAGGAAGCATCTCCGACCCTATAAAGTATATATATTCTTGATCAGTATCAATAGCCGAGTCGATTTACACCTGTCCGTCTGTCTGTCCGTCTGTCCGTCCGTCTGTATGTACGCGTGGATCTCAGCAACTATAAGAGCTAGAGACTTCAAATTTGGAATGTAGGTTCCTGAATACCATACGCAGATCAAGTTTATTTTCAATTTTCGATATCGAGTTCCGTTGGTTTTAAAATTAGAAAAATCACCATAACATAAGCAATGTCTAAGCTAGAAACTTGAGATTTGGCACACATAATGTTTAATGTTTCCTGAAAATTTCATCGCGATGCCACGCCCCCTTCGCCCATAACTCGGAAAAGCTGATAACAAGAGCAGTTTTATAGCTAGAGACTTGAGACTTGACACATATAAAAAGTATCCTACTCTTAATGTGTGCAACAAATTTCAGTACGATCGGATATCGATGCGTCGCAGCGCAGTAGCAGCGCAGTCGCTGCGCCGCCCGACGATATAATGAACGAAAAGACGCGTTTGTTCATGTATGTTTGATTTGCCTTTCGTCTGCTGTGGCTCTAAACATAAACAATCAATATCCGCAATCCAATGTTGCCAGACTATCGCAAGCTACCTACTCTCGATGCAAGCAAAATCGACATCAAGCGATATATTTAAATCCCATTATAATGAAAATACTTTTCTTTGAAGACCTCCACAGGGTATCCTACTGTCGCGCCCGCTCGACTGATCGGCTTGTTCTAATTGGCAAACCTAACTTTGTAGTAATACAATCTTATCTGCTCAATAATACCTTTATAAATATATTAAATTAAAGACTTAAATAATTTAAGAACTTAATTATTTTTTTATTGATATATTTCAAAATTTAAATTAAATTGTTTTATTGTTTGTTACAAAGAATTATTGATTTTCTTCAGTATAATCAGGTTGTCAGGCAATCGGAAAAAATAGTCAACTCATATCTGAAAATTTTAATATTTCTGGGTATTAGCGTTGTCAAATTCTAGCTAAAAAATAGCTAAAATGTCAACACTGCTGCCAACAATTTGTAGTCGTTAGCTTGTTTTTCCAACGCCACTTAATGGCTTTTCATACATTTTTATTGTCTTCAATATAATAATTTTTTTATGCTCGTATGCAAATGATTTCATTTTTAGTGCTGAAAATTTGTCGCACAGTCTATTTACTACTTGAATGTGGACGAACAATGGATGAAGATACTGCTGCTGTGTATCTGATGAGGTTCTTTTAGATTCATCTTGACGGGTTTCTCAAACACTATCTGTATGCCATTTATCTGTCCAGGCAGAGCAATTAAGCAAGCATTTAACATGTAACTACTTGCAACGCCCCAGAGCTAAGCTGTGTGGCAACAACTCACATGGGAGGCAGAGCTCATTACCTTGCGGGAAGAGAAATGGGGAGGGGATTGGGCGGACAGACAGACAGACAGTTTCCAACTCGCTGACTTGTCGCACCCAGTCAAAAGGCCCTCGACGATAAACGTCGCTGATAGCATAGCATTTATCAAGGAATAACAACTTGTAGCAACAACACGAGCCACAACAACAACAACAACAACATGCGACTCAAGCTCAATTGAGTTTCAAATTGATGTCACCATTATCGGGAGCTGTCATCTAAAATTGTAAGGGTCCAAGCTGAGATCCTGGGGGTTGTTCAATGCTTGGAGGCAGTCGCTTTTGTATCTTTCGTATTTATTTTTAATTTTTTCATCATTTATCAGCGGGAGTTGTCCGAAACATTTTCACATGCCCGCAATTGCATATTTATGTAGATGCAATGTGCAATTTTAGTTTACGCGTTTACGATTTAAGTGCTCATAAATAAAAATCCAGTCAAGCAACCCCTGACATGAACATTGAACCTCCTCCCCGACCCGACCCGACCCAAAACTAGTAGTACAGACCAGGCCCACCCCAAATCATGCCGATGGCTGTCAAAAAGGCAACGGAAAGTTTGTAAACAAAACTAATGCCGACATGGGTGTTGATAAAGTTCTCCAAGTCGCCCGACATCCTCCATCCGCCGCGCTCTTATTGAATTGCACTACACGCTTGATTGCCCGCTAAACGGATGTGAGAGCAGAGCAGGAGAATGGGAATGGAAATGGAAATGGGAATGGGAATGGGAATGGTATTCCATGCAGTAGCGAGTGTGACATGTGGATTCGTCATACCAAAAAGCGCAAAATATTATCCAGAGTTCGAGTTTTGTTCTGGTTTTTCGCAAAAATCACAAAGGGTGCTCGCTCGCCATAGTGGTATATTTGTAATGTAATGTTCGGGGGATTTTCCTCTATTGCCAGAAGTCAGCGATACTGTCACTTGTATCTATCTAATGGGCTATCCTTTGTCATTTGCTGGAAAAATGCGACCTAATGGCATGGGAAACTTAAGCATTTGCACAAACATTAAACATCTGACGCGGTTTTCCATTCAACACATATTTAAAAGTATGCGAGATTTTTTAAAAATACTTCAGTTAAACATTTGGAAAATTTATAAAAAGGTTTGGGTATTAGTTAAGTTATTAATTTAACTAAATTTCGATCTATTTTTTTTGTTTGATAGACACAGCTTACTTACAATTAAATTGATCTTCTTTAAAGGCTTAAAACCAGCTCCATCATCTTATCAAATACCTTCCTTATCAAACAATTTTTAGCTTTTCAAAATTTTCGCAAACTTAAAATAGTTTCTTGTATAATCTCTGCGATTATAATGTCAACAGAATTAACTGCACAGACTTTCACTAGTTTTTTAAATAGAATCAAAGATTAAAACGTTTATATACATAGATAGACTTATAATATTTTTCTTGTGAAACTTAGAGCTAAATATTGTGATAATTTATTGTCTCTTTTACGAAACAAACTCGAGAAGATGTACTTAAATATTCATTTTAAGATTAAGATTATAATTATATACTAGGAATGTCCAAGCAAATCTTTCAATATCTTATACATAATTTAATAGTAAATATGTTTTATATTAAAAACTTTCTACGAAAGAAATAGCTTGAGAGATATCTAAAATAAGATAACATACTTTCGCTCAGTTTACAAGCTCTAATCTCAACTTATTTATCTTTTATTTAATTATAGAAATATATAACTTACCCACCATAATTTTCTATAAATACATGCCAAGGAATTTTAAAATAACAGGTTATAAATATTAGTTAATTAGAAGTACCAATGCCAACATATTTTCACATTCTACAACCTTAAAAGTTATTAGCTAATTACAATAGCAAATAGAATCCAGTTGCCGATAATTGACACTGTTTCTTTAATCCAGATGTGCTGGTTGGATTCGTATGACAGTTATGGAAATTTATGATTCATTATCATGTATTTGGGCTGTATGTAGTTAGCTGGAACTGCCTTTCCTAGCCATATCCCATTGCAATGTAATCCATTTGTTTACGCAACATTTGTCACGCTCCCTCGGCTGTTGTCGCCAAAGGATGCAGAATATGTATGGATATGGAGGAGAATCACTCAGCACCCATGTTCTTCTGAACCATCATCCACCCTGTAGTAATATTGTAACATAACTGTGACGCGAATTTTATTCCTTTTTTTCGCAATCGTTGGGCAAATGTTGCAAATTGTCGTCGCTGGATGTTTGGGATTTATGAATTTCATTTACTAATGGATTGTGGTGGGCGACAAATTCCACAGATGTGTAAATTTGTGCTACGGATTATTAAAGTCAAACTTAAAACTATGAATATTATGAAGGGGAAGAGATTTAAGCACTCTCAACTGACTAAGAGAATGTTTAATAATAATCTAATAGATATTATTTTATAATTCACAAATATTTATCAATAAGTAGATGAGGAAATTACTTTAATCTTTTCTCCAAATAATAAGAATTATTTTAAGTTATTTTTAGTTCAAAGTTCTCAAATTTATAGTAAATAAAAATATTTATACGAAAAAATAGTAGTCTTTCCTATTTTTTGGGAAAAAGTATAAACAAAATTTAAGAATTTCCAATTAATAAATATATACAAATCTTTTGGGGCTTTTTGTTCTTTCATAAAAAATGGGGTTTATTTCACAAGTAAATTTATTTATAATTATCGTTAAAGCTTTTGCAGAGTTTATTTAAGCCATTATAACTTTATGAACTTATGATTATGAATGCCTTGAATCTTTTACTAAAAACTTTTTATTGTGAAAAATTGAATTTAACTTTTCGTTTTTATCGTGGACTCGTAACTTTTTGGATTTATTAGATAATTTTTTTTCAAATATTGCATATAATTTAAAGCTTTTAATTGTTATGGATGATGGTTGTTTGGGAAAGTTTCCCCCAATACGTAGCCATTTTGTACGCCTGACGCCGATTGGCTGTGATAAAAATATAACTCCCCCCGGCCGGGGACAAGCATTTTACTGGTCCTGCGCAATGTCAGCGTTTTCCTGTACATAATGTGAGCGGGGTTATATAAGTGGTGGCTTTATATACTTGCCTGGCAGCTACCATCCAACCAGACTCGCACCCAAACCCGAAGACTGAGCAAAAAAAATTTATAACTTTACCGCGACTGCCGTTGGCTTCTGTCCATTTATCTTTCGGCTGGGGGTTTTTTTTTTTTTGCTCGGTTTGGTATGGGATGGATCCCAAACCTCTTAATGCCTGTCCACAATACCCACCAATGGCAGTAACATTTTATGGGCAAACTTTGGCTTCCCCTTCTTCGGTTAGGCTGCAATGTCGCCGAACTGGCGCCATTTTTGTCGCATTGTCGAGGGGAACAAGGATTTCTATTATTGTTCTCCCAATACCCTTGAGGAAGGGCATCTAAAGGTTATACTAAGTTAAGTTAGACCTTTAATCGTGAAACTATTGAAAGAATATTTTAATAACTCCGCTGGTATGAATAAAACTCAGTTGTTATATTTTCATATTTGTTTTCTATAAATTGTTTTAATTTTTTTCAGTTTAAACATTGAGACTGGAATGGAACATATATAAAACACGTTTTTCCTTTGTTTTATTATTTATAATTATTATATAATATTCAGTATAAAACGTCTATGCGAAGAAAACGAAAACTACACATAAATGTGAGAAATTCATCACATAAATTAAATTTCTTGCTAATAACAAAAGCTGAAAAACTTGTTTAATGTGTCGCGTCTATTGTACAGCACATGAAATGGGAAAAAATAAAGTCTGGAAGATCTTGAAGAAACGTATACAAAAAACATAAAGTATTTATTTGCTAAATTTACGGAATTCATTATGTATTATTATTAGTATTATTCATATTTCTCTTTATCGTTTCATTAGGTTTTACAGTTTATATTGTGTGAAATGCAGAGTTCGTAGTTCATGTCTGTACACTGATATGCACAGTTTTGAGAGTAGACCGAAACTTTAGACGTGGCTAAACCAATTGGGTTACAAACACAATGTGAAAGATGCTAAGGAAGGTATACAAATATATATATATATATAGAATCTACTGCAAAAATTTGTCTTGTGGCTTTTGTCATGAGGCTTTTTTTTTCATTGTTCAGTTTAATTGTTCACTTTCATTTCAGTTAAGTCACGTTCAATTTTGGGCACCTGGCGTTTTGCAAATTAATTAGGTCTACATAAAAAAACAATTATACAATATTGTAGAGCAAACTACGCTGAAGTCTTAAGTATTTCATTTCAACTAATTTTAGTTGCCGCCTAGTCAGGTGTGTTTGTTGTGTGTGGTGTGTTGTGTGTGTGTGAATGTGTGTGCTGTTTACGTTGCCAAGCAGACAATTTAGTAGAACTTTTTCGCTTGCGCCTCGCTGCGGTTCCTGTTAAATAGAGCATATTAATTACAGTCACTATCAGCCAAATTATACTGTTACTTACTTGAATATATTGTAGATGAATACTAGCAGGAGTTGCACAACAGTTACGCTTAGGAACAACGTGACACCAACACAGCTGCCGGTGGGACACGGTGCTGTCTGTGCCGAGCCTTGAGGCATTCCCAATCTGAAAAGATTAGACAATAATAGATTAACAACAGACACATGTGGCATATAATTCTAAAGCACAACTAACCTCTGCCCCACATGGGAAATTCCCTGCTTGACTTGATTCATGCCATCGCGCATTTCTGTGATCAACGATTGCACATCATAGCCCGTGGACTGAATTTGTGCTGTTGGCGCGTTCTTCTGATTTAATTGTATGTTATCAGTACGCACGTTGATATCGCCGGCCAACTGGCGTATTTCACGTATGGTGCTAAGCAGTACATTCTGATTAGCAATTAGCAAATCTACATCCTGCCTTGTGACGCCCACTCCACCTGGCAGCTGTTGAAGCGGCACGCTGCCCGCCGCTGGTGGAGGCAGAGCTTGACCAGCACTGGCCGCAAAACCGCGTGAGACAAGTGACAGTGTGTTCTCCTGGCGGCCAATGATCTCGTCCACCTTCCTTGATAATTCACGCAAATGATCAGCGATCTGACTTTGTCCCTGCCAGATTTGACGCAATTCACGTTGATTCTCCGACTCGTAAAACTCTTCCCATTCCTCTTCGTCTTTGTGCTGTAATTAAATGCCATAAATGTAAGCTTTCTAAGTCACCGTATTATCAGCATAATAGATAACGCAATGTCCATCACGCAATCACACACACTTATGTGTCAGCGTGGATTATACCAATATTTACGATAAGAAAAGTGTCATATTTACCGCTTCATCTGGATGTTCCTTTTTGTATTCCTGCTTTTGCTTCTCCAGTTTCTCCTGATACTCCTTGTACTCCTGTGTCAGCTTCTCTTGGTTGTCGGGCTTTGGTGGTTCCTGCACTTGACCCGCTGCATGCAGCGACGTGGTCAAAAAGTGGAACACATCGTGATCATCGGCCAGACCACCAGTGGCAGCTGAAATGCCAAAGTAACCATTTCTGGGCAACTGAACGCCATCGGCACGAAGACACATCTCGTAATCATCGTTGTTGTTCGTCATGCCGTTGTGGATGAGGACGGTGAGCACGTTGTTGTAGTATTCGATGCGGGCACGCGTTGGGAATGGCTTGTTACGGAAATCCCTGAGACAGCCACTGAGCAGCTGGGTCGTTCCATCGTTGGCATGATCGTATTGTTTGGTGCCATCGTTAAGTACAGCGCTAATGTAGGGATTGTTGTGCTTGTTGTCGTTATCAAACGAATCGAACATGATGGCCAGACCATTCCAGCGATCGGAGGATCCAAATACGGGACCATTGTAGTCTCCCTTCTCGGTGGTGTACCAGAAAGCAAGACCGTCGGCGCCAATACGGCCACGTCCCGTTACGCGGAAGACAATCTCGACATCCCACCAGTCGAAGTTAGTCTGCGATTTTGTCCAGATGGCGCCCTTTTGGGAACGCAATGAGGGCGCCACGCGTACGCTTTCGGCACTGGCAATGGCATCTGAAATGTAGGGGCAACAGGTGGGATTTAGTTTGGCATTGATTTCAATTTAAACAAAGTGCCTGCGTGTACACTTTGCTTTGGCGTTGCGTTGTTAAAGTTTCGTCAATGCTGATGCTGGCCGGTTGCCATCTCGCTCGCACTCATTGATTGTGCCGCAAGTGGCTTTGAGACGGCCAAAACAACTGACGTGGAGCTGCCCCCGTCTACTTACTTCCCCCGTATTCCCAAAACGGTACGGTGCCATCTTTTTGAGCCAAATATGGCGGCTTAAACGAGTACTTATACTCAAACCGTCTATGCACGCCAATGGCACTTGGATTCACGTTGGCCGCCACATAGTTTTGTTTAATAATTATGCAGAAAATGGCCAGGAATTTGCAAATCGTTGGCAGCAATAATTTCGACCCGGTCGCTTGCATCTTTCACAGTTTGACAGCGCCACTGTTGTTGTCCTTCTCTACCAATAACATACCAAGGGTTGCCAACTTGCCGACACAAATAAATAACAAAAAAGTGCATGTTATCGAAACGTATCGATTGCAACAGTGGTAAAGTTAGAGCGCGCAGAAATAAAATAATCGTTTTTTTTAGTTCGTATGAAGTGGAAACATTTATTCTGATGTTCTAAAGAGTGTTCACGTTTTACGGTAGGAAAAACTAACTAAAAGTATAGCAAAAAATATGCATATTTGTGAATGTGCAGACTAGAACCTGAAATGAATATTTAATTGATCGTTTCGAATGAATTTCATATCAGGCTCTAGCGCATTGACTTAACTATATTATTATTTTACTCATATATTTTATTTTCTTTCAATTGCCTTTTGCTTGATATCACCAAAGTAGTTTTTCTTTCAAAAATGTTATTTTATATCATAGTCATAGTCGTAGTCATAGTATGTTGTGATTTAGTGTAGAGCTTAAGTCTAAATAAATAGGTTTTACTGCCCCTTTAGCATATAGTGTGGGCACTTTAACATATTGTTAGTTTGCTCAGCTTTTATGTGGGTGATACTCGTCGTAATTCGCCTGTCTGTGAAAGTTATGCCAAGGCTCGCACCATTTTACAAATGTTAGTTACTCAATTTCAATCACAATCACTTACGTTTAGTTGTGTATGGTCTGTGTGTGTGCGTGTGTGCGCATTTTGATGCGGCTTAAACAATGAATAAAACACAAAATCGCTGCTAGCAAAACATAAGTCTATGTGCATTATATATTTAAACCTTGTTTATTACAAAAAATCATAATTAAACGTAGGTGCCAAAAAGGAGGTAATATGAGCATGCCTTAATTAATCGTACTACGATATAATAATAAATTAGGTTTTAATAATTTTTGTGGACTTCAGAAAATGGTAGTACAAAAATGAATGATAAGTACTGCCAAAAAACGAAATATAAATGTATTCAAAATTGTGTGTAGTGGGATTTGAATTTGTTTAGTTGTTGATTATTAGTTTTATATGTTTTTAAGAATGTTATCTCTTAAGTTGACGTGAAATAAACGTGCGCACCCTACAGACTACGAAATACAAAAAACTATCTGTATATAATTGTTGTTTATATATACACGCTACAGTATTAAATCGCAAATTGTAAATTTAAGATTGTTTTCTCATTTTTTTTTTAACTTATGCCATAAATGTTTGCATGCATTTCTTATCTCTATCATTTTCATCAGTGCAAGTTTTCTATAATTTCTGTTATTGTTTTCACTAATTGTTGAAGTTGTTGTAGCTGTTCTGTTGTTCTTGTTTTCATATTTGAAAAGCAAATTCATCTCTTGCTTCTTTATGGTTATTAAATTCATAATCACTTTATAGCTTATGCACATTAAACGTTTCTTACATTAAACATGTACATGTATGGGTGTGAGTGCGTGTGTGTGTGTGTGTTTGTGTTAATCAATCAATCGGATTCCAAAACGAAAGCAAATTGGGTGTAAAAGAATTAGGAACAAAATCAATTTGCTGACAACGCTTCAGTGGCAGTTAACAAATGTGTAAGTGTGTTTCATAAACTGTTTAACAAATGCGACTCTTATTATGTGTGTGTGAGTGTGTGGTTGTGTTGGGTGTGTGAGTCGGGCTGAGGTAAATTATATAACATAACTACTACAATTATACAAGATTAAGAAACCTATTATCGAAAAAAATACACATAAAATACGCTACAAGATTCTCTGCTGCACTCTATTTTCAATGGATCCTGTTCTTAGTGCACGTGCTGATGATGTGCCGCACTGGGCGGCGATTTGCCAAATGCGTTCATCAATTGTCCCTCATAAATGGCTATGAGCAGCATTATCAACACACCACTCAGCATGCCCAGTATTTGCAGCATGAACTGAGAAAGCGATTTGTGAGCAGCCGAAATCTCCGGCATCTGCAAATTTGGAAATAGATTTGCTATTAAATATATAAGGATATATATGATATATCAAGCAGAACTCACCATATCGACCAGCGCAATGTAGATGAAGAGACCCGCAGCCACAGCAAACATCCATTGGGCAACATCCTGGGACTGACCAAACACAATGCCAAAGATCATCCCAATGAAACTTAGCACGCCCGTTAGCAGATTGTAGTAGACTGCCGATTTGACCGACATGCCGGCCTTCATAAGGATGGCAAAATCGCCGAGCTCGTGCGGCAGCTCGTGACAAAAGACGGCCAGAGAGGTGGAAAAACCACCGGCAATATTCTCGGCGAATGCGGCACCAATGGCCATGCCGTCGGTGAAATTATGCAGTCCATCGCCCATTATAATCATCCAGGCAACAGCGCTGAGCGTCTCCGGAGGCGAATGCACATGACCATGGCGATGACTGTGACCATGATGGGAGGATTCATGTTCTCTCAATATGACTGTGACATGATCATTCTTATCCTTTCCCCCATTTGCCGTTGTGGGATTGCTATCCAGTTCTGTGGTCACAGTATTGCTGCTATCCTGATGATGATGCTGCTGATGATTGTTGTGATTGTGATTGTGATGATGATTATTCATCTCTGCATAGTTATTGTGAGAGGTGGAGAGCAACGATTGTGCGGCCGCTTCACTTGAGCCCTCGTGTTCCGTCTTGTCACAGCGCCGATTGCTGCACTCTCCCGATGTTGCATCGCCACCAGCTCCAGCAGCAGCAGCAGCAGATGCAGCGGTTGCAGCCACAGCAGAAGGCGTGCCCTCATCAGGCAAATGCATCCAAACATCCTGCTTATTGTTCATTGTGATCTCATCATAGCAATACGGATACGAACTATACTTCTGCTTGCACATCCTGTCACCCGCCACAGAATTGTTCACCGACGAGTCCGGATCCCGCATGACTTTGGCGCGCGATGGCTTCTTCGTTTCCTTCTTCTCAACACTCTTGCGCCACTCCGAGATCATGGTCAAAGCGTGTTCCGTGACATAGAAGAATATGATGCCGCCCAGACAGCCTAGACCCTTCATAATCATTCCTTGCTCGTCCTGTCCGGCCAGCGACTGAAAGATTCAATGATATTTAAATTAAAGAAACTGCATTAATTTAATATATAATTAGCCTAAACAACACTTTAAAGTTTACTTTATATTGTTTTAAAAAACCAACAATTCGAGGTTGCTAAAACCTAAAACTTTTATAACTCTGTCAAAACCTTCAAATATTAACTTTTACTGCGCTTCCGATATAAAAAAGTGGTGTTAAACAATGCTGTAAATTGTATTCTGAGGCGAGCCAAAAATTATGCCGAACCGAACCAATAAGTTCGATAATAAAGCCTTCCCAAACTCAAAACATTCTTAAATTGCTTAAAACTAAAGCCATTTTTAAGCAGCTTGGTCGTTCGATCAATGTTTGATCACTAAATTGATTCTCTATTAAAATTTTTTCATTTGATGCTGAGGCTTTGTAATAAAAGGTCTTCTTAGATTTTAAACTTTTGTAACTTTTTCAAAACGAAACCTATATTTTCTGCGGAAAGATCTTGGTTTTATCACAAAATTGATTCTATATTGAAATGTAGTTTATTTACAAAAAAAAAACATTCTGGTTTTCTTAGCCTCGCTTAGGGAAGTAAAAAACTTATCTTTATATATGTATATACTTACATGGGGCAACAAATGCAGCAGTGCATCTCCAGTCATAGTTCCCACTGCCAGCGACACCAGATATTGAATAATGTGCTTGTAATAACGAGATCCCATAAATGGAATAATTGCCACGCCCACCAGACCCAAGATGCCACAGGCAAACACCGAAGAAAAGGCATAAATCCACACTGTAAATAATGAATGTTAGTCTCGAATCAAATAAATATAGATATAATTATAGATATTGATATAAATATAGATATAGATATATGGATATATTTATAGCTATAGATATAGATATATAGTTAAATACCATAAAACATGTCATCCTTCTCCTGTAATTCGTAGTTGTCGATCTCGGCGATAATTGCAGGTTCTATGCAGCCACCGCTGCCGGTTGTCAGCTCGTGCAACAGAATAGGACACAGATGTAACAAATCCTTATCGCTCAGTTCATAAGTTGCTGGTTTCTGTATCTCTGACGAGCTGTCTAATGGTGCGCAGGCAATGTTTGTGCTGGAGACATTGGGGAACAGCGTGCAGTTGGTCAGCAGCAGTGGCTGCTCACCAGCAGCATGTTCGCTGTGATGACCAGGATGATGAGGTTGTACATGATGCACCAGGCGTTCAGCTGCCACACACTGCAAAAAGCAAAAATAGTTTTAATATATGTAGATTGCGTGTTATTATATTTAGTATTTTACTTACGCTGCCATTGCTGCTAACAAGATGCTGCAGGCCAAGCTGTTGGAGCATGCTCTGAAAACTGCTGTCATTGAGCACCTGCTGCTGCTGCATTATTTGCTGCAGAAAGTACTGTGTGATTTGCGGGACATGTTTATGTGGGGTGGAGGCGCCATGTTCATGGTCATGACCGGCATGTCGCTTGTGTCTCCTGTATGGCGGACTTGTGCTGTAATTTTGGGTATCATCCTCATCGGCCAATTGCCTTTGATCGGTGGTTCTTTCACTGGAGGGACTAAGATTTCCATAAACCAGTCTCGCATTAAGTTTCTCCTCTGTGCGTTTTGTGGCCAACAAATCCGCAATGTGATCCTGACAGTGCAACCGCTGGGCGCACAGCAGACACACCACACACACGGCCATTATGTGACGCGCCATCTCGCTAACCTCACTGATCCTCTCCTGCCTGCTTTAGCTGCTACTCCCACTGCTCTTCTAGCTTTTGTTTGTGACTTATTGTATGTTGTTGTGCCCCACTCTGCTCATTATATAGTCATCAATTCGCGCGCTTTGTTGGATCTGCAATGGAACGAAAAGGCGAAACGGAATTAGCAAACTTTTGGCCGGTTCAATGAAGCGTGTTGGACGACTCTGTAAAACCCCCACACTCATTACGCATGTGCCGATGGCAATTACAAACACTATTGCATAACTAAATACAACAAATACTTTGGCAGCCACAGCAACAAACAATATTAACAACAACAACGAGGCGGAAGTTCAAGTTCATTTGGCGGCCACTTGATGATGCCTCCAAATATGGTCATAGTTTGTTTTTTTTTTTTTTTTGGCCACTCAGTTTTGAGATGTCTCCCATAAAAGGTGTGTTTCAGTTGCATTTCTTGTTGGCTAGTAGTTGAGAGAAAAAAAGAGATGTTTTTGGTTTCAGAAACAGTCAGCCAATCAATCAATTTAAAGTAGGTGTGAAACGGTTTATAAACCAGTTTTATAATCGCTTCGTATCGAGTTTCAAATAAGTGTAGGAGCTGTAGAAGCATTCATAATTGAATTGGCTTTATTAGAACATTACTACAGCATTTAATGAATTTAATTGTAAAGCAAACTGAAATCAGTTGAAGTAGTTTGATGAATTGATGTTCGATTGCTGAAAATTAATATACGAGTATATAAGTAGATCATAGAAGATTGCCCCTTTATATTGATTTTACTTAAGCTTAAAGCTTACTTTAATTATTAATAAATATATAATATTTAATTTAAAACCTTCTTTCGTTCATTGAAACCGTACATTTTTAATAATTGACATAGATAAATGTACAAAAAATTTATAGTGGAAAGAAGTAGATCGCAGTAGGGATAAAGAACTATCGAACATCGATAGATATTTGAAGGCGATACCTTGGTGTTATGGTAAAACATCGATCATTTTATTAGTTAGTAGAATCGATTAATTATTTGTCGAACGACCGAACGATAAAAAAGGGATTTAAAAATTAACGATTAAACTAGATAATCTACAATTAAGAACTTTGTTATCACACTTAGTTATCACGTTATCCCACTGTGAAGATATAAATGGTTGCTGTTAATTCGAATTTGGCTTTCTGTTATTATGAGTTTTTGATGGTTTAAAAGCATATTTGTTTCTTAATATTGATAACTTCAATGATACATGTTTATTTATAAGCTGGCGTTAAGAAAACTTAAAATTTAGTTTAATTTTAATTGAAATACAATCCAACATCGTGGTTAATTCAGAAATCGTCTAAGAACATCGATCTAGAAGTCTTCATTCAAATTTACATTCCTAGATCGCAGAAGATCACTTTGACTTTTACTCTATTACGATTGCGGTTTAAACAATTATTTCCACACATTTATTTATTCTACTCTTCAAAATAAAACACACTTTATTTAATAATATATTATAGCTAATTTCTTTACTAATCACATGATAAAAGAACCATTTAAAACCAATTTGTGTTTAATTAGTTGATAAACTTGCAAATACATTTCTTGAAGCAGTTTAAGAACTCGTTAAAAACAGTTAATTACTCTTGCAAATATTACGTAAATAATAGTAGGATTTATATACATGTATATATTCCCCAGATATAGTCTTGGGTGTACTATAAATCACAGTAAACCACGACGTCAACAGTTGCTGCTGTAACCGCAAATGGCGCGTGGCAAAAGTGAAAGACAACAATAACGTTCCCCTAAATCGCACTCCAAATTGCTTTGTTATTGCATTTGTTGTTGCTGTTGTTGTTGCTGTTGCAATTGTTGTGATTGGAACAATTTTGCAATTGCGCACTGAGTTAGCTACCGGGCAATTAGTTTGAATTCATTCCTCCAGCAGCGGGCGGGCAAACCAATTATTGATAAAACTTTGGCCAAAATATTTACGACTAAAGGGTGGAGGGGCGGGCGGCCATTAGTTTGCGTAGTTTTTCACGTGGGTGGTAGCAGATATTGAATAAGGTGCAACAAAAATAAATAAGAGGTGAATTCGCCTACGCAATTGCCAAGTTATCATCGACCTAATAAACGCGAATCGAAACGAAACGTCATCGTTTGCTTATGTATTATGTGCCTCGTGGTGTTGCATAAAGTTGGGCGTGCGAAGGTCACACAGGAAGTGGGCGGTGCCTGCCATTGGCATTGCACTTTGGCATTGGCAAGGACACAGAACACGCTTGAAGGTGAAAGGTTGACACGGTCACAACTTGTTGCCAGGCTGACTTTCGACTTCGACTGCGATTTCAGTTATGCTCATTTGGAATCCAATTCAATCAAAGAACTTAATTATCTGGCAATAAAAATCAATCAAATATGCCACCGAAAAAAAAATTTAGAAGTCGCCTTAAACCATTTTCTCACAGCAGACAATTTGATTTACATTTATTTCTCTCTTGCAATTCCTCAATTTGGCGTTTCCAATCAAGTCGACAACTGAGTCAATTGGTCAAGTGCTGACCGCCAATCGTTTTGTTGTTTTTTTTATTTTTTATTTTATTTTGTATTTGTAATCAAGCCTCATTTAAATTCAGTTTGCATGATTTTCATGAAATCACACATAATAAAACACTGAGCGAAAAAGAGTCTATGGTTTGAAGTCGGTTTGCCTTTGATTTTCAACTCAATTCATTGCTAAAATACACACAAACATTTTTATAGCATTTTCTCTTAAGGTTTTATCAGTTTCGGCTTGGCGCGCAAACACCTAACGATTGTATGGAACTTACAGAGATTTACTCCAACACACGATCGCAAACCCGTTCGCCACACCGCCGAACCACAAAACCACTGAACCACCCACCAAAGTGCTGAATGTGTTCCGAACGCGCTTTCCACCTCAACAAAACTGAACGACGCGCGTTGCTTTCAGCTGGTTTTATAGTCAACTTTTGTATTATATTATATTTGTTGTTGTTTTCTCATACTAGTATTGCGTGGGTCGCGTTTTGACGATCTGTCGATTTGTCGACTTGTTACAAAGGTGTCGTCGCGCCCAGTTCCGTGCGATAATCTTCCGACTATAGTATCGAAATTGGAATGGGAATTGGAACGGGGCGTGTTGCACTGGACCCATGTGGCACCTTGCCGGGCAATAATATCAATACTAAATGATGATCATAAAATAAATGCTTAAAAGTTATATAGTTGAAATATATTGAATTTAAATCAGCAAGCTTTCTACGCTAAAAACCAAATGGAATAATCTCTAGTTTAATAACATATCCTTTTACATTATCATTAAAATATTTATTTCTTTGAGAAAGATCATATCTGATCTGAATAGTCAGTTATATGTACGATAGAAGATCCTTATTTATTTATTGTCAACTAGGAACAGACGAAACACAATTTTAATTTAAAATTTAGATGAAAAAAATAAAATATGATTGTTTAAATTAATTAAAAATCCATCTGTATTATATTTAAAATATAAATTTCTTCGAAAAATATTTATTTTTGAAAGTAAATAAATCATAGTTGCATTTTAAATAAGATTATGCTTAAATTAAATTACATATCCTTCTAAATTATGACTGAAATATTAATTTCTTCGAGAAAGAACATATCAAGAGATCTTTTGAATAGTCATTTATAGAATTTCCTTATTTATTTATTGTCAACCAAAAACATTCGACACAACAATTAAAATATTTATTTCAGAAGTAATAACAAAATTAATAACTAATTTAAATAACTCATAAAGTCGAATTTAAGTCATTTTAAATTAAATATTTAAAGTTAAAATTTAGATAAATGAATATAAAGATCTTTTGGTAAAACAGCTATAGTTGATTCTTGGAAAAGGATCTTTAGATTATCACCTACAGCAGTTTCAGATCAATGTATGAAAATAAACTTAAATTTGTTTAGCTCTTTTTGCAGAGAACAACAGAAGTCAAGATTCTTTTAATTATTTTATATGACAGGATCATTTATCATAAAGTTATATGTGTGTATTTCTTTCTGATCACTTGTTATATATATTTAGAAAATAAACCCACAAAACTAAAAGTCAATTGTTTAGATATACGAAGATACCTATATTTGTATACTATTCAGTTCTCTAAATATCATAAAGATCTATGCTGATCGTGTTGAGCTGTCAAAATACGTACCTAAATTTTGCACACGAAGCAACACGAACCTGATTCAATGGCAATAAACTCCACTGCTGACTCATGTGCTATTTTATCGTTGAATCTCCAAGTTGAGCATTCTCAAAAAACTGAAATTTCATACGTAAAGCCTCGATAGTGATAAGTACATAAATACATACATATGTACATACATAAGTAAAAATTCAAAATGTCTGCGTTGTCAACCATGTATGGGAAGCGATTTACCTTATGTTATCAACGTTTTCCTGGGCCACAGAAAAGCCGCTGACATGACAAATAAAGAAAAAAACGAATTTCGACTATAACATGAAATTTCAGTTTCGATATTTCTATACAAAATCAAAGCTCAATATCATGTGACACAATAAGGACAAACTTTATAGCTGTTGTGGAGATGTGAAGTTCTGGATATCACAAAGATTTACAAGTACATTTTTACCGGTCAGTCACGTTCCCGTCTCTGGGCTTTTGGCTCTTACCTCTATCATAGCTGTCCAATGGTGACCTTCCCATGTCCGTTGACGACGCTTTACTCATAACAAGCAGTAAATTACGATGGTCTATAGTTTAATATGCTATGGCCGAACATACGCAAACAGATAATATAGACACTTGTACAAACAGATTTACAGTGGTACACGGTAGATATCTTACAGTAACAATTACCTGGAATTGTCTATTATGATGCCTAAAAAGCAGGTAGAACAAGCCGATCAGTCGAACGCGCACGACAGTGGGATACCCTGTGCAGGTCTTAAAGAAACCGTATTTTGATGTATTTATAATGGGATTGCTTCTTCATACTTATGTATGTATGTAAGTATGTATACATGTATTTAAATATATATCGCTCGTAATTCATATTGCTTGCATCGAGAGTAGCTTACTTGCGATAGTCTGGCAACACTGAAACACGACTGTTAATACGAAAATAATATAACAATAAGTAGCTTTTCGTCACCGACACAATGTAGTTTGCAATAGCGCAAAAGCTAGATATTATATTAAATTTTTAATCGCCAGTAGCAATCAGCTTTTCACACAATGTATAGTTTTGAGTGTAGCCCTCAGCTTTTTTGCACTGACACAATGTATAGCGCCACAGCTGCCGACAGCACAAATCAGATTATCATATGCGTTCTCGTTTGCGCAAATGGCAGTTTCATATTCGCTCGGGCTCTGGGCAAGAATTTTGATAGAATGAATTTAAAACAAATTCCCTAATATGTATCTCCTTTATTTATGAGTCGAACCCTATGAGAGATATATCAAAAATTGAAAATAAACTTGATCTGCATATGGAATTCAGGACCCTACATTCCAAATTTTAGTCGATGAGATCGACGCGTTCATACAGACGAACGGACAGACAAAGGACAGGTGTCAATCGACTCGGCTATTGATACTGATCAAATATATATATATACTTTACAGGATCGGAGTTGCCTCCTTATGCCTGTTACATATGTTTACACAAATTCATTATACAGGGTATAAAAACGAAAACGTGATAAAAAAGAGAGCTGAGTAATTAATTTACACTGTATAAAATAATCTATCAACCACTGTGCAGCGCATGTAATTGTGTGCTAATAAACAAAATGTTATTGAAGGGCTAAATATACATACATCTGTATGTAAATATATATTTAATTATGCGGTAATCGCCCTGCAATATTTCGCTTCCTCATTTCTGGAGAGGGAAAAGAAAAGCAGATAAAACAAGAAAATTGCATTTGAAATGCATGTCATGGAATAATTCATTTCGTTGCATCTACAACAACTCGCATGGCAAATTGTTTATAACACTCGCAGCTGTGTGCGATGTGTTCTGACTATTGCCAATTGATAAAACCCGAACTCTATAATTATACAAACATACAGACACACAACCATAAATTTGTACCTTTGTATTTATTCTAAACAACTTGAAATAAAAGTAAAACACATGTTGATATTATTATTATATATGTGTCATTGACGATAAGCACTTATTCGTCGGTCTGTAAGTAGGGTATCTATATGTACATATGTATTTTATTAAAGCACCCACACATGCAATATATTACCAAATTAGTATAATAATCTATGATAAGATATACAAATGAATATAGGTCTTTAGATATCTAAACATATTTTGTTATTATTTCTGTTGGCCTTAAAAGTGTGAATTATATTTTAGAACAAATCAAAAATCATATTGAATAAAACTTGTATATTATACACATCTATATATATATATGTATTTATACAAATATATGTGAAAGCACACACACAAACGTACGTATACATAGAAAAGTGTCAGAATGAGGGAAAAAAATCCATCGCACATGGACTGCGACGAGCGCTATAAATACATGCATAAGTGATGAATGGAAGAGAGGAATGAGACTGGTGTAGTGGCGGCTGCAGCACACTACACACATTGTTGGTGCAAAAAGAGAATCACAACGTAATCTAACCAAAAAGCACATCAAAAGTTAGAAGCAGGCCGCATATCAACAAGCATTCACAGACACTGCCTACATAGTATGATGTTCACACACACACACACATACCCATATACACATGTTGTATGCTTGCAGAAAAATGCGGTCGTTTGCAGTATGGTTTATGAACTCACCTGTCTACAGTTAATGAACTATATTTATTAAAGCTGACTTCAGTAGTAATATATTGATTATCAATTCCAAAATATTGTAATTCTCTGTTGCGCCCAGAGCAATGGAGATTCCATTCGATTATTGATATTCAATGTGTGGGTGCGGGGAGAGTAATGCATTTAGCACTCTGACTGCGAGATAACGGGTCTTGTTGATTGCGCTGCAATAATCTTCTTTTCACTTAAAATTTAACATTTAAGGCAGCTGCTTGAGCTAGCGGCGTCGTCCGCGGGGCGGTAATATGCTGAATGAGGAAAATCCCGCACGAAAATAGCACCAACACGTTGTCGCGCACAATTTCTCTGTGAACACTGTACAGGCTAATTAATGGCGCTTCAAGAACCCCACCAATATATATACTTAATTAAATGCCGATTTACAACATTGCACGCACGCTCCAACAAAAGTTCGCAATTATAAAAAATATATGACTGCTTCTTCTTATATAATGCCATTCACATGATAATCGAAAAGTCGAGAGTGAGATGGAGTTGTTATGTTAAGTGAACAGTGGTAATCACAATGTTATACTCGAAATGGTATGTTAACTAAAATACATTGAAATGTAACAGTGGTATTCGCAATCTTGAACTCAAAATGGTAGGTTAACTAGCATAACATTGATCTGCAACACTAACAGCGTACACTGAACTGTAACTCTGAGACTGCAAATTAAAATAATTGCGCGGCGATTTGTGATATTGAAATACGAAAATAATAACAAGTAGTTAAAATACAAATTTAATAAATATTAAATATGCCAAGTATTCTAATCATAAGTTAAAACATCGATACATTGAATTTTAATTCAAGTAAAATAAAATGGATTAATTTATTATTATTATAATTTTTTAATAGTTACAATAATACGTTATACACAATGCTAAAGTTAATAGTTATGAACGATTAAAATAAAATGATGCTGTTAAATTGTTTCAATTTACAACGGGATAAACTATATGCGATATACCGACTGTAAGAAATAAAATATCGATAGCTATCATTAAATGGAAACGTCGATAAAATCAATTTTGCATCGATGATTTTCCAGCTCTACAAACAAAGACAAAACGCAATTGCATTTATGTGTATGTAAATTTAAATAATAGAGGTGTATGAGCCCAAAATGAGCTCTTGGCGTGACAGTCTGACTAGTTTACCAGGCGCTGTGGCGCAATTTGTTAACGAGAGTGCATCCACGGCTTCCAGCTTTCTGCATTCGCAATCGTGTACATCGGGTTCTGAGGAGAGCGCTCCTCAGCACTCAGACTACAAGGCGCTGCCGATTCCCGCATCCCTGGTTAAGGAACAGTGGCGTCTCATATTCACGTCGGACGCGAACATTCAGGACTTACAGGCTGCCATTGCACATTGCCGTGATTTGGTGCTGTTGAGCGATGAATGCAGCGAGGAGCGCCGATGGCTTGTGCGTCATTTGGTTGACTTGCGATACTCGCTCCAGGAACTGGAGGAAGCCCAGGCGGTGGTCAACGACGATGTGGTGTTGATGAGCGCTATTAAATCTGTGGTCGGCCATCACTTCGTGCCACACTATCCGAGCACACGCAATCGGTTGCAGGCAGCTGCCAAGCGTTATTACTGTGATTACTGTACGGGAATCATCTGGCGGGTTGTGCAGGCCGCCTACATATGCAGCGATTGCAGTTATCTGGTGCATCAGAAGTGCATAGACAGTGTGCAGCGTGTTTGTGCCCATGTCCTGGCCTCAGAGCGTCAATATCCCATCTCCGAGATCTGTCCAGAGATTGGACTCTCCGAACAGCGTTACAAGTGTGCCGAGTGCTCGACACTGTTGAATTTCAGTAAGTACTGTGGATTATCCGACTTACAGGCGACTCACATCACTTCGTTGCAGAGAATTCATGGATTGAGCCTCGCCTCTGTGATTATCGTGGTCTTTACTACTGCCCTTCGTGTCATTGGAACGATAGCTTCATAGTGCCAGCGAGAATTGTGCACAACTGGGATTTCACGCCGCGCAGAGTGTCACGCACAGGTCTGCAGGAAATTCAACTGTTCCTGGACAAGCCGCTCATCCGACTGGAGGAGGAGAATCCCAAGTTGTTTGTGTTTCTCGAGAAGCTGTGCGCTGTCAAGAAATTAAGGCAGAACCTGGTGCATATGCGACACTATCTGGCTGCTTGCAAGGTAGCTGTGGAGCAGAAGCTAATGGACCAACAACTGGGCGGTCGTCGACATTTGGCGCGTTCCAATGAATTCTACTCACTGAGTGATCTCATCCAGGTGGAGTCGGGCACTCTGGCCGAGTTCCTGCAGAGTGTCTTTAAAGCATTTGGCGCTCACATACGTGCCTGCGACATGTGCCTGGCCAAGGCATATATCTGTGAGATTTGCAGCAACAACGAAGTCATATTTCCCTTCGACGACGGTTGCATTAAATGCGATCAATGCAACTCGATCTATCATCGCGTATGTTTGACCCGCAAGAACATGATCTGTCCTAAGTGCGTGCGCATTCAGGAACGACGCTTGCAGCTGGAACGTTCAATGAGCAAACAAACAGAAGACAATGAGAATGCTAACAGTGCCAACGATGCCTCCGATGCAGTGCAACCGGCGGAGATAATAACATAGTCCAGCCGGTCACTTTAAAATATTATGTTCTTCTCAACTCGTATCTGTGTAAAACATGGTTTTTAATATGTATGTACATAAGACCGACTCGACTATTAAATATTTTAATCATAGTATATGCCCATTTCGATGTTATCTCACTGCTCCTTCTTGCCATACTTCTGGCGATTGTGAAACTTGCGTGGATTAATGCCGTAGGCCTTGAGACGATCGTCGGTAATGCCATTGGGATTGGAATTGTTCGGTTTGCCCTTTCCCTTGAAGTCGCGCTTAGGACGTGATTTAAAGTCACCACCTCCTTCTCGTCGTGGTGCATTTCCTTTACTGCCAGCATTCTTGAAGGGATTCGCTCCTGCTGTTTGTCCAACTGGAGCCTGTCTAGGCCTGTTTTGTTTGGTAAATGGATTTCCACCTGTTGCTTTCGGATTTACAACATTTTTATTGGGAAATTGCTTTTTAGCAAAAGGATTTTTGGCGTTCCCTTTATCAGCTTCGATTTTCGCTGCTGGCTGCACTTTCTCCAACTTTTTCTTCTTGGCAGGTGTCGGCGCATCTTTCAATGGTGAATTTTGCTGCGTTGCAGGCTTAACCGACTTTTCTGCACTCTTCTGCTCCTCATTTCCATTGGTTGTTGTGGCTGAAGCACTTGACGTGGCTGTAGAAGCCGCTGCAATGCTGGATCCTGCTGCCGCCGCTGCTGCTTTACGCTTTAGACGTTTTCTCTTAGACTTGGATAGAGTCTCTGTGGAGTTCGGTTCTGCAACTGCGACTGCAGTTTGTTCCTTTGCAGCTGGTTTACTTTCAATTTGTTCCTCTGTCTGCTCTTCGTCGTCAGAGCTGCAAGTAATATAAGATTAAATTACGCTAATGCTTGTTTAGATGTTTTCTAGTTCACTTACGGATCGCCGTACAAGCTCTTGAAGATCTTGCGTTTGAGATCTTCGTTCTTGGCTTTCAATTTGTATAATCGTTGCTCCTTTTTCTCTACATAATCTGGGCGATTCTGAACAGCCTTCTTTAAGCTGGCCCATTGATTTAACTCCTTGTTCTTAGCCAGCAAGATCTTTAAGATGATAATTATTATTATTTAAAATCATTTTTTAACTAACGCAATAGAACAAAAAGTTTAGTTACCTCCTCAATAGTTAGACCAAAATCATTAGGTGCTGTTTCCACATATTTAAAGCGACATGGCTGGTCACCGACAATGTCCTCGTAGTCCAGCTGATAATATTCATCAATATAGTCGCCATAGGTCTGCTCATCCTCCGGATTAAACACTGGCTTTTCGGCCTGTATCATTTCCATGAATCGATTGCGTCTTCCCTTGCGACCCTTACGACTCCGTGTGTTCTCAATCAATTCCTGCTGCATCTTCTGCTTGGATGCTGCGGCATCATAGTCACAGTCCATATTGAAATCGTCGTCTTCACAGTGTCCATCTTCATCGGCATCATTGCCTTGCTTTGGATCATAGTTGTCCCAGTCCTCAATGGCCAATTCTTCGATGTCCGAGGGGCATTCGGGCTTCTCCTCTCCCTCATCCACATTGTAGTAATCATCGTTGAACAATTCCTGCATGCGTCGATCATGTGCTTCTGGATCGAAATCCTCTTCGAGTTCCTCATCTCTGAAGCCCAATTCATCATTGCCTGTGACGGCCTTCAGTTTGCGAATCTTTTCCTCTATTTCCTTCTTCCTCATATCCTTAATCAGATCCAGCTCCTTCATCTTTTGCTCTTTCTCCTGCAGCTTACGCTCCTTAGTCTCTTTACGCTTCTCCTTTCGCTTATCGTCCGTCCGACGAATCGACTGTTCAATGGTGCGAGGATAACGCTTGATGAAATCCGCATCTGGCTCTTCGAATCGGAAGTTATACTTCTGCTCGAACTCCGCCTGCTTCTCTAGCTCCTGTTCATCTTCCGAAAGCGGTGCAGTCTCTCCTACGATCTCATCGTATGTAGGAATTTCGGATGCTTCTGTATTAGCATAACCTTTGTTCAGTATATAGTCGCGCAGGAAACTCTCGCCCTGAGTTAGCTTGCTGCTGTTCCAATACTGCTTGAGCGGAGCCAACTGCTGTTGTGCGCTGGGCTCAATCTCTCCATCTGCCTGCTTCCCGGCCAGCCACTTGGCAAAGTCCGCCTCCTCGGCTTCGGTTTGTGCCTTGGTCTTGCTGCGTTTCTTAAAAATTCCACCAAATTCCTCATCTTCACCATCGTCCTCCTGCTCCATAACATTCCTGAACTCTGCCTTTAATCGTCGCTCCTCTTCCACTGCTGTGGGAGATTGTGCACGTTCAAATTGCTCGTCGGTCTCTTTCTCGTCGTCAGAGCTTTCAAATTTTCCATTGTGTTCGAGTATAACTTTCCGTTCATAGTCCTTCAATGTCACTGGCTTTGTTTTGCTTGATTTCTTTTTGGGAGCTCCTTCCTCATCGTTGTCACTTTCATCGCCAGCGGCATCGTTAAAAAATCGTGTCTCCTTGTCATAAATACGCGGATCTTTGCTTTTTAATGATGCTAGAGTTTTGAAAAAATCTTGATCAAATTTAACATCTACTTCCTCCTCGTCCGACGACTCGCTGTCACTGTCGAGCTCCGATTCCGAGACGTCCAGACCACGATCTTTATCTACAAAAGAAATTGTAATTGTCAGCGATCATTGGGATTCAATTCCATGGCCGGAAACGTGCTTACATTTCTGCAGCAACTCTTTTTTGCGTAAACTGTTGTATGTCTTGGCATAGTCCTGGTTGGTGGATATCTGCAGATCATCCACATCCTCGTCAGAGCCATCAAATAAATTACCACTCATTATTAATTGTTTCCTTTGGTTTATTGATAATGAAACTGCACGTGTGATGAATTTCACGTAATCGAACTGGTTCGATAGTATCGTCTTGTTCTGAATAATTTCAAGTGAACGGCTCACAAAAATGAGCAATTAAACTTATTCAACGAATTGAACTGCAGGGGTGTTGATAATTAAAAAATATCAATATCGTTATTTCGAAATAAAAATATTATTCCTACTTAATATTTTGTATAAAAAAAACTATATTATCGATGTATTAATATTAATCAAATTAATCGTGATTTCACATTAAATTAGATGAATTTACATTGGTTATTACCAATTTATTATCAACATAATATTTTTATTGTCAAAATAAGTTATTGGCCATTGATTCTTGTAGAAAAATTAAGGCGGTAAAGGTAATAAAAATTAGCTGTTAAAAATATTGCACTAGTAAATCGATATATCAGCAGCCCTAGTTTCTGTGAACGAATTAGTTCCGTTTGCATCCCTAGCTGACAAATACAACAAAGGCTGCTAAATGCAAAGATAATTATTTACAAAATAAAGAATAAATAGCGCAATATTTAACATTCCAATAATATGACGGATACAGAGGATACACAAGTGGCCGCTTCAACATCAATTACCTCTATAACGCCCACCGATAAGGACGCAGCCAAAAGTAAGAAAAACTTGTTTACCAATCATTGCATACATTTTTGATTGCTTTTTTGTCTCGCTTTCAGTTTGTATTTTGTTAAATGCCACTGGTAATGTGCCCATTATAAAGAAACGTACATGGACGGTGGATCCCAATAAAACTGTCAGTTGGATTCAAAAATTCATACACAAGTATCTTAAACTGGACTCCAATGAACAAATTGTAAGTAGATTCTCAATTAATTTCCCATCCATACAAAAATATTCACTTAGTTCCTCTTGCAGTTTTTGTATGTAAACCAAACATTTGCACCAGCTCCAGATCAGATAATCAAAAACCTGTACGATTGCCATGGCACAAATGGCAAATTGGTTCTCTATTACTGCAAGAATCAGGCGTGGGGCTAAATTGAAACTTATTGGACTACATCTAAGTATTTATTTGTCTACGTTAATGTTTATGTTATTTAATTGTATGAGCTGACACGCCGCAAACATATATTTCACAATTTATTTCCTCAATTCGAGGTCTTAATAATTAAGTCTATTAAAGGACCACATTTGAAAGCAAAGAAATTGAAATCAGGAGTTTTTTAGTCGCCACGCAGAGCCTCCAGTTCATCGGCAGCCTCTTTGGATACTCTGTGATATTTAGCAACTGTTGGGCGGTAATAATAGGCTTGATAATCGTTGCGCTCAGACATTTTACGGCGAACCTCTTCTTCGAGTAGGCTGTAAAAAAGGACGAACATGAAGTTAACAGGCTTTCCTTAAACTGGCTAATTTCCCAGGACATACCGAATTTGCGCCTTCTCGTTCTCCTCGAACAGATTGTGACACGCCTTCTCGTATTCCTGTTGCTGCGAATTCAAAATGTACCGCGCAATAAACCGGGAGATTGGGTTCTAAAAGGTTAAAATCATATACATTATTATCGGTTGATTCAATCGACGGTGATTCAATAACACCTTCTCGTATTCCCAATGCTTCGGCTCGTAGTTCTCGGGAATTTCAGCGAGCTGCGCAGGTCCAACAAAGACGTTGGTGAAGAACACGAGTGCCGTGATCGGAATTACGCCGATCATTACGTAAAAGTGGGTAAGATCCTTGAATTTGTCCCATTGGAAGCGAGATGGCTTTATGGTCATGTGATGATGTCCATGATCACCGGACATTTGACGCAGTTGTTGCTGAAGAGCTGAAATCGGTTGCCAGTGTGGAATATATTGGTTGTGGTTGCGTAATGTGGAGTCTGTTTACAGTTTGTTTGCAGAGTATTACTTGTCCTTACCATTCCTGCTGGCGGGTGTTAGGACCACTGCCTGATTCTTGGCAAATTGCGCCGCTGGCAACAGCAAACGACTCCAACCAACCATTTCTTTATTGTAAAATTTACGCTATTCTGATTTATACCCAAATAACGTGAACACTCGGTCTGTCCAGGGCTGGTGAAAATTTTTTGTTTTGCTCCATCAAATGGTTCGATTAGTTATATCGATATTATTAGTGCTAGTTCTGCTTTACAATTCATTTACTTTACTAATGACACATGTAGTAAAATATTAAATAAAAGGTGAGATCAAAATGAAATCTACAAAGCTGAAACAGAAACAGTAAAAAAATTTAAATACTTTATATTTCAAAGAAATTAGTATTCCACAACCCTTTTTCTATACAGAATTGTTGACAGCCCTGGCTTAAAAGTCACCCTCAGTGATTTGCCAACCCTGTTCTGGCGCAAATGCAGAGCTAAACACAAAGTTTTTTCGTCTGGCATTTAAGATTAACGTAATTTGTTTTTAGATAATAAAAAGCACTGAACAAGTTATAGGTAATTATCAAAAGCTATATGTAACGCAAAATTATCCGCAAATAATCATAAATCATTTTAATAATTTGAAAACATTGTAAACTTTTATTTCCTTTCGTTTGCCGTCGCTCTGTTGCTGATAAAAAGCTCGTTGACAAAATAAAGTAAATAATATACAATATGTGTGGTTGTGCTGTCAGTAAATGCGCAGTTCCGTAATGATAACTTTTTTCACTGCTGACATTGTTTTGTGTTGAACAAATTATTGTGTCTTGTGCGAGAAAACAAAGATTGCAAACTCTTTTTCTATATATACTAAGTGTGTATGTAAGTATGTACTAATGTGCCTGTCTCCTAATTGTACATACACAGTGCTACACATACATACATTTATAGTTACGAGCTTTTCGATAAATAATAAAAGAAGTCTTTAATAAGTGTGTGGTTAAAGTACAAGAACTACTAGCTATATATGGAGCAACTTTGAACGTTAGTCGATTTGTCCGTATCTTGTTCGTCATTGTAAACATTCACAAACATATGTATGTATTTACAGTTGGGCAAGTAATTGTTTTGACAAAATAAAAAATGCAGATTTTCTTTTTATTCAAGAAATACCTTTTCATGGTTTTATGCTTTATTTGATTCAACTTGCTTATGGTTTTTACAACACGGTTTAACTATTTTTAAAAATACAATAACAAATATGATATTTTTATTGTCTAGACAATTACCTGACTAACTGTATGTTTTGCATATACATACATACATATACTGTAGTTTGTTTTAGTGGTGGGCGTAGGCGTCGCCGCCATTCTTCCTCCTCCCTCCACCACTGCGCGTTGCGTGCTAGTGCTTTAGCTTGTGGCCTCGGCTTGACTTGAACTTTACCAATTGCTGTGTCGATGGAAGTTAGAAATAACTAACCTATTGCCATTCGATGTAAATAAATCATTGCTTAGCGCAACTCTTGTTCTTCCTGTTGTTGTTGTTGTGTCACATTTGCGATTAAGTTGAATATGAATCAGCGTCCATCAACATCATCGACAGCAGCAGCGGCGCGCGATAAGAACAAGAAAACAAGCTTGTTAGCCGTTCGGTTGGGTGAACGTTATTGTCAAAGTCGAATAAAAGTGACGTCATCAAAGTTTTGTAGTTTGTTGTATACCCAATTTTAGCTAATGTATTCGAAATGTAATTGTTTTCTATTTGTATATTTTCAGCTGTCGTCGTTTTTTATCAGCAAATTTGCACAGCGACACACTCGTCTCTAGGGCAATGGATGCCAATTCACGTTTTCCAACGCGATTACCAGGTAAGAACCGCTGTTTCTAACAGTACTGCCGTTATTTTAGTGTAACTGCATACATAAATATGTTTATTTTTTTTAAGTTGTGTTTTATTTTTTTTTTTGAATGCTTTTGCGCTCGCTTAAGAATTAAACGTAACTGTAACCAATTCTTGCCTTGCTTTAGACTAACTTTTAACTGCCCCCCTCACATTGTTTATGGTATCAAGTTGTTCTACTAACCCAATTCAAATATTATGCCTACTTATGTGGGTGATTCTCCACTGTATATATATACATACATACATACATACGTACTATATGGTAAATGAATGAATTAAATAAATACTACATGCATAATCGTAAATCTACTTTCATGTTTTGTACATTTTTGCGGTAGCTGTTGTTGCTATTGTTTGTTGTTTAACTTTTGTGTATGTTGTTGTGTGGCTTAGAAACATAATTCTCTCTCGCTCGCTAGCTCGCTATTTCTCTCTTTCACTCTCGCTCTCGTGTTTATAAAACTCTCGTTGTAAATATGTAATAATTAATTGCATTCGATAAGAAAACGATACGTTTAAGCCCGATAACTCATTAAATTCTTTCTGATTCATGTTTATTCACTTACTCAATACACAAATCCGAAACTAACTTGTTGCCTAAGGCCGTCAAAATACTTAAGTGAAAAGCATTATACTTGTAAGATTAACTTTTTGGAATTCGTACCATTCCGTAAAAAAAAGTCTAAAGAGATTAATAAATTATTTTTCTCACGCACATGCACAATGTTGTTCAAAATATTCGCATAATCAAGGGCCCGCCATAAGCTCAATTGTTGGTAATTCTGAGGAGCCGCTGCCAAGTCTATCCGATTTGCATGACTGCGAGCCAAAGCTGGAGTTTGATGATACAGAGCTATTGACCCCAGCGCCATTAGAGAGTAAGAATTACGATTATTTGCATATAATGAACGTTAAATGACTAAATACACTTGATTTATTCATAGAAGATGTTATGGTCGGCGATTTTGTGCTAGCCGATGGTGAGTGAAGGGAATTTAGTTGGTAGAAAGGTTGCGTTTAGAGTATAATTGAAATGTTTCAACAAATTGCAGATCCCGAACTTGAGACCGAAGAAACCGTCAATCCCTTAGAAGACGATTTCGAGGATCAGCTGCGTGAGCAATCGGAAAACTTTCAGGCGACCAAAAACAAATGTGATTTCCTGGGCACAGATAAGCAAGGACGTCATATTTTTGGCATTTACGCTTCTCGGTTTCCCGAAAAGTCTCAACTGGAAGGATTTGTGCGGTATGTTTAATATATAATCGCAACTTGCCAGCCATCATTTGAAAGATATACTGTCTTTATTTTGCAGCCAAGTCATCAAAGAGATTGAACCGTTTGTGGAGAACGATTATATACTCGTATATTTCCATCAGGGACTCAAGGAGGATAATAAACCGTCGGCGCAGTTCCTGTGGAACTCATACAAAGAGCTGGATCGCAACTTTCGCAAAAATCTAAAGACTCTGTATGTGGTGCATCCGACGTGGTTCATACGTGTCATCTGGAACTTCTTTAGCCCATTCATTAGCGACAAGTTTCGCAAAAAGCTAGTGTACATCTCCAGCCTCGATGAGCTGCGTCAGGCGCTGGGCCTGAACAAGCTCAAGCTGCCCGACACCATTTGTGACTTTGACGACAAACAGAACCCAAGTCGCAGTCGTGTACCGCAGGCAGCAAACCCCAATGGGCGACCGACGATGCAGTTTGGTGTTCCCTTAAAATTCATCGTTATGCACAGTCCATGCCTCAACTCTATACCGCCGATTGTGCGCAAGTGCGTGGATTCGCTCTCGATTACGGGTGTAATTGATACGGAGGGCATCTTTAGGCGTTCCGGCAATCATGCTGAGATTATGGCACTAAAGGAACGTGTCAATCGCGGCGAGGATGTGGATCTGAGTAGCGTTAATGTACACGTGATTGCTGGCCTACTAAAGAGTTTCCTGCGTGATCTTGCCGAACCGTTGCTAACCTTTGAGCTGTACGATGATGTTACCAAATTTCTGGACTGGCCCAAGGAGGAGCGTTCCCGGAATGTCACCCAGCTGATACGCGAAAAACTGCCCGAGGAGAACTATGAGCTATTCAAGTACATTGTCGACTTTCTGGTGCGTGTCGTCGACTGTGCGGATCTAAATAAAATGACCTCTTCGAATCTGGCGATTGTGTTTGGTCCGAACTTCTTGTGGTCTGGCCGAAATAGCACTTCGCTGGAGGAGATTGCACCTATTAATGCATTTGTCGACTTTGTGCTGCAGAATCACAAGGCCATTTATCTGATCGACGTTAACCAGCGCACTGTGAGTGTCGATTAGCGACCGTGCTGAATCCACAATCAAGTCCGTAATTTGTAAATTGTTTCATTAAGTGTTAGCCTTAAGCCCGCTAAGTGAGCACAGTGAAAAGCGCAAGCGTTGTTTCGTGTATAAAGTGTACTAAATCTTAAGTTAAAACGTCTTATTTCTTATCATTTTATTTAACCTTGTAACTGTTGTGTAAGGTTTATATTCTCTGCGCCTAATTCAACTAACTCGTCACCTTTTTATATACTCTCTCCTCTAAACGATTTTCTAACTCATTTCAAGCAAGAATTGTTAATTTACCAAAGAAATTTTTTTTTACTTTGTTTTATAAAACAGAAAGGAAAAAAAACTGAGAAACGAATACGATACGATAAAATGTTATTTATACAAAACGCACATTCCAAACTAAAACTAAATGTAAGCTGCTGAATTCGCAAATGGCAGTTAATCTATTGGATTTGTAGAAAATTCACAAACATGATAAGTGTAGATTATTGAATTTCCTTATAGTAATATAAATTTTATATAACAAAACGGTATTGTTAAAAAAAAAAATAAAGTAAATGTTAAAATCTCAATACTCAGAACTTGTTTGCATTCTGTCATGGACTACTTTTATAATAAACAACAATAAAAGAAAACAATGGAATATTTGTAGTACTTAATATAACACAGATTCGATTCGACCTTTCGCTGCGTTGTTTTGCGGCGCATTTTGTGATTTTATTGATTGGTATCAAAACAAAAGTGTCCAAATTGGAATATTAAATAGATCAAGAACGTTTACAAAGTAAGTTGGATTTTGCGCTTAAATGTTAATGTTCTTCAGCTTGCGATTCAGGTCGTTGAATTTCATAATCTTACGCACAAAGAAATCACCATAACGATGTGAGACCTTTGTGTCGGCAATGTGGATCATATCGTCATCAATGTAGAAATCAAGCTGCAAATTAATATACAAATTAGCAATTATTTCTTAATATTGTTTAGTGTTTAACTCACCTCAGAGCCAGACTTAAAGGTGCCCTCAAGGCCACTGGGTCCCTTGCTCCATACCAAATTGCGCATCTTGTGCTTGAAGCAGAGCAAACGAATGAGCAGCTTCGTCACATCATCGTCATTGGCATTGGGATCGATGAAGGAGGCCAGTTTGGTCAGCGGCAATGTTGTGTAGAGCTTCAGATACGAGCGGGTGGTAGGCAGATCCTTTTGCTGGCGTACTTCATCCATGAAAACTAGCAATTGATGCTCCATTGGGTCCTTGACGTAATCCTCCAGTGGGGCATCGGCGGCAGGCGGACAGGGACTAACAAATCGTGGGCATGCAAACACAAAGAACGACTTGAACACTTCCAAATCACCGCACTGCATCTTGAACATGGCGTCGTGATAGTTCTTCTCGCGTAAAACTTGCTGAATGGACTCATCAATGCACTGAGGATGCAGAACCAGGCAAATGGCCAGCAAGTGATACATCTGCTCGGCTTGTTTGTTGATTTGATCGTTCTGATAGGAGCGCGTGCTGTACAGTTGCTTGGTGCGCTGAATGTACAACAGGATGTCTGAGAAGGTCCTAATGGCATCGGCATAGCGGCGCATCATCATGTAGGCAAATCCAACATAATACGACGTGGATATCTGGCAGGCGGGTATGTGCGAGTAGGCAGATTTCTTGTGGATCTCAATAGGTTCCAGCACCTTGATGGCCTGATAATAGTCGCCCAGCAGAGAGTGCACACGCAGCAGACCGACCAGCGAGAAATAGCCCAACATCTTGTAAAAGCCGAGCTTACCAAAGTCACCGGCCACTGTTTGAGGATCAACGCTCTGCGAGATGGCTTCCAGCTGCTTCTTGATGTTGGAGATATCAACCAGCGAATGCAGCACGTTGAGAATACACAGAATGCTCCAAACGTTGCTGTGGTTCACGCACAGCTGTTGAATCTCATCCTGAGACTTGTCCGTCAGACGTGCACTACGATGAGTCGAAAGATTAATTTAAATTTTAATCATTTAATCACATCACACCATTTTCTTACCGGTATTGCGCAAAGTTCTGGAACTGATAAACAAATTCATCAACCAGCTCCCACAGCCAAATGTCGGGCAGCTCAAGCATCACGGGATTCTGGGCCGAAATGATTAAATTGAAGAAATCGCAGTAGTTAAAGAACGAGTTGATACGCTGCTCCAGCTTGGGACCGCCAGGAATGCGTGCGTGGATGTGACGGTAGTACAGCTCCTTGTAGAGTATCAGAAACACCTTATCGTTGTCCACAATAGCACCAACCTCCTGCTCCTCTGGCCAGGCAGACTTATCAAAGTGATGATCGCTGATCTGCGGGAATGTATTCTCATACATGTTCTGTATGTCATAAAGATTCCCCTCCTTGACAGCCTGGCAGAAGTTCATCAAAAAGAACTTAACATTCTCCGGCATGCGGTTGGCGTAATAGTTACGCTCGTACTCCATATCCAGTTGCGGATCACCGGTATGCGCGTAATCATCGTAAAAGTCCTAAAATATAATAAATATATAGCTTGAATAAGTAGATTCTTGTATTGTTGACGATAGCGGGCACAAACAAAAGTTGGGTTATGTTTTTTTGTGTCCCCTGATTCGCGATTTTATACAAATTCAGCACGCAGCAGTGGAATTAAATAGCGAGCACTCACCGTATTACTAAATTCCTCACCGCCGTACATTTTTGCTATTTTATTACGACTTGCTTGACACAAAAATGGAATTACTTTGCAACGTCTGACAAACACGCCAACAAATTTTTCTGGCGTAGCAGAAAGGGAGCGTAACGTAACGCGATTTTGTATACGAAACGCAAATAGGAGCAACGTAAACGCAAAAGTGGCATGCATACAATAATGATATTCCCAATATTGATTTTAATGTGATTTATATTAAAGTAAATTTTAAACAAAAATCGTAACAAACGATTTAATTTTATTTTGAAGTTTATAGATAAATTATTATAATGTAAGAATCGTTAAAATGGATTGAATTAACTTGAAACGTAGTCAATCAAATATATTTAAAAATATAGTGATTGGTACTTGGATTGGACTTTTTTTTTATAAATATTATTTGCTGCTAAATAAATAAACGATAAATTCCGTGCTCATATGGTTCCGTTAATATTCTGTCATCGACTTTACGTACAGTGACTTGGTGTAAATTAACAGCTGTTAAGTTCAAATGCAAGCTTAATTTTATATATGTCTTCTAACTAGCGCTCGACTGGAATGCCGTATTCATTTATATGATATTAAGACATTCGATAGTAAGAATTATATATATGAATAGATAAAAACTTACCATTTTCGTAAAAATAACATGGCAGTTTTAACAGAACACATTAGCTATTGCTGTTAATAACAGTCCAGACCAATGTTAGGGCTTTGGATGCTAAAAATCATAACATAAAATAGAACGAGCGAGAGAGACGGACGTGTGTGTGTCATCAAAACCCGCAGAGTTAATTATTTTTCTAATAATCGAACGCAAAGCGCTCCAGCAACTTGTGTGTGTGTGTGTCGGGAATAGTATAGGCGTTTTCATAAATAATAATAGTGTAGTTTAAATAAATAAATAACCATTAATTGAAGTGCTATTTGGCCAAGTCGTTCACGCCAACGACGCCAGTATCGCGGGGTTGGCAAAACAATTTGCCCGCTGGCCTAGACTTTTGGCTGCACCAACTCAATAAGTGCATTTGACTGTGAATAGATGTGTGAAACGCCACATTGAATTAAGTATAAATGTGTCTTTAAGTCATTTGTAAATGATTTGTTAGCACAAAAGCCAAAAAATGAGGCAGGCAATTAGAGCGACGACTTCAACCATTTCCATTTGCTGCTGCTTCTTGCTGCTATGCAGCAACAGCGTGGGAATCGCAAAAGCAGGTAAACTGATTTCAAAAAATACATATAAGATTTATAGATTATATAGAATATGGCCCGAAAAAAAGATGTTTTAGTTGCATAAAAATGTGAATTCTACTAAGCCAAGTTTAGGGCGTGTTCCCCAACGCTGAAGACTCGTCATTTTCATTTTCTTTTTTGTTTGTGCTTCGTTTATAACTCTCTGCCTCTCTTTCTGTGTCTCTCATTCTCTGTGAGTGTGACGATCGCGCTCGCTGCTCCCTAAATCTCCTCTCTCGCGCTCACGAGATCCAAACGCTGCTTACGAACAGCGTTGGCAAAACAAAACTAACAAACAACGCCTTTATTCCCACATGTACTCGTACTTAGATCTCGTTGTTGCTGTTGTGGTTATTTATATATTTTTTTTGGGACTTATTGGAGTAAATTGAAATTGAAAATTCAAATTGGTTGCATACTGTGATGCCGGCATTTTTCCATGCGGCCATTGCGGCAAATTCATTGCGCATGCGAGGAAAAGGCATACTATATGCAACTAAACCTAAGGAAATGCAACCGCATTATACACGTGCCTTCTCCTTCCATATGTCAACTAAATAAGCAAATATTTTGATATGTTCCGTTTTGATTCTAATGAATTATACGCTGGCCAACAATAAACATTTAAAGTTCATATGCAAACATTTTATGACTAAAAATAAACAATTCCCCAAAATGCTCATCGTTTTTCATGCCATTGAGAGCCGGACAGACAGCAGCGGCAGACTCTTTGCTAATTTATTTCCATGCTTATAATTATATCTCGGCCAAGGCGCGAATCATCCACACTTCACATTTCAGTTGTAGGGGCAAAAGGCGGAAATTACTTTTCAAAATCGGTCACGTCATATTTATTTCATTGAGAACATTAGCCAGATTTTTTATTATATTCGTACATTGTATGTATGTAGTACATGTTCTTATGTTATTACGATGAATCTGATTGCCAAGAAAGTAGAATAATAATAAAAACTTTTGAATTGCGTGTAATTTTGCGATTGTGTAGAAGGTAAGGTAAATTGCTTTTCTTCGGTTTAGTTTAGATATCAGAAACTAGTTCAAATTTCTAGCTCCCTCCCTCTACTATTGATTATTTTCGAAAAATGTTGTGCGTGTTTCAGTTGTTTACTTTTCCCCCACACTCCTCCCCCAAGTGCCTGTCACAGGTCTCCTAAATGGGTTGGCCGTACTTATGTACGTATATATCAAGATGGACTTTTGCTAATCTGCTACATGTTTCCCCAAGGCACTGCTTTTTTTATTTTTAATTCCAACCGTTGCCTGAACTTTGAGTCAACCTCGAAGTGCACATGAACTCTGATAGCCTCCTGTTATTATTAAGGGTTGTTTTGTTGCTGTGGCGCTGTGTTTACATTGCGAACTGCACCCACAAAGACGACGCCAGCTTGACGAGGGGGCGGAGGGTGTTGTCTGGGACAGACAATTGTCGATGCAAGGATTTCCGGGCCCTGTTATCACGCCTGCTTGCCGTCTAAGTGGGCACTTTTCCATTGCAGGCAAACGTATAATGTCATGGCGACCAAATATTTACACAAACAAAAGATAAGACTAGGCAACAAATTGCACTGCAATAAATAAATGTAGTGTTTACCCTTTCGTTTCTTTAGCGTTATTTATTGCCCCTAAAAATAAGCCATATGACTGCCGCCAAGGACCCAAAACGAATGCCACTCAAAAATTATAATTGAAATTATGTACGAACCCCAAAAAAATGTATTGGCTGCTGTCCAAACGTATGACTTTTCTTTTCTTTATTGTTTTGGAATTTTTCAATTTCATTTATTTACGCTTGTGACAGTTTATATGTATACATACTTATATGTATGTACTTATTTATGCATTTTTCCAAGCAATGTGGCCCAATAACTGGGTCAGACATGCTATTTTTCTTTTACTTGTGCCTTTTCTGATTGTATCTTTATATTTGCAGATTCCTTCAGCGATTACTTCTCCGACTATGAGTGCAACCAACCGTTGATGGAGCGTGCTGTTTTAACGGCCACATCGTCATTAACCCAACGTGGCCCAGAGAATGCGCGTTTAAATGGTAAGTGCAAGTTGTAGTTGTTTCAGTTTGTCACAGTTATTGTTGATTTTTTTTCGCTTCTGTTCTTTATAAACTCTTATTTCTTATGAGTTGTTTAGTTTATGCTTTTAGTATTGTTTTTCTTAGTTAGCCGCCATACTTTCAAATTTTTAAAGCCCCTTTTAAAGCGGGTTGACAGCTCTACTCGCTGCACAGCCTTGCTAACTCGTTGTAGTTGTCGCCGCTTTTGCTGAACGACAGCTATAAGAAGAAGCGCATTAGCAAATTAGTTGATTAAGCGAAAACAACCGACATGTTTAGCAATTTATTTAGAAAAATAAAATAGATCGCAATCAGATCGTATTTGCACCGGCAATACAATGAGCAAACACATCTGCACACGTTGGGCATTCGATTTGAGCACATGGACGCCAACGCTGCCGCAGCTGACGCATGCCGTGGCTGTCATACAGCCGGAGGAGCGGACACGTCTGATGAAGTTTCACTTTATCGATGACTTTCTGTCCTCGTTAATTGGCCGACTATTAATGCGCAAATTTGTAAGCACGTGCAGTGGCGAGCCCTATCATCAAGTGCAGTTCAAACGAGATGTTCGCGGCAAGCCCTATTGGGTGCAGCAGACGCAGGGGAAGTCAAAGGGCGCAACAACAACAACATCAACGAACGCACTCAGCTTCAATGTATCACATCAGGGCAGTATGGTGCTGTTGGCTGGAATTAGGGGCAATAAAGATGACTCAGAATTTGGCATTGGCACGGATGTCATGAAAATCGAGTATGGCGGTGGAAAGTCTCTCGCCGAATTCTTTCGCCTCATGCAGAGCAAATTCTCGCCACAAGAATGGAGCTACATTGGCAGGCCACAGCACAATGAGGGAGCTCAGCTAAAAGCATTTATGCGACACTGGTGCCTTAAGGAAGCCTATGTCAAGGAACTGGGCGTGGGCATAACTGTGGATCTACAGAAGATAAGCTTTGCTGTGGACACAACGCATCCGTTGGAGGAAGCCGTCTCACCGCTCTGCGCCACAACTCTACGCTGCAATGGCACACCCATGACCCAATGGCATTTTGAAGAGCATTTAATATCGCAGAAGTACTGTGCTGCCATCGCATTTCGCAATTGTCTACCCCACGAGAATGCAAAGTTTGAATTTATGCGTTTCGAGGATCTGATTGAACAAAACGCAGCAGCCGCTGAACAGCCAGAAGTTGTGGCATACTGTAAACAGGCGCTATTGAAGCCGCAGAAACGACATTCTTAGAAATTAGCATAATTTTTGATTCTGAAATAAATGTAAATAGATTTTTGATAACTCACTCTAGCCATATCATGTAGCTCCAATGTAGACTGGCGTGCCAGGCAGCTGTCGGCATATCATTCGCCTCTATTTGCTTGCCAAAAATAACAAAACAAAACAAAGTAAGCCGGAAATATGATTAAAAGGCAATAAAACCAAATGTAGGCGCTTGTGGCCCGCTTGTAATGGACCCCAGACATGGGCCAGACAACGTTGTTTGTTGAATGTATGCGCAAACAGGAGGGTAGCGACTTGGTAGTTATGTTCAGTTCGTTTTGTTGATTTTCTTTCCTTTCTTTCTTATTTATTTTTTTTTTTGGTATTTCCGAATTGTTTGCCAAAGTTTTGTCGATGAAGAAACTTTGATGTGGCATTGAACCCAACTTGAGCGCAATACAGTTCATAATCCCCGACGATCAAGGATATACATAGTACACAATTCACACAGTCTTTGGTCACACCGGGCCCATTAATAAAACAATAGCAGAATCCCGACTGTGGCAATTGTTTATGCTCAGTCCGCTTGCCATGTCCATTTAGTGTTAACACCAGCACTTCGACTCACCCTTGTTCTCAGCCTTTACCCAGTGATTTTTACCCACTGGAAATGCAATTGTGAGGGGTTGATCTCACCCCTTGCTTATGTGGAGGACCTTTTGCTTGTAGGGGTCGAACCCAGACCACTTGCAGCTGTCAAGCGAAATAGCCTTAAATTATGTGCTCTTAATTGGCAAGCGGCAGGGTAATAAAATGATGCCCAACATTTGTCTGTACCTAATCGACATCCCATTTAAATTCCCAATTTTATTTTGTTTTTATTTTGATTTTTCGATTTTTAAATTATCATTATTGTTGCACAACTTAAGCCGGCACATCTTGGTCAGCCAAGAGCTCGGACTTTGATCAGCGTCTGATTATTGATTTGGGTCTGGTGAAGAATGTCACGCACATTGCACTGCAAGGACGTCCGCATAGCAATGAATATGTGACCGAATATACCATTAGCTATGGCATCACAGACCTCGAGTTTGCCGACTATAAAGAACCGGGAGGCAATACAAAGGTAAGCGAGGAAGCAACCCACCCGCCTCACAACTCTAATCCAATTTATGTCTATGTGTGTGTATGGTTAATCTTTTGGTGGTGGTGGCTTGGCACAATTGAGCATATTTATGAGCTGGGGCTAAAACAACTGTATAAATCTGCAGATTTTTATTAACATTCAACGTTTTATGTGTTATTTACATTCCTGCTTGAGTTTCTTGCATTTTGCTTTTATTTCATTTTTTATGTTATTAGTTTTTTTCTTTTTGCATGACTTTGTTTATTGTACTACTAGTAGTTTGTAGTTAACTAACGCACATTGGCCTTTTAATGCGCGCTTTATCTTCTGATCACTTGATTTTTAACCCAAAATTGCACCCGGTTCAGGTAACGCTGCTTGGACGCCGGTCGAGAATACGTATAACCATTTTCTAACACTCGATCTGGGCGAGGCGGTCATGGTGCGTAAAATCGCCACCATGGGACGCATGCACACCGATGAGTTCGTGACGGAGTACATTGTCCAATATTCCGATGATGGCGAAAATTGGCGATCGTATGTTAATCCCACGAGTGAGCCGCAGGTATTGTGTGACTAACTTTAGGTTTAAGTACAAGGGATAACTAAATTCTATTAAACTAAAAATCAAACTAAATGCAAAATGTTTGCTTGGTGATTGCGCAGACTAAGAATATGTTTCATATATATATTAATATAATCATTAACTACATCCACAGATGTTCAAGGGTAACTCCGATGGCAATTCCATACATTACAATGTCTTTGAGGTGCCCATCATTGCACAATGGGTGCGTATTAATCCCACACGCTGGCATGATCGCATCTCTATGCGTGTCGAGCTCTACGGCTGTGAATACAGTAAGTAAACCATAATAATTATATATATTATATCACATATTCATTATCTTTCATTGTTTGTAGTATCGGAGAATCTTTATTTCAATGGTACTGGTCTGGTGCGTTTTGATCTTCGTCGTGAGCCAGTTGCCTCTTCGCGGGAATCAATACGGTTCCGTTTTAAGACCGCCTTTGCCAATGGCGTCATGATGTATTCCCGTGGCACTCAGGGTGATTACTATGCACTGCAGCTGAAGGATAACAAAATGGTGCTGAATCTGGATCTAGGATCGGGCATTATGACATCGCTATCGGTGGGCAGTCTGCTGGACGATAATGTCTGGCACGATGTGGTCATTTCTCGTAATAGGCGTGACATTATTTTCTCTGTGGATCGTGTTATTGTGCGTGGACGCATTCAGGGCGAGTTTAGTCGTTTAAATCTGAATCGTGAGCTATATTTGGGAGGAGTACCCAACGTACAGGAGGGTCTTATTGTGCAACAGAACTTTTCGGGTTGCATAGAGAACATTTATTTCAACTCGACCAACTTTATACGTACCATGAAGGACAGCTATGAACTGGGAGAGGCTTATTTGTATAATAAAGTAAATACAATATATGCGTGTCCCTCGCCTCCGATTTATCCGGTTACATTCACTACGCGTCGATCACATGTGAAGCTAAAGGGTTATGAAAACTCCCAGCGTTTGAATGTTTCCTTCTATTTCCGCACCTACGAGGAGAGTGGCGTGATGGTGCATCATGACTTCTATTCTGGCGGCTTTGTAAGAGTATTCTTGGAGTTTGGAAAGGTCAAAATCGATCTAATCGCCAAGGATAAGCCACGCATCATTCTAGACAATTATGATGAACAGTTCAATGATGGTAAATGGCATTCGTTTGTGCTTTCCATTGAACGCAATCGTCTCATTGTGAACATCGATCAGCGGCCAATGACAACGACCAAGAGTCTACAGATTGCCACAGGACTTATGTACTATATTGCTGGTGGCAAGGAGAAGAACGGTTTTGTGGGATGTATGCGTCTGATCTCTGTGGACGGAAACTACAAGTTGCCTCAGGATTGGGTGCAGGGTGAGGAAGTCTGCTGTGGTGACGAAGTTGTTGTCGATGCCTGCCAGATGATCGATCGTTGCAATCCGAATCCTTGCCAGCACAAGGGTGTCTGTCATCAGAACAGCCTGGAGTTCTTCTGTGATTGTGGACATACAGGCTATGCGGGCGCTGTTTGCCACACCTGTAAGTTGCATGGAACCTTAAATCTTTTAATTCATATAGCAACTCATTGCTTTACTTCTTTTGCAGCTAATAATCCACTTTCCTGCCAGGCGCTGAAGAATGTGCAGCACGTGCAACAGCGTGTTAATCTGAATATAGATGTGGATGGCAGCGGTCCATTGGATCCTTTCCCAGTTACCTGCGAGTTTTACTGTGAGTTTATTATTTAACACCTTACTGGTAGAGTAAAATGTATGTTGTATGAGCTGTAATGTCTGCAACGTAGAGAAGGAGACGTAGTAGACCCCAAAATTATGTATATTTATTTATAGCCGTGTCCGTAAAATACATACGATACAATTTAATTTAAATGAAGTAACGAGTATAACATAGTCGAATACTCGACTGTAGCGTTCTAACATTTTCTATTATTCCATACAATAAAACTAATCAAAACTTTTTACACACAGCTGATGGTCGTGTCATAACCACACTGAGTCACAGCCAGGAACACACGACAACGGTTGATGGCTTCCAGGAGCCAGGTTCCTTTGAGCAGTCCATTATGTATGATGCCAATCAGCTGCAGATCGAAGCTCTGCTCAATCGTTCACATAGCTGCTGGCAGCGTCTAAGCTATTCCTGCCGTTCGTCGCGTCTCTTCAACTCTCCCTGTAAATATTGATGGCATGTGTGAGGATTTGCTTTGGTCATTAACATTATATTTTAATCTATTAGCTGAAGTTGGCAACTTCCGTCCCTTCTCGTGGTGGATCTCGCGCAACAATCAGCCCATGGACTATTGGGCAGGTGCTTTGCCTGGTTCGCGCAAATGTGAATGCGGAATTCTGGGCAAATGTCACGATCCTACCAAGTGGTGTAATTGCGACTCCAACACGCTGGAGTGGACTGAGGATGGCGGTGATATACGTGAAAAGGAACATCTGCCGGTGCGTGCGGTTAAATTTGGTGACACTGGTACACCGCTGGACGAGAAACAAGGTCGCTACACACTTGGACCGATGCGCTGCGAGGGCGACGATCTGTTTAGCAATGTGGTTACTTTCCGCATTGCCGATGCCTCAATTAATTTACCTCCCTTTGACATGGGACACTCGGGTGATATCTATTTGGAGTTCCGCACCACACAGGAGAACGCTGTGCTCTTCCATGCGACTGGACCTACGGATTACATTAAGCTAAGCTTGAATGGTGGCAATAAGCTGCAGTTCCAATATCAGGCAGGCAGCGGTCCATTGGGAGTTAATGTGGGCACTAGTTACCATTTGAATGACAATAACTGGCATACGGTGAGCGTGGAGCGTAACCGAAAGGAAGCACGTCTGGTGGTTGATGGCTCCATAAAGGCGGAAGTGCGTGAACCACCAGGTCCAGTGCGTGCTCTTCATCTTACCTCTGATTTGGTCATTGGCGCTACAACGGAGTACCGCGATGGCTACGTGGGATGCATTCGTGCTCTGTTGCTCAACGGCAAGATGGTGGATCTGAAGCAGTATTCAATGCGTGGTTTGTACGGCATCACCACAGGTTGTGTGGGTCGCTGTGAATCAAGTCCTTGCCTCAACAACGGCACCTGTATTGAACGCTACGATGGCTACAGCTGCGACTGTCGTTGGAGCGCCTTCAAGGGACCCATTTGTGCAGATGGTACGTTCTTTAGCCTTCATGTATGTCTTAATTTGCCAATGCCCTTATCATCTTGCAGAGATTGGCGTCAATTTGCGTTCCAGTTCGATTATACGCTACGAGTTTGAGGGCTCCTTCCGTTCCACAATTGCTGAGAACATTCGTGTGGGCTTTACAACCACCATTCCAAAGGGTTTCCTGCTGGGATTCTCTTCGAATTTAACTGGCGAATATTTGACAATACAAATTTCCAATTCAGGTGCGTTTACAAATATTTTATCACTAACATTAGTTAAATATTTTCATCATTTTGCCATCTTCAGGTCACTTGCGTTGCGTCTTTGATTTTGGCTTTGAGCGTCAGGAAATCATATTCCCTAAAAAGCATTTTGGCCTTGGTCAATATCACGATGTGCACTTCATGCGCAAGAATAGTGGGTCAACTGTGGTGCTGCAAGTGGATAACTATGATCCTGTGGAGTATCACTTTGATATTAAGGCCTCGGCGGATGCGCAGTTTAACAATATTCAGTACATGTACATTGGCAAGAACGTTTCGATGACTGATGGATTCGTTGGTTGTGTGTCGCGTGTGCAATTCGATGATATTTATCCGCTCAAGCTGATGTTCCAACAGAATCCTCCCAATAATATCAAGTCGCTGGGCAGTAAGTGTTGTTGGGAATAGTACGACTAAAACTGCTTATTAAATTTGTGTATAATTTGCAGCTATATTGACTGAAGACTTTTGCGGCGTGGAGCCGGTAACGCATCCACCTATTGAAATTGAGACCAGGCCACCGCCTTTGGTTGATGAGGAGAAACTGCGCAAGGCCTACAATGAAGTGAACTCTGTGCTGCTGGCATGTAAGTTATTGGTTTGACACGAATATATAAAGCTTTTGTTTTAATTTACTGTTATTTTTTTATTGCAGTCCTGCTCGTCATACTTTTCCTGTTGCTGGTACTGATGTTCTTCCTGATTGGTCGCTATCTGCACCGTCATAAAGGCGATTATTTGACGCATGAGGATCATGGCGCCGATGGAGCTGATGACCCCGATGATGCTGTGCTTCATTCGACCACGGGTCACCAGGTCAGGAAGCGAACAGAGATTTTCATCTAAGTGCAAGCATCACAAGAAGACCAGCAATTTTGTTGAAAATCAATTGCCTTAAACAAACAACAGCAACTCACAAAGAAGTCTATGGACTTATTCAAAAAAATATGTACACTCACAATCAAACGAATTAGGATATGAATACGATATGATTATCAAGGCTTTTTCCATACACTGCCAATTAATTTGGGCAAGTTTTATGCTTCAAATTTGGTTCACAATTGGTTGCTAATTACATACTTACCTTGTCGTATTGTAACGTTTTGATTTTGTTGTTTAATGGCATTCTATTTTATTTTACTTTTGTACTTTGAACTCTCAATAGTCATTCAAAACCGTCCATTTTTTTGTTTAGTTGACATTTTATACACATTTTGTTTACCAAATTAAGTTACAATTGTACTTTTAAGTCCCCGTCAACCAGCCAATTACATTTATGTATTGTACGTTGTTTACATAAATACATAGACATTCCATTATATTTAATACGTACTTTCTCTCTCTATATATATATATATAAAATGTACATCATTTCAAATGTCTTCTAATTTACAAAAAGATAGAAACGAAACAAGTAAATCATTTTGTTGTAAAACAAAATGCTAAGTTTTAAACATTTAGTAACGAAATGAAAACAAATTGTATTTTTGGAAAATGCAATTGCATGTTTGAAATATACTTTAACATGTGTATATATGAATAGAACTACTACTTATATACTACATTGTGTGTTTACACAAACACTGACATAATGAAACATTTTCAAATTTCAATAAAATTAATTATAAATACAAAGAAAATGAATATATTTTATGAACTTACCAGTTGGTTGATTGGGTATCTATTTAAACTAGTACTTGATGATATTTTCTTTTCTTTTTCAGTCTCTTAATGTTTATTTAATATAATGTTGTATACTAAAAATATATGTATATGAATTTGTGTGTGGGTGTATACATAGTATTTATAGGCTATTCCATGTTTAATATAATCGCATGTATTTATGTATAACAATATCGTTTAACGCTAGTTTTGATTACTACGGGATTCTTTTATTATTATTATTAATGTTACCTTTTTATTAATTTAGTAAAATGTAATTAATACTTTTTCTACTACGGTACTGGAATATTTCGGTTCGTGTCTGTGTATAATAATACTATATTATCCAACAACAGTCTAAATCGCATCTAACGCTAAGATATAGAATAACACTGGGTGGGTTACAAAATATGCAATTATTGGCAATAAGTTGATGTCGAGGTCGTTATTCAAAAATGTATTCATTAATCAATTATGCCTTGTCATAGCTTATGCTAATTATTCGTTCATTCGTTGTACTTAATTTAAGTGTCGATATTCGTTATTTATTTATTGATATTACCGATTGTTCGATTAGCTGCACCCAGCCAGCGTTCGTTCGTTCGGTTAGATATAATATCTTCTAGTTGTGCCTAGTGCCATTGTGTAAGGGGGGGGGGGGGGGAGTGTAGATATATGGATATGTTTCAACAGAGCATCGGTCAACGTTTCTAAATGGAAGCCAACAGTTTGCCGTATTGATTATGTACTTTGATTAGTATTATTTGATACTACTTAGTATATGTCACGATATTCTATTCTTCTATTCTTTGCGCTTAAACAAACGCATTTGCCCCAATCAAAAACTATCACAAATCGTCAATTGCAAACAAGAAAAGAGATTACTATAAGCATACATATAAGGGCGTGATTACGCCCGCCCACTTACTGACAAGTAGTGCAGCATATTGTCCACAGTCCATCCCGGCCAAGCCATCCTCTAGTTATGCACATTGCTGTTCGCCAGCATGCGATAATGATTCAATAGCATCAGGGCAGCATCCTGAGCTGGTTTTATCTTGCCATGCACCTCCTCGTAGGCGCCTAGCAGGATTCGTTCTCACAAAATCGTGCAGATCACAAACATCAACGACACCAGGCACAACATGGCCACAATATCCCTGTGCAGCTTGCGATCTCGATAGAAAGGTCGTGTCGAGAAGCTCTCACTTCGTGCCTTGCGCAGCAGCCAAAGTGGTATGAAGAGATGCAGTAGATCTGGCAGCATAAAGCCAATATCACGCACCACCTGATGTGCTGCCCCCTCACCACGCACCACATTCATGAAGAATTGATCGAAGCTGCCCGCGAGAATGTGCAACAAGGCGATGCCCACAATGCAAAACACTTTCTTCGGCTTTACGACGTTCGTGGTGTTGGCCAAGTGCATCACTAGCACCGTGGAGAACAGCTCTGTGACCTGTAATTGAAATAGCAATAACAAGTTTGAATAACTTTGTTAAATAAAAACGAGCCGAACAGTCGGGACCCCGACCGTTTATACCCTGTGGCTCTAAAGGGCCCGCTTAAGTTTACTCCCGATGTAATACTCTTGTAATTCTTTTTTTAAGTTTGTGAGCGAAGGGGGCGTGGCATCGCGATGAAATTTTCTGGACACATCTACCCCTGGATACTCATCATGTGTGCCAAATCTCAAGTCTCTAGCAACAAAACTGCTTTTTTTTATGAGATTTTACAAGATTTGTGGGCGAAGGAGGCGTGGCATCAGAAAAAAAGATAAACTTGATCTGCCTTAAAAAATTACCAGTGCTGGGAGACCAAGTTTAAGCTTGTAGCTCTTACCATCTCTGAGATCCTTTCATACATACGGACGGATCGACGGACAGACGGACATGGCTATATCGACTCGGCTATTAATGCTGATCAGGAATTATGGGTTCGGCCACGTTTCCTTTTGCAGGTTACATACTTTTAACAAACTTAATATACCCCATTAGGGGTTACTTTCAAAATAAAAGCGATCAAAAACATAAAAACATTAGCAACAAAATATCTAAAAGACATTAATAAATATAAATTGATACAAAATATCATTAAACTGTAAATATAAATACTTGAAATGATAACTTTAAGCTCTGCATATTTTCAAATTTAATTGAGTAGATCGTTGGCTGTATTCAGACTCACTTTTTAACCCATAAAGCTTCGACTTTAAACGAGTCTAAAAGGAAGTCGATAAATTTTTACTTATTTGCCTTAATACCAATCGAGTTTTCACGACCAATCGGAATTGCCTTTAAGTGTACTCAATCCGATGGCCAATTGATGTGGCTCATTAACGTGGCGCAAGTTTTGAGTTGCCGTTTTATTTTTTCAAAGCACTTCAAACTTATTCCTTGGGCATTTAACAAATTTTACACGGCCAGCGGCAGCGCATGACTTATCATTAAATCTATCTAGAGTACTTGGATTCGTACTCACAATCGTACTCGTAATTCAGAGCCTGATGGGCGTTCCCAGAGTTCCGGCACAAGTTTCGAAGTGGTGCACGTGTAGAACGAATGGAAGAATAGAAAAGTTGAGTTCAACACGAGCACGGCGCATATTGTGGAAGTTTTGAGCATCGGCATTTTAAACTGAACTTTGCTAATAAATTATGAATAGCCGGTGTCCATGCATACACACATACACACACACACACATGGATGACTTGGACTTGGGTAAAGAGTTTAGCTAGCTTACCGTAAAGAACAGTTGGTGATTCCATTGATTGTAGTAGTCATCGTTGTAATAGTTGATGTACGCCCACCAGGCATAATAGTGCGAGAAAATGGATAGCAGGAAGAGTAGCAACATGGAGTAACGTACACGCTGTTGCAGTATTAGGGCAATGAGACGCTTGATGCACTCATAGAGTGCAATAACGGCAAACACAGTAAGTATCCACATCTTGAAACTATTGGGTGTGGCATTGAAGTACATGTGCTTGTAGGCGGCCACTCCCGACTCGTAGGGGCCCTTAAAGACAGTGTCCCAGCAGGAACAGGTACAGAAATGTCGGTCCACATAACGTGCATAGTTCTCCCAAAAATACCACAAGATTACGATGTGAGCCGGCGGTATTAATGCGGGCGCCAATGAGCCACAGGCTGTGGGCAACCAGGTCACATCAAACATCATTCCGATGTCGAATACAAATGCTGTAACGCTTAACTGTAGGGTATATGCGTTGTATGTGAGTTCACGGATTGCCTGGCGGTGTCCTGTTATTGCTTTAATCCTTCTTAGTCCATGCTTCTAACAGCTTAAACTGCAAGCAAAGAAAGTGCACAAAAACAGAATTTGTTTGATTTAAAAAATTAACATAAGTATGAAATGCATCTTATCAGAGTTCAAGAGTTATTGCTGATTGAGATACATTTAATTTCCGGATTCAGAGATTGACTAAAGTCCAGAGCTGTTATTACAAAACAATTTAAAAGTTTACTTATTGTAGAAGCATTTATTAAATAATAATAAAACAATATATATATATATATATATATATATATATACATTGCTGATTGTCCAGTCTCAATAACATAATCTTATTTATTTCAAATATCGCTGAAATTGGCAACTTAACAGGAAATCAGAGACTTGCGCTGTATTCTATATATTAGCTATTAGTATTATATTATAACTATCTTGCCAATTTTGAGATACATTACTGATTTTCATGCATTTGGAAATTTTAGTAAATTGTTCCCATAATTTCTTTTGGTGTTTACTTGGCAAACATTTGCTCTACTTACGAAAATAAACAATTGTGAATTCAATTGAAAATTTAATTGTCGAAATATGGTCTCGACTCGTATCTTTGTATATATAAATAAACTTTTCCGTTGGAAAGCCCATTTGGCACATTGCATCATACAACTTTTTGAGTACTTAATGCAATTCACTAGTGTTCATACTAGTAGGTAACTGAGCGGCCGGTACTGAGTTGTCACTGGGAACAGGGCGCGTGTTGAAGACCGAAGCAATTATTAATTCATACGCTGGCAAAAAGGCAATGCAGAGACGCAGAGAGACCAGCATGCATTCCACTGTCGATCCTCCTCCTGGCACAGTTGCCAAAAAAAGCAAATCGTGCGGTCATTAGTGCATCGCAATCCAAATAGTGGACGCTGCCAAATGCAAGCTGCAACAGCATTGTTAAAAGGGTGCGGGCAACAATTTGAGGCAAGAGTACGAGTGGAAAATGTGTTGCCACGGCCGCACAGTCGGACAGGCATCGGTTTAATTAATGCCGAATGCCGCTATATCTGAATCTGCAGCTGCGAGTGAAAAAGTTTTCGATTTGTTTTGCTGTTATTTCTGTTGTTGCGCCACAGAACGATATAATAAAAATAAATAAAAGAATGAAAAAAAAGCCATAGCAAAAACAAACGCAACGTGCACATTGACGTCATGGTTCTTCAATGAAAAGAAATTTTGACTTTTAAGTTATGGAATGCGAGGAAGAGTGAGAATATAAAAACTCAATTGAGAACGGAAACTAAGTTGTGCATGAAAGTAAAACGACTGAAAAATCTAATTTAAATCCGCCTCCATTTAATTGCACTCTGTGAAATATTTCTATTTAAATTTCCATTTCATTGTCTGTGCCTATATCAACCTCATTTGACTCCATAGAAATTCCGACAACCGCATTGTCATGACTTTGATTTGAATCTTTGGAACGATACTGACACCGAGTGTAACAAACCGCAACACATACGAGTACATTACTTTGGGCGTACTTTGTGGCAAATGGTAAATGAATCATGAAAATCATCACATGGAAAGCAGAGGAAATTCACCAAGTTCATTATCTAACATTTAAATTGAAATTGCAGTGAAATTAAATAGAAGAAAAGTGTCAATATATTTCAGAGTTGACTAAAGGTTAACTAGCTAATAATTAGAATTAATAATTTTAATTTATAAAAGATAAGATAGAGATATAATAAGTTTACCACCTAGAAAGTTAAAGCTTTATTATTTGTTGGAAATAAAGTGTAACTTTTAATATGAGCTGATTAGATATTACATCAAATTGTATTAGAATTGATCATTTATATTTAGAAGGCAAGGAAGTGAGCGGCTTCATTGTATTTGACGTGACACGAATTTATGGGCCGTTGCGCGCTTCTCATCTCTAATTAGTGGTCCACTTTCTTAGTTCCGTTATTCCTTATGTTGTGCTTGTATCAGTGTAGATAAAATCAACGAATATTCAAGTATGAGCGAGACAAGGCTATTTGTCGCTGTACGTGGTCCCTTGAGTTGCTTAGCGTGCATGAACGAGCGGGATGGCGATAGCGACGTAAGCTAATTGCGCAGTCTAAGTTGGTGTCTCCAATATTGCTGCAAAAGGAGGCAGTCGAGAACAAGCATTCTAAGCAAACACAAGGGAATTCAAGGAAAGCAACTATATCTCTGCCGATCCGACATATTCATATCAGTATTGATACCTAAATAATGCTAAGGCAAAAATAAAGGTTGAATTTAACTATATGTAAATCTAAATAAATTAAAGATAATAAGTATATCTAACTTCAACAGAGAAGAGCTTATTAATTTAACTTATTTTTAAGCAGTTTAAATATTCATAGAGTTATAATCACAACATTTTCTATTGTCTGCACTTACAGATTAAATTAATAATAGCCTGAACCAATATGTTAGCTCCCCTTTATTTTCTTATCAAGATATCTTATTTCGAGCGCTTATGGGATATTACGCCCTTACGCTTTTGTTCGCCAAGTCATCAAATTAAACTATGCGCTACTTACAAAATGCATATAAAAGCAAATGTCTGAGCTGTGTCGTGCAGATTGAGCATTAGGGCAGACCTCCAATCTCTCTCTCTCTCTCTCGCACACAATCACAATTTCTCTAAAGGTTTCATGTAAACAAACACCTCCTGCAGCAGCAGTAGCAGCAGCAGCAACAACAACAATAATAATTATACTCGTGACAGTAAAACCGTCAACAGTCAACGTGCTCATCACTTGACTTGCATTGTAGTAGAGCAGACAACGTGCCACGGCGACAGCACGACAACAACGATGGCAACGTGTCGTATGTGTAATGTGAGGGTAACACTCGCAATGTGCAACCCGCTGGGCTTGTTAATGTCTGGGTGTGTCTAGCTAGGCAGTCACTGTTTGCCATTGAGTTCTGTTCTTTGCATGCTCATTTGTGTCTCCTTCAATTGTCGTTGCCAGCTGCCGTTGTTGTTGTTGTTGTCGCTGTTTTTTGTTGTTACTTGGAGTGTGGCAGACGCTTTGTCTCGGCGCCAGCGGCTTATTGTTGTTGTTGTTGCTGTTGCCACTGTTTATAGTAGCTTTTGGAGAAGCCATAAAAGTGTTTTTGATTTACATATGCAACATTTAAGAGCCCGGCATTAAAGTTGCTTCGATATGCAACAATATTACGCATACGCAGCGTGTGTGTTTGTTTCTGTCAAATGAATGCATTGAATGATGAGCTCGGGGCACGACACAGGACCCCATTACTTGTATGTGTGTGTGTGTGTGGGTGTGGGTGTATTGCCGAAGCAACCTTTAACCCCGCATAACGAGCATGCACAACGAGTTCGCATGTGTGTGGGAGGTTTATATTGAGATAAATCGCAGGCAATAAGACTTTACCACTGACGTTTGTTTGGTCAATATTTATTTTGGCTTCCATCACAATATGGCGAATAGACAAACACACACATACTTGCACCCACAATCAGCCATATTCAACGATTCGATTCGATTGCAATACAATTGTAGCGCTTTCATGTCTGTGTTGTTGATTGCAAATTGCTTTCAGCTGCTCGCACCGAAGGGAGCGCTGCATCATCGCACAGTTGCGCACAAGTACAATGAACCAAGCCGAGACAGAGACACAGATGGAGACGACAACGGAGCCGGTTAAACGTCTGTACATAAAGTACAGCATAGCAAAGAACACAAAATGCGGGTACACAGGCATTGAAAAATCGAAATAAAATTAAGTCGCCAAAAAAAAAAATAAGAACAGAGCTGGGTTAAAAGTAACTACACCCACAAATATTCACAAACACCCACGCACACCCACACTCACACACACACACACTCGTTTACGTGGGAGTTGGTTAGCTCAATCGTTGAATGGGATGCTGCCACAACACATACACACACTTACATATTATTGCTCCCTTTATGCCGCCGGCTCACGCTCTTTGATTTTTCGCACTATTGCTGTAACATGATTTTATATATTTTGCCACAATATTCGTGAGAAAAACAAAACTAAATTATTTTCTATTTAATGATAGGCAACGTTGCACTTTAATATGCTTTAAAAAAAATCTTGGTTAGAACAACAACCGCGGGCGCGTCGTGAAAAAGCCGACTGAAATTTTTGTTATGCTGGCTGCGTGTGAATTCTGCTCTTGACTTGAGCACGATGCTTCGGCGGCAGCAGCGATAACGACAACAGCGGCAAACGAAACCATCGGCATTGCTATCGCCGGCGCCGGCGCCGGCGTCGTTGTCGTTGTCTGGCCAATGATTTCTAACAACAAAATACTGGGAAGCAGCTCTCAGCTGTTGACACCCTCACTTCCGTCTATATATATATGTATATTTGTTGTCGGTTTATGCTCTCTCAGTGCGCTCTCCGCAAAATAATGGGAAATACTGAGTAAAATGGGAAATGCATGCGGTGTGTTTGGTAGCAGCATTAAGTATACGCATCGTTGCTGCCGGTCAGGCAACGACCATTGCATTGACAGCGTGAAGTATAAGGTCTGACTCTTCCTTACCCATCTACATAGACAGAGTATTTACATATGTACGTATGTATATGTTTTTTCTTATTTTTTGAGTCTTTTTGTAACTATTTTCTTGCTGCTCTGTGCACCTGTTGAGGCTAGCCCAATTGGTCCAATGTGTATGCGGACAGTCAGCATGAAAACAACGTTCTTTGTTGATTTCTTATATATATTTTTTCAAATAGTTAGTTAATTGCTAATCAATTTTTCTATTGTTGCTTTGTCCGCTTACTTACCTTAATATGCATCTATCTACATCCATTATTTGTTTCATAAATCTGCAAATTAAACTTGATACTCTTTCTGGATTTACAAACTGACACATTTATTTAATAATACATATATTCTTATATACGCTTAAAGTGTTTACAACAATACAATTACATTGTAAATATATAGTATAAATATATATTTGTTTAAATAATGTTAAACACAAACTTAAATGATAAACGAAATGTTAGAAACTTCTTAATAAAATTGTTAATTTTCTGTTTTTGTTTCTGTATTAGTTTGATTTAGCTTTGCTTGGGCTGTGCATTGTTTTGAGGACACTGTGGCCTATTTGCCATAAGTACGAGAGACAGCCCTTTATTCATTCCATTGTTCTCTATGGCAAATTTAGAAATTGTCCACAAAAGCAAATAATTACACTCTCTGTATTTTCCATGGTAATATTTGACCCTGCGCGTAGCTTAACATTTCTGGTTAATTTAAACGATAAAGCAATTTACATAAATATTAATAATAAATCTAGTTTTCTGTCTAAACTTAGTTTATATTTAGACAATTTATGTGGAACATATTTAAGGGTATTTAGACATCGACTTACCATTTATCTTACTTTACATTTGTAATTAGAATTTTTCCAGGTCTCGTTTAGCATGTTTTACTATTGTTCTATTGTTGTGATGATTTTGTTTAACAAACATACATATATATATATATGTATAGACTTATATTTATATGTATTTATATTTGTATATCTTTTATTGACAATTTGACATTAATATACAGATAGTTAAAAGCACAAAACACTTAAATAGTATAAATTCGTATAATATTTCCACTTATAAATATTAATTATTATTTGGCATAGCTTTTAGTATTATAATATTTCCTTTTTTTGTTTTGTTTGTAAGGTACAAGTACTCAATGGGCCTGGTTGAAAATCCCTTTTTAAACAACAACGCTTAACATAGACATCAATATACAATATGAAATGAATACAACAATACGTATTGCCAAAGAAAGACAAAATATCTGTCTTCATATATAAATATGTATATAAATATTAAATTGTATTTATTTATAGTAGATTTACAACTAAATTGTAATAATTTATTTGCTTATACAAACTTTGATTAGACTTATTTATTTTTTTAGTTTGATTTGATACATTTTCTTACTAAGACCACAGAAATTTCAATAAGCTTATAATTTCAATTATGAAACTAGGTAAATTCAATGTAACATATATAAATGTCAATCAAATACGATTAAGTATTAATTCATACTCGTTAATTTATCCTCAAGGGTGTGTATTGTTGTGAGATTATTTTGATTTTTCCTGAATATACAAATCGTATCCACAAGATACATTTCTGTTTCTTTTTTTTTTGCCAATGTTGCAGCTTGTTCTGACGAGACACATAATAACTAAAGCTAGATTTGAAAGCATTTACTTTAGGGTATAGTTATTATAAGTACTCAAATAGCAATAGAAAATAGGTAAATACTTCCTAAGCTTATTTTATCTTTTCCTATTACATCGTGAACAACTCTAGACATTTATGTTTGCATATACATTAGCAACTCATACATAAGTATATACATACATATGTATCTCTTACGTATTTATGTATGTTCATCTGCACACAGTTATTTCTCTTCAAGTAGGAAAATCGCAAAGAGACACAGGACAACAACAACATTATTCGAGACAGACATTAAAGACAGACAATACAATGGTTAAAGTATCTTATTCCATTATTGGAACGTTCGAATGCCAAAGTATCTACAAACTTAATTGGCATAGATACTCGCATATTTAACTCAGATATGTTTTAAGATTTCTCGTCTTAAAGGTTGAAAGTAAGCAAATATCGTGAGCTGGTACTGTTCGAATATTCATTTCACAGATGTATCTTTAAATGGGAACATAAATATATTTAGTATCTATTTCTATACACAATCTTAATATTCTCATACTGGTTTTAGCTAAGCTCTTTACTTAAATTCTTGCATATGCTGTTTTAAATCACGATTATCACGATCTCAGGTTGTTCCCCAAACATTCTATATCTTATCTTTTATCTCAAATACTATTCTTAAAACTTACTTTGTTCCATGTTTGTGTTAGTTGAATTATTGATCTCAGCAACGACGATAATTTCCTCATTCTCCTCAGTTTCCTCGGGCACCATCATCAGATTGTTGTTCATCAGGTAGGGTTCATTGCGAGTCTCACACTCTCCGGTTGAGGATCGCAGGCGATGTGTGAATGAGGAGCGGGAACGTGTCATGTAGGAGGAGCGAGTGGTGGACATACGTCTAAGTACACCACGTCCATAGATGAGCATCCGAACCTCGACACGAAATCTGGGATGTGTTGCGGCATACAGATAGGGATCCACACAGGCAGCCGTCTTGCAGAAAAGAGCAGGTATCATGGAGCCCAGCGGTGTGATATGTTGCTCCAAGCCAAAGACACCCATCATGGCCACAATGGCATACGGAGACCAGGCGATAAACCACAAACCAATTATAGCAGCCACAATACACGTCAGCTTCTGTTCGGTCTTGGCCTTGTCTTTGTTTGACTGTATTCGATTGGCCATAAAAACAACCTTAAGTATATAGAAGTAGGAGTAAACAATCGAGGTAAGCGGTATACAATAGGCGGCCACAAAAAACAATGCCATAAAGATGCGTGCCGGCGTCTCCTTGTTGAGATAATCAAAGCTGCATGTCGTCAAATATCCCTCGGGCACATAGACAGACAGTCCAACATCCAGGGCCGGCATCACGGCAAACAGAAAACTGTAGCACCAGATGAGAAAGATGATCAGATAGGATCGTAGTCGAGAATATCGCCTCAATGGTTGCAGTGGATGCACCACCACATTGTAACGATCCAAAGCAATAGCCGTGAGTGTTCCAATAGCGCAGGTGCCACTTAGACCTCCCACAAATCCATAAATTCGACAGGCTGCAGAGGCGAGTGAACTTATAAAATGAAAAGTAATTATCCAAGATACTTACCTGTATCCCCCAATGCAGGACCCTCTTTGAGATTATTGTAAATGGCAATCGGACACTTGACCAACATAAGGAAATCGCAAATGGCCAGATTCATGACCAGTATATTAGCCGGCGTGCGCAACGATTTACGGCTGGCAAACATAAAAATCACGAATGCATTGCCAAAGCAGCCCACGACGGAAATCAGGCAGTACAGTCCCGCCATGATGTAGAAGGTGCTTGTGTGCGGTGGTTCAAACTGCAGCCAAAATGGATTTACCTTGGTTATATAGCTAAGATCATATTTGTCGCGATAGTGTATATATCCAGGATACGAACTGTAATGAAACGAAAAAGATTACCAAATGAAAAAAACACTGTTCCTATAAAGTATATATATTCATGATTGGTATAAATGAAACAAAAGTCCATTTGACCATCTGCATAAACATGACGTTCTCAGAGACTACACAAGCTAAAGACTCTATGCTTCTGTATGTTAAACACAAATAATGTTTGATTAGAATGCCAAAGCAAATAAAACAGGACGTTCAGTCGAGCGTGCGCGACTGTAGGATACCCTGTGCAGGTCTTAAAACAAAAGTATTTTGAGATAACTAGCTATAAAACTGATCTTGTTATCAGCTTTTTCCAATTGTGGGCGAAGGGGACGCGGCATCGCGATTAAATTTTCTGGACACATTAAGCCCAAGTTTCTTATCATGTCAAGTCAAGTCTCTAGCTTTAATATTGCTTATGTTATGGTGATTTTTCTAATTTTAAAACAAACAGGGCTTGATATCGAAAATTGAAAATAAATTTGATCTGCGTATGGTGTTCAAGAAACAACATTCCAAATTTGAAGTCTCTAGCTCTTATAGTTGCTGAGATCCATGCGTCCATACAGACGGACAGACAGACGGACAGACGGACAGACAGGCGGACAGGTGTCAATTGACTCGGCTATTGATACTGATCAAGAATATATATACTTTCTGGGTCAGAGATAGCTCCTTCTACCTGTTAATGGTCACAGGGTATAACAAAGTACATAACAACTTTAAAGATACATTCTTGAGCTACGGAATATATATATATATATACCCTATCATACGCTTGATTTATCCTGCAAATATCATGACAATCACATAATAAACACAGAAGTTATTCAAGTGACTGGTCGCAGGCTGTCTTGTTGCCCAACATTATCGTTAATAGCCCTTTTAGATGTTCCTTTTTGCTCAATTGCAGAAAACAAACTTTGGTATCTCTTTTTGCACTTTGCAAAATCAGAAGGCAACAATTCGTATCAAAAACTGGGGTAAATTTAATACAAGAATCCATTTAAAATGCTCGTACACGAATCCACACTCACCTCAAGTCTGTGTCGTTGTCATTCACTGGATGCGGATGTTTGTCATGAACTTTGACAACGCTGGCCGTGGCTGCTGCTGCTGTTGATGCTGTTACAGCCGCCGCCGCCGCCGCAGCGGCAACTGTTGTTGTGGCAGCTGCAGCAGCTGCAAGAGTCGCATTTTCCGCTGCGCCATGGCTACTGTTGGCCAACACCTCGGAGAGAGCGCTGGTTATCCACAGACTGCCCTCGTTTGTTGTCAATGTGGGCAATGTTGACATGATGGTCTCCATGATGGTGAGCTTGCTAAAGACGCACTGTTAACGCTGCCTCTTGGCCAAATTTACAGCCGTTGAAATCACTCAAAGGTTGTTGTTGCAAACCGATTGTTGTCTATGCCACGTGACTTGCACTGATGGATGGTTGACTCTGGCCGAAAGCTTTCTGCTTTATTTATTCACTTGGCATTAGCTCAATTACTGGAATTGGTAATGCTGTCCAGCGACCTGGACGCCGGCATGTTGACTCTAGAATTGGCTTCCATTAATTCCGTCCAATTGTCCTGAAAGAATACAAATAAAAGTGACATTTCGCTTAATCGTCTTTTTCCTTTATTGCATGTGTTGTTCTTTTAAAAACTAAATTAAAACTAAGCGCTTTGGATTTAAGCACAAAGTGAAATTGACTTTTGAACTATTCCTTTTAAAGATATTTCCCAAAATAGTATCTACAGGTAGCTACATTTTGTTTAATACTCTCTAAGAGCTCTCATTAAAGTAAATCACATTTTTTTAATAAGAATATAGAAGGAATTCTGGGAAGCACTTAATACTTAATCAAACTTTGTGCTTTGGCTTACATAAACGAAATCATAACTTTCTATGGTCTAGCCATGAAGTGAGGTATAGGAAAGCAGGAAAAGTTTATTAAAAACAATGTGAAAATAATAACATTGTCGTACAACTTGGCCAGGAGTAGTTGAGGCTCAATGTGTAGGCTAAATGTAATATTTAGGGCTTTAATAGAAGCCTTTAAAACTATAATTGTGAAATACTTTATTATTAAGTCGTGACATTTTCATTAACATTTTTCATTAACATTTTTTAATTAAATTACAGAGACTCTATGAATTTGTAATTAACTAATGTTTATCTTTAAATAAAGAAAAGGGTCTTTAACAGAAATTCTCGACTTGAATATATCCTGTACTTTACTTTACTGTATTCACTGGTATCGAAAATATAAAGTAACTTTATAACTAAATCTTTCTGCATATTTCTTTGGTTTTTTGTTTTTTTCTGTCTCTCTGTTTGACTTTGGGAAATATACTTTTATTTTACATTAATTATATGTTATTCACAAATATTATCCCGCTTTACTTATTTTCGAAGAGTATTGAATAATTAAATCAATATTTAAAATGATTTTTAATAATTGCCAAACAAATAAAAAGATTCTTTGCAAATAAAAAGGAACAATAATGAGTATATGTCACAAAAAATATTTGCCAACATTATTGTAATGTTATTTACTCAATGCACATTGCACATTAATTGGGCTTGACCATTCAGAGAATTTCAATATTAAACACAATTAATATGCAATGCTATTATTAGAATATTTAAAAATGTAATTTTACACACTTTAAAAGAGTTAAAGCAAATTGAAATGTCTATAGAAATATAATATTAATTAAATTTGTTATCTAGATTATAGCTTATTTAGTTATTTTTGCTGAAAGGCTTTTGTCTAATTCGAAAGGACGAAAGACAATTTGAAGACGATTTATTTGTAATATGATTTAATTATTTATGTATGAATTTCTGCAGATTTTCAATTGCAAATGTAGATGCTTTTCCAAGTATTTAGTTGTTGTTGCTTTGCTCAATTGTACCAGCTGCATTTAAGAGCAATTGGAAATCAAAATCAATGTGCGACCTTGTGGTGGACAGGCTTAATAGTCCATTTCAACACGAACGTAATTTAACACCTGCTGTGCTGGTCATGTAACAAGGATCAGGATTTGGTCCTTTGATTATGTAAATCATTAGCACGGCGAACATTTTAATTAAATCTACTTAATTGCTTATTAAATAGCTTGAAGCCGGACCGCATCCATCAAAATCATCGTAAGGTCGTAAGTGCTTTTGAATACAAACACAAGATGAGAACTATAAACTTTAACAGCAACTCAAATATAAGCAGCACTTGTAAGTTGTTGACAGTGGAAGATAACTTCTTGCCAGGAGCATCGGCAGCCGAGAAAACTTTCTTGAAGAAAAGCAACAGCTGTAGATGTTGTAGATGCCACAGCTTCTTCAACAACAAAATGGCCCAGGGGCCATCCCTCACAAGCGTCAACTAATTATATTTATTTACAAGCTAAGAGGTTCCTTTCTTTATTCTATGAATTTTGAGGTACAGAACGTTTTTTGGAAACAAGAGCCGTTAGAATGCAGGTCGTTTTATTTACTACGCTACTATATTGCGGTCTATAATTGGCACTAATTGGACAAAGCCAATTTTAGTCTGAATTTGTCAATGGCCAAAGTCGACGAAATGCGATAAAAGCGCCTTGGTACGTTCTACGTTTAGTTCTGATATCAATACAAAAGCACCAAAGGGGGTTTTTTGTGGAATTCAAATGTTGTTTGGCCCTTTTATGCCATTCAAACATTTTCTCATCATACATAGCTATTGGTTCTATGACAATTTATGTGCCAATTTATGATTGCAATGTGAATGGTATTCCAATTGAATAGGTAAGTAATAAATAGACAAAGCGCTATTTCTTTGAAAAGCCTTAAAGCGCATTCAAGTACGATTGATTCTAATTGGATGAATTTTTAAATATTTTTATAAAAAAAGTCACTTTTAAATAAACATTAGAAGGTTTTCTGGCTTGAAAATAAAGTTTCTATAATAACTTTAAAGCGCATTAAAGCTAAACTTACTCTTATTGGAGAAATGTGGAAAAACAAACAAATTAAATTCATTTTTAAGTGTAGCTTTCAGTTAGTGTTTCTTTTTATACCCTGTGGGGGTATATTAAGTTTGTTAAAAATATGTAACGGGCAGAAGGAAGCATGGCCGACCCAATAAAGTATATATATTCTTAATCAGCATCAATAGCCGAGTCGATATAGCCATGTCCGTCTGTCCGTCTGTCCGTCGGTCCGTCGGTCCGTCGGTCCGTCGGTCCGTCGGTCCGTCGGTCCGTCGGTCCGTCCGTATGAACGAAAGGATCTCAGAGATGGTAAGAGCTAGAAGCTTGAACTTGGTGTCCCAGCACTGGAAATTTTTGCAGGCAGATCAAGTTTATCTTTTTTTTTGGATGCCACGCCCTCTTTGCCCACAAATTAAGTAAAAGCTTATAAAGCAAGCAGTTTTGTAGCTCAAAAACCTCATACCAAGGGCAGTTTTGTAGCTAGAGACTTGAGATTTGGCACATATGACAAATATTTTGTGGTCAATGTGTCCAGAAAATTTTATCACGATGCCACGCCCCCCTTGCCTACAAAACGGAAAGGCTTATAACAAGAGCAATATTACAGTAAGAGACTTGAGATTTGGCACATATGATAAGAATCTTAGGGTCAATGTGTCCAGAAAATTTAATCGCGATGCCACGCCCCCTTCGCCCTCAAATTAAGTAAAAGCTCATAAAGCAAGCAGTTTTGTAGCTCAAAAACCTCATAACAAAAGCAGTTTTGTAGCTAGAGACTTGAGATTTAGCACACATGATGAGTATCTTGAGGTCGATTTGTCCAGAAAATTTTATCACGATGCCACGCCCCCTTCGCCCACAAATTAAAAAATAAAGAATTACTAGAGAATTTTATCTAGAGTGAATTTGAGCGGGTTCCTGTAGACCCACAGGGTATATTACGGTCGGGGTCCCGATTGTTCCGCTTGTTTCAAATTGTTAATTGAATTAGCAGCCATTGCTTACTACTTTTTGTGGTACTTCTTTCAATTTTAAGTAATAAAACGGATTTCTTTTATTTTAATTGCAATTGTCAGCAATGACAATGGGCTGCTGTTGAGTGTGAATTATCCATTCTTATCCTGCTCATCCACTTGCACTTTCCAATTGCCTTTCACACGAACCTGACCCTTTAAGCCCATTTGCATTTCAACCGAATTGTAGCAAATTCGTTTATTTGTCGAACTGAAACACACTTCGGTTGTTACATCTTCTGATTTGTATGAGCTTCATTCTTGGCTCAATGCGATGCAAATAAACGCATCAGTTACGAGTGCATTTCTAATATATTACATTGTGCGCATCATCTGCCATCTAAATGCATTTGTATACAATTCAAAGCAATTTGCTTTGGCTATTTTTTAAGTCATCTACATATGTTCTACTTGTTAACAATAATAGCCGAAGAGATGCTTTCTCCTTCAGCAGCTGCACTTACAATTATATTACTGAACGATATCTGCACTATCTAACCATGGCCGTGCTAGGGAGTAGGAGAAGAAGGAAGGAGCTTTCGAGGATGCTGAAACAATTAAGCTGCACTTGCACTTCATTGGGCGAAAGTGAAACGGAATTGAATAAAGTGTGAGACAGCGGAAATTGCAAAAGCGCGCGCCTAAAAGCATGCAACAATTATTTGTTTAAATAACACTTCAATTTCTCTGGTTGTCTGTTGTTGATGTTTTTCCAACGCTTTCCTTCATATTCTTTTTTGATATTTCATTTTTGCTGCACTCCGCACATAAAAATTGTGCTTCCAAAATTGTTTTTAAAGAGTCACAATAGTCGAATTTTAATACAAACAGTTTGAAATAGTTTAAATATGTTGAATTTCTCTTGCTGAACATATTTAAATTGGTAACCTTTTGGAGTTGATAGCATACAAAGAAAAATGGTCAACTGCACAAAACAAACATAAATTCGGACAAAGGGGAATACAGCAATGCTGCTTCCTCCATTTTGACCCTATAACAAATAGATAGATAATTGGATACAACCAAATTGATTGGGTTATTGATGCTGATCAAGAATATATGTACTTATTGGAGTCAAATGAATCTCATTTTATCGTGTGCATATATTGAAATATATAGACAGCCAGATGCAACTAGGATATTGATATCTAATTATAATAAATGGGCTATATAGTGCTGGAAATAAGGAATCGATTCAACTGTGACTTTGATCAATTCAATATATACTTTAATAGGTCGGACATTCCTCAATTTCCTTTGCCGCTTTCTATGTTTTTCACTCGACTGTAGATGGTATGTTTACGATATGTATTTGTATACTTTATATGGTCAAAGATGACTTCATCTGGTGGTTGTATACCTTTTACACGAAGAAGAGAATATTAAATGTACTGATAGTTTCACGAAATTTAAAGTACAGAAATAAGATACGTATACATACTTCTACATTTATGTTAGCTTTTCACAAAGAATATCACGTGAAAAACAGTTAATCATTTGCCAGAGTGTGCTTTGTTTGACCACCCACTCATTTTTTGTTAACTCCAAAAAGGTTTTGAGTAATGTTATATTAATTGCAACAAAAAAAACCTTGCAACGCTTTTACTTTCGGCAGAAACTAACAAACTGTGAGAATTCTGCTTGGAAAAACACGTTGATTAACGAGAGAGAGCCACAGGAATGACAGACAGAACGACAGAGAAACTGACAGAGTAGTGTTAGGCTTTTGTAGCCATCAAAAATTCGGAGAATTTATCTTTATTTTTTTGACCAACTGTCAGTTTTTCTGCCCTTTTGTTGATGACTTTAATAAACGTTAAAGTGCATACGATGCATGATGATGTAAATGACAGAACAAAGTTGGGATATATACACTTTAATGGATAGAGTGCACAAATGTATTCATAAGTAATTTGAAGTGAACAAACATTATGCTTTTTAAATCGAATTTTCACTATACAGAAAACGTAGACAGACAGACGGCTAGGCGCACATTCATGGCTATAACTTAAGTGTGTGTGTGTGTGTGTGTGTGAGCTTATTCATGTGTGCATTCAGTTGTGCTGAGCTAGGGCCAATGTTGGTTGCTTGTATGTAATATGCCACTTTTTCGCTCGGCAACAGGCCGAACCGCCCCCCTCAACCCCCTCATGATTCCCGCCATTCCATCAACTGTGGGATTTAGTACATTGATTTAAGCTCGCGCTAGTTTTCATTTCACTATTTTTCACTTATGTACGGCAATATGTGCAGTCAACAACCGCATTGCAACCACGCCCAGAACGACACGCCCATCGCACATAAATGCAATGTTTTTGTAGTCCACTCAAACGTGTGCCAAACAGTGGCTCAAGGCTGCGGCCATCAACCAGGCCCTTACCGAGTAAAGGCCTAAATGTAAACTATTGAAAGATATCTGCAGAAGAGTAAAAATGAAAAGGAGAAGGATCTGCCATGTCAACCCATTCAATTTGCTTGGCTTTAACGCTAGTTTGCCGGCTCTTTAAGATACCAACTTTGAATGCATTACAATTGTAACCCCAGCATAGTTGTCGCAGCTCAAGTATCATCCGTCGTCGCATATGGATGATGTTGGTCAAGTGTTCCCCATGTTCTGGGGGCGCTGTACTCCAAGCTGGCCCGGAGAGATTTCATTTGCCAGTGAGCTGCTTGAAGGCCAACAGCTTGAGGGCATCAAGTCATGTCTGTCGCCTCGACGTACAGGCAACCGGCCGGCCACTTGATGCAGTCCGCCTGACTGATGCAAGGACCTGTTTACGAGAACTTGATAAATGCTACAAAGCTCAGCGTCCACTCAGGTGTGTCAGACAAACAAAGGCAGCAGCAGCAGAAGCAGCAGCAGCAGCAGCACGTAGAAACTGTTTTCCCCGCCACAAATCGCTACATTCCGTTTATTCTTCTAACAATTCCGGACACGTTGACTCTTCTACACAATTTAAGCTGCTTAGTTGAACGAAGAAATCTATTTCTATTTATCCTTACATCACTAGCAGTTAAATAAAAACGTATCTAAATTATATGGCTGCCCTTTGTTTTGCCCGAACTTAAAGTGGTAAAGAAAGTTGCCAAGTTCTCTGATTGGCAAAACGAGTCCAATTTCAAGTGCTTGTCAACAAAACTAAATCAAGTAAAGTTATTCAATCAACAAATTCAGCTGCAAAAGCTAAATATTTATTAGATTTCAATGGTTGATAGTTGGGGTTATTTTCTTGGTATTGATCAATTGCTATTCATATATGTGTACATACATACATATATGTATTTTTTTCGTTTCTGCTTTTTGATTTTCTTTAAATATGACCGAAAATGTTTTGCAATCAAACTTTTAGCTGAACTGTAGAAGTAACAAAGTTATGATAAGGGATATTTTTCGGCAAATAAAATATTTGCAATTTTTACACAGTTGGGACTTTAAAAAATATATTTAAATTATTAGAATATATTTATTTATTATTTTACTGCCAATTTTTAATATGGCACTTAAAGCTATCTTTAAAACTATCTTTAAAACTAATATTGGTCAATGACTTTCACTACAACAACCAACAATCAAGTAGCGTCTTTTTCTTATAGAATTGCATTCAAGATTTAATATTATTTATGCTTTTTCTTCTTTTGCTCATCCCTTTTATTTTGAAAAGATTTACCTGTAAGATGTGGTTGTCAGCAAAAACTGCGGTTGAAGTTTCCTCTATTGTGATTTCAACTCAAGAAATGCAAAAGTTGCTCCAAAAATATTTTGTCAAGTGGCGCCAATGGGACGTAAGACCTTTTTGTTTGAAAGTTATTACGGATTTATACTGTGAATTATTACTGGCAAATTGAACGAGACTTTAAAAATTGCCATTTAATTAATTTGTTGAACGCACTCGACGCGAGACTCGGCGGCGTATAAGTAATATTAATTAAAATTCCGAGAATTTTTTCGATTTAACACGCAGAGGCGCCAAAAAGTTGTGGTCTTGGCATCTGTCACAGACACTGACTGAAACTGTCTGAAGGTTCGCGTACGACTGAGGCACAGGACACAACTGTCAGCATTTTTATCAATGAAAATTGTTGCTTAGCCCGTTGGGAGGATGCTGCAGAGGCATGCAGCCTGCTGCCTGCTGCCTGCTGATTGCTGCAAAGCGATGTAAGAGAGAGCATTTGCTTTCTTATGTTGCAGAGAGCAACGTTTTGCCAACAGCTCTTAAATGCCACAGAACGGTGGCTTGTTAATGACTCTGTTATGTTGTTATTATTATTGGTTTTATGGTCTTTCATTCAGAATTAATTAAAAGTGACTTTTGGTCTGAATATCGTACTTTACTGTGTCCACTTGAACTTGGGCGACTGCCCGAAGAGTCTTGATTTAGAAACAGGAGTATGTATTTATTTGCTGATTAGATTCAAGTGCTGGTTAAACAGGACATGCCTAAATAGTTAGTCCTGTTTCATATCAGCTCAATGTCACCGAGAACGTGTCAGCTTTAGCCACAACTATGTGAATTGCATCCTGCACTTTACAATCCCGATTTAACCGCATATTACGCGAACATATTTCAAAAATATGTATTTGTTAAATTTTGTAACGTTCACGTCTATTCGCACATGAGTTCTAAGTGGTTTTGGTTTTGTGTTTCCACAGCGAAACATTTCATTCAATAGACGCAAATTGAGCAAAGCAAGCCGCACTCATTGGCTACTGCACTTTAATTAGAAATAAATAAACGTAAGTAACATATTAAATTCCCAGCCAAGAGATATCCTATAGTCTACTATTACAATTTCCACATTACATTGTTAGAGTTTCAGTTGAAAGTTTTCCTATGTGTTAACTGACAAAAAAAATGGGTGTTTAATTGATGCTTTGCTTGTTATGAATAATTCACAAACATCAAACGCGGTGATGTGGGGATTTTTCTATACCTTGAAACACACTTAATAAGTAGTATACCCCCTTCTACCATACACATTTTTAATGCCAACAGGGTCTAATAAAATCTATTGACTTTAATTGTATCTTGCTATTTGAACGTTGATCACAATTGGCAAGGAAATAAACTTTTCTATTTTGTCAGAAAGTTGGAGAAATTAAATATGATTTATTTTAATGTAATGTGATTTATTTAATGTCAACAATGGCAGTCGAAACTATATTACATTGTGAAGTAAATAATTTATTAGCGTAGAAATAAAATATATTTAAAATTGTAACATTTCAAATTTAAATCTTTGTTTCTTTTGCAATTTACATTTTCCACATACGCCATTTCTGCGTTCTCAACCGATGCCGGAGGCTTTGTTGTTTAGCCAGCCGAAAATTAAAAGTCTTTCTTTGTGGAACTTGAAAACTAAGCGACAATTTCTTATATATGTACTATATAGTACACATATACACACACGAATTATGGTTTAATTTTTCTGGTTCTAGCGTTAAGTTCAAAGCTCGAGCAGAAAGCACTTACTCTTCACCTTGCCCTTACCTTTTAACCGCAAAGTAATTAGTGACTTGAACAACATAAAGACTGCTACCAAGTTGTGTTACCTCACAGATAAATGTAAGTGCTTTTCTGCCAACATTTTCAGAATATGTCTTAAAGGTCTCAGACCCCAGAAAAAAAAAATGCAGACAATTATACAACTGTTTGGTCTGTTCGGAAGTTGGCTGATTGTGGATAATTTTTTATACATACATACTACGTACCTAAACAGCTATGCAAATAAATCAGTTCCACGTCAAACAATATCCAAAAAAAATAAACGTAAAGTTTCCATTGCCGAATCATCTTTGGAGTGTGTATCTAACACACCTTGAGTCACTGTCTCCAATGACGTCAATCTTTGACACAATTTATCAATTTCAAAGCTCATCGAATGCTAGTACATTAAATCATTTCTTATCCAAGTATTTATTTACTATATTTTCTAGATTTTTCTGCTGTTTACTTTCTGCAAATGCAACTGCTGCAGCTTGTTATTTTGCTTATTGATTGGTGCAATAAAGCCACTTGGCTAATTAATTTTAAATATATACAAAATTAAATCATTGGGGGATTTGGGACACAAATGTTGTAAGCATTCCAAAATAAAGCAGCTAACAACAATGGCAATTGTTGTTTTGTAATTTAAAGCAAGTGCCAATGACTTTGCTCGTTCTCAATTACTATGCAATTTGTAGCAATGTTATCAAAGATAAATACACTGCAATCGGTTTAAGTATACCTTAGATACTGATGGTTTGCGAAGATAAGAACGTGTTTAATCGTATGTAAGTAGTATAAGTATCTGTTAGACTATAATAGAGTTTGATCAGCCTTATAGATACAGAGACAATAGTACATTTAACTAGAATATCTGAGCTTTCAATTGGTATTTCAGTTGTACTTCTTGACAGTGAGTACGAACATTACTCAGCCAATCAACACTCGTTTTCAACACGCTCACAAATTACTCATTCACAAGTTGTGAATGTAGAAAAGTAACTGTTTGTAGTAGAGATGCCTTAAATTTCAACAAACTGTGATTGATTAGGAACTGTTTTAAGATCTTTTATAAGTTTTAAATAGAATAGTTAAATCTTCTACTTTTATTTTAGCATACAGTTTAGTAAAGTGCCTTAAAGTTTATTGAGTGGCATAACAGATAACCTCTTGCCATTCATAGCTAAATGGCGTGACTTACTGAGTCACAATATTGTCCAGCTCTAATAAATTTCTACATACTGCTGACCACTGACAACTTTATTGAAATTGCGTATTCCACGTTACCATCGGGGAACAGAGGCCAATGTCGTTGTCGTTGTCGTTGTCGCTTCAACAAATAGTAAGGGTCTGGGCCTGATTTAAGTTTTAAATCAATTTAACTTTTGTCGACAACGAACCACAAAAACAACAACTGTCAACCACCTTTGGCAAAAATTGATATAAGTCTCGGCGACGTACGGGCCTTAACCGCAGTTGTGCGACCGCATTTGGCGGGTGAACAGCGACAGATAGACAATCCAACAGATTTTAAAAAGTGGTCGGTAGTTCCTCAACTGTGTTAACATTGTCACGCATCTAGTTTCATTGGAAAGTGTGACCCGTGAAGTGATATAAGTATACCCGCAACATGTGGAACCTTCGATGGGTGGCATTGATTTTGTCTTGTGGTGAGCAACAATTTTGGATTAAGTTGCTTGAAAACATTATGAAAGTGATAAGATACTATATTATTTTATTAGTGAAAATACATTGTTTACTATCAGTTTACAAATTGCAACATGTATTTGGTTTATTTTGAAGATGTTAAGGCTGTGAAATCTCGTTATGAGATTAGCGTTGATGTGGACAATTATATAATTAACGATTCCTGTTCAAGCCGTAATCTTTTATCATAAATAAATCGTTGTTTTCATATTGTTATTGAAAATCCCTGATTGATTTGTCATACTTGTCGTCGTAAATAATATGAAAATTATGTGAAAAATCAACCTAATTAAGGCTATATCGTGTCGAGTTTCTATCATTTGTCCTTGACACGACACATGTCTAATAAAGGCAGGTTAATTATCTTTCTGTAAAATCAAAAACACGTCCACAACATGTCTGGCTTTAAACTTTTCACAATGTCGACGACTGTCGGGCTGACCACGTTGAGCTTTACGATTTAAATACAATTTACAAATAGGTCAGCTGTTTTTTTTTTTTTGGTTTGGCTTCTTTTGATTACTCATCATTATCGTCAAAGTCCCTCTACGTTTCGTCCCGTAGCATGAATTGAAAGGCGTCCAGTCATTCGTATAATATTGGTATTTACAGCACACGGTTAACCGGAAACTTTGTTGTGTCTTTGTTGTGTGCATTGGTAACAACAGTTAGTGTTTTTATAGTAAAAACTACAAAGCGATTTGCTTGTTATCTAATTACAAAATTTTTCTAATTTTCTAATTAATAATACAATGGTTAACTGCCTTTAAATTACCTGAATTCTCACAGTAAAGAGTATTTTGCGTGTTTAGCCTATGTAACATTAGCTAAACTGTTTATTTGTGTACCCATTTAATTCAGTATGACTATGTCGATGTCAGTTTGACTGTCTCAACAACTTGACTTTGGAGACGCAGGGTTTCAATTCGAATTTTACATAGTACAATACAAAAATACATAATAAATAAAAAGGCACACCATTAAAAATATAGCTGTAAGCTTAGGTTATAGTATAAGTTCTTAATCGTTAACCTTTGAATTATTAACTTTTTAATTTAAGAAATGAGTAAACGAGTATATTGTTTTATAGGCCGAGTCATTTGGCATTCGTTGTATATATCTCCTAGTCTTAAATGTGGCAATCTTACAGGTGGAGTATCATAAATTAGACGCGCCTATTAAAACATTATTTTAAATTTACGACAATAGCACGTGAGTAAATAAGTGCGCAGTTTTAGGCAAAGATAACTCAACTAGACAATCTCTCGCAGTTCAATTCCAAGAATATATATTCGACTTATTGATGCATCAATAAGTTCTATAATCTTAATATATAGATAATAGATCTAAGTTTAGTTAATCACCTGTTAACAACTCACTCAACTAATCAAAATTTATTTCGAATAAGATGCCAAGTAAACAACATATCTATGATATAAGCACTTTCATAAATAATTGTGTTTGTCGAATTTTACGCAAATTAAAGCTCAACGTTATTAGATTTGACAACAATTTACACAGCTAAAAGATATATTTTGAATTGTCAATGAAGCGTAAAATGCGATACACAAAAATTGCTAATAAATATACATATATTATTAGGCCCCAGACCAGGTTAACACCTGACAAGACAACTGACAGCATTGTTGTATGGATAAATAGTTAAGTCTCTTATTTAAAGCAGTTCATGCAAGTTCATCGTGTAATTACCGCTATTAACAGTTGTGAACTTTACACGATAATTGTTACATAATCAATGTTTAATTAATGCTAATTGATTGAACATTAAAGCCTGACCTATGAAACATGCTAAAACAGCATGAGAGGGTGAGGGGAGAATTATCAATTAGGGATAACAAAAACGACTGACGAAAAGCGACAAATTGATAGCAGACATGCCAAAATTAATACCATAAACATTTAGACAAGCCATCGAGCGATATAGACAGCTATTTTTAGTCGTCCCTGTGATACCAAAAATAGTCAGCAAATTAATCGGAGAGTGTAGACAAATATTTGCTGTTGGGATGGGTGTCTCCATCATCGCCGATATCACCGTCTCCGTTTATCCAAGCAATTAGCAAGTCTAATGTTTGCGCGTATTGTCAGACTTTGATCGCTTTCATTTGTATCTTACTTCTTATACTAGTTGTCGCAGTTTATGGCCAAGATTTTGGCTATGGAGGCAAACATGGGCCGGAACATTGGGCTGATGATTACCAGCGCTGCAGTGGCAAATACCAGAGTCCCATTAACATTGATGAGCTGAATGTGGAGAAGAGGGATTATCCGGATCTTGAGTACTACAATTTCGACTCCATACCCAAGAGCGTGCATTTAACCAACAATGGACACACTGTGCTGGTCACCATGAAATTCGAGAAGGGCATGGAGCCACGTGTGAGGGGTGGTCCATTGGAAAGGAAGGCTTACTATCAATTTGAGCAGTTTCACTTTCATTGGGGCGAGAATGATACAGTCGGAAGTGAGGATACGATCAACAATCAAGCCTATCCGGCGGAGATGCATGTCGTAGTGCGTAGTCTAGACTATCCGGACTTTCAAAGTGCTCTGGGTCAGAATCATGGCATTGCCGTGTTGGCCTATTTCTTCAAGGTAACTTTATTTAATAAAATATTAATAAACATACATTAATTATTCTGTAATTAGATAAGAAACCTCGGAAGTGCCAGTTATGCGGAGTTCACGAGAATGTTACCCTCTATAAGCCGCAAAGAGAAATCCATTGATTTATCGAAACCTCTACCACTGATGAGTTATGTCTCCATGGATCCGGTTAACTATTATAGCTATGTTGGATCATTAACAACGCCGCCCTGTGCCGAGGAAGTGGTATGGATAGATTTTCACGAGCCCATAGCCATATCGGAGGACCAGGTAAGTTCTTTAAGTTCTACCAAAAATATGTACAAATTAAATATATAAATTTATTTTATTCGCAGTTGGAACAATTTCGTCTACTGACCCAGAACGATGACCACTTAAAGAATAATTTCCGACCAACTCAACCACTCAACAATCGCACAGTTTACCAGAGGGTTCCCATTCCTTTTGATCATGCCACAAGTCGATGGGGCAAAATGCCCATAGAACGAAATACGGGCAACAGCATCAGAGGGGGCTTCACTTTCCTGCTAGGCAGCCTTCTGGTGCTGTTTAAGGGAAATATTTTAGCGGTTTTTAATTAGAAGCGTTTTGGGTTAAAGGCCATGACCCAGACCGCATCGCGATTTGTTTTGTGTTAAATGCATTGCTCGCATACTCAACATTTTAATTAAGCCTTGTAATTTACCTAACTGGGTCTGCACACGTGCATTGTTTGCTCCTTTCTGTCACCGTGTGTCGGGACTTGACCCAATACAGTGTGAACTATGTATGTGTAATCACCACTGTAAGCATCACATTTAAATGTGCCACTTTATACTTATATATATGCTGCACATGGCACCCTATTTCAATTATTTATATACTAAAACACTCATGAAAGTACCAAATGATGTTTGTTTGCCTTAAGCCTTAAGGTAATTCTAGCTATTTAACGTAATCATTCAATTTTCATTCCCACCCAATAGGTTATATTTGTAATCATTATGATACTGCACCGTGTGATTTATATGATAAGTAAAATCTATTTCTTGATACTGAATAGTTGACTATCAATAAATAAATTTAAAGCAAAGCGTCTCTATCTACAAGGTTATTAAGCTAAGTTATTTGTTAAATAATAATTTACAGCGTCAGCAGGCAAGAAAAATTCATGATAAGGTGCGTAGCTAAATAGTAGTTGGGTAGAACTATGGACTTATGTGCAAAGTTTAAGTAAACACACAATGATGAGAGGGTTATAGTAAAGTTAAGTGAGTATGACAAATAGTAAAAGATATCTACAATATAGAACAGTCACATGTAGAATACTGAAGCACGATATGAAAACCTATGGTTTAATCTGATTAAATTGCCCACAATTTGATCCTAAACTTACTCTAATCAAGATACCAAAATACCTTCTTATTCATATCATAAGTGCCTATTTCAATATAGAAATATATCTTAAATGCAATCCAATTAACAGTGCTATTAAAGATAAATACAACATGTAATTGGAGTGAGTATCCCACAGGTACGGATGTGCCGCAGAGAACACAAGAACACATTTTCATCAGACTAAAATGGTTTTAATATGTGAGAAAAACGTTTGATTAACTTTATAGATAAACAGACAAAGGCACTTTTCAACTAGAATTTTTCGTTGGACTTTTACCAACTTTTTCGACTTCTTACTCATATACAATTATTCTAAACACGCACATAATTAATTATTCAAGCGATTTCAAACAAAACTTTTCAGTAAGCCAAAGACTAAATACCCTATGCATATCACATTAATTGGTATGTATATGGTATATGGTATAAGGTATATGCAATCTGTTTTTATTTAAATGTAAGCTAAGTTTTAGGATATCCTTTGCAGCTGAAAGATATTTATATATAATTATTATTCTTTCTGTTTTTATTAAGGCATTTTAATAAACTTTTATTAACTGTCAGCCTGGTACACAAAAATATATTTTAAATATGCTATATGCATTTATTGGCACAATTCTATTACGCTCTAATAGAGTATTATAAATATTTGCAATGGAGGTTTATAAAAATAACATACAATCTTGACAACAATATATTTCACACATTTTGCACTTTGATGTCAACGTTTTAAAAGCTTAAAGCTTAACGTAAATGACACTGAGTATGACAGATAAAGCTCAACAGATAAATGTGCATCAATAAATTTAGTTAGAAACAAAACACTTTCAGGCCAGTCAAAGTATCACTTGCTGGCAAATCAACCTATAAATACATACATATATTTAATATCGTATATATCTGCCCTCAGGAATAAACACCACAATGACGTTGTCCGTTAAACTGCATTACAATTTAAGCCAAGTGTGAATTGTCACAGTGGCGCAGCTTTGGTAATTGATATAAGTCTTGACAGCGTACGGAACTTAACCGCAGTTCTACGACCACATTTGGCGGGTGAACACTAATAGACTGACATTGGCTGACATCGTGTAGTTTTGTGCATTCGTCGGGTCAGCATTGTTATAGCTAAAGCAAATAGAAACAAGTTTTAAGTCATCAAGGGAAAGGAGTCAGTTGTCGAAATGTGGAGTCTTAAAGTTGGTGGCAACAAGCAAATTGAATTATGTGTTTTTGTGGCATTCATCTCTATTTGTGGTAATATAACAATATGATTAAATTACTTTTGTTTTATTTACTCAGTGATAAGCTGTGGTTACTTTGTAAAGTTGTCCAGCATTTATTTGTCTAGTTAATTATGTGAATATTTGTACATTCAGTAGAACTAACTAACAATTTTAAAACAGAAAATTTTCTAAGAAACGCATAAAGATTAAGAGTTAAGAACTTGTAGTAAATTGGTAATTAAACAATGAATTTATAATAAAAATAGTATTTGTTTCGCAACAAATTTCCCCAATTACAAAATAAACAATTCTCTAAATCTGTCAAGTTTATAGCTAAATAATCGCATAATTGAAATTATTTTATAATTAATTGTTGCATATCTGCAAACAATTTTGCAACAGGAATAAATAAAGATTAAGAGTGTATATTTTGTGAGCTGTTGACTTGTGGTATTTTGGAAAACAAACAATGATTTGTTAAATAAATTATTCCTTCGTAAAGCAGATTCAATTTCTTAATTAACATTTATATTTTTCCTTAACTAATTTCACAAATTACTAAATAAACCAATCTCTAAAGCTGACAAGATTAGCGGTAGATAATTTCACAATAGAATATATTTTAAATTTAATTGCTGCACATCTTTAGACACACAAAATCAACTGAAATGTTTGTTAATTAACAGCATCGAAAGCTTTCACAGGGAAGTGAAATATTATAGGCGTAAGTGCGACATAATGAATTGACAACTACGAACTATACGCGATAATTGTTACTTAATCAATGCTAATTGAACGAATAATTGTTCATGTTATCGGATGCCAAATACAACAAGGGGAATTGTAGCCTTCTGTCGTCTATTAAGTACTCGCAACAGAAATTGACAACACAATCAGCTAATTAAATAAAATATTGCCAAATTTAATAAAACTTCTACATCTCTTATGCAAGTTGTCGTTGTGTCTGCCCAGGACTTCGGCTATGGAGGTCAGGACGGACCGCAACATTGGGCGAATGATTTCAAACGCTGCAGTGGCAAGTTTCAGAGCCCCATTAGCATTGATGAGTTAAGTGTCGAAGCGAAGGAATTCCCTGAGCTTAAGTTTTACAACTTCGACGTCAACCCCAAAAGTGTGCAAATGACAAACAATGGTCACACTGTGCTGGTCACAATGAACTTCGAGTTGGGCAATGAGCCACGCATGGAGGGAGGCCCACTGGAACGTGAGTCCCAATATCAATTCGAGCAGTTTCACTTCCATTGGGGTCAGAACGACAACGTTGGGAGTGAGGATTTGGTCAACAATCATGCCTATCCTGCGGAACTGCATGTGGTAATGAGGAGTCTGGACTACAAAGACTTTAAAAGTGCTGTGGGACAGGATCATGGCATTGCCGTAATGGCCTTCTTTTTTAAGGTAATTGACTGAATCAATTATTTACATTTTAAGACTCTAAATGTTGTATTCGTAGATTTCTGGCGAGAATCCTTATTATGAGGAATTTGCGGAGAATTTGTCGTTAATTAATCGAAAGGGCATGTGGACATCCTTGGTGAAACCGTTGTCTTTACGGAACTTTCTCACACATAATTTAGTTAACTATTATAGCTACGTAGGCTCATTGACAACGCCTCCTTGTGCAGAGAAAGTAGTATGGATAGACTTTCAACAGTCCATACAAATAACAGAGAAACAGGTGAGCTCAGAAATATATAAACATAACTATTTATTAAAATTATTATTTATCATTTTGGCAGCTAAATCACTTTCGGGAACTCACGCTCCACAACGACCATTTGAGGAATAATTATCGTCCTCCTCAGCCGATTAACGATCGTATTATTTATGAGAACGCTCCGAAAAATCCGACTCTGGCTGAAATTGGCTACAGTGCGATTCCCTTTGTGGATGCCGATAATGCAGCTGACAAATGCAGCAATGTCGGGAGTGTGATTCTTCTACTAATCTCCTTTATAATTAATTCATTGCTTAATTGAGTCCTGTAATTTACCTATGCAGGGCATCCATTTGCTTGGAATTAGAGTAGATGAAGACTTTGACTTTAAATTTGAGACTTGACCCCATGCGAAATACATAATAGACAACTGTCAAGGATCTCTAACGTAAGGTTTATACCTCGAATACTATTATTTGAATTATTGATCATTCGTACACAAACTTAATCATACATACATACATTATCTAATGTGTAATGTAATTTTATCTTTACATTATTAATATTTCTGTGACTATAAATAAATTAAATTAAATAAAATAGCATATTTTGATTGATAATCTTTATAGGGAATCGTAAGTAAGTATATTTGAGCTCTATATTGTCACTGCAGAAATGTTTCTACCCCATTTGTGGTAAATGTGTTGAAATCTGTCACATGCAATTATTTGTTCTTCGCTTTTTGTATCGATTGAATTGAATTTGCAGCATTTATAATTATCATTGAAAAATAAAAAGGGTTAAAAATTACTTTGTATTTATCTGTAGTAATATCAAAATAGACAGCAATACAATTAGCTTAAGTGTCCATTAGATAATGATGGCTAGCAAAGTTAAGTACGATATTCTCCAGATACTGATGGCCAGCAGAGATAGGAACACGTTTTCTGGGATCGATTTATTTAAATGTCTAGCTGGTATTTATAATAATAATAAAAACTATGGCGACACTTTCGATATTTACACAAATGAAGATTTATAGAGAACGATATGTATTAACTTTACAAGAGTCAAAACAATACACCAATACTACACTATATTTATGTAGATAATCTCTCTATTGGGAATATAAACTATGTGTATAAATAATGCTGTGATTGCAGTCTAAAGGCAATTTAACTGCAAGTTTGTCACTTTTATGGCAAATTGGATTTCAGTTGTGATATCTCTCTTGGCGAATAACCACGAACAGATGGAGTGGAAATCAACTGATTAATTTGCCATATGTGGAATCTTCGATTTATTAGCATAATGCAAAGTGCAGTCTGTGATATAACCTTAATTTTGGCTTGTGGTATGAACGTATTTATTATAACTACGGTTAACCATAGATTAATAAACTTAAGCTCGTTAATAATAGAATGAAGCTTACCTGTGCATATATTATTTGCATCCATTGTTATAGCTGCAATTGTCTCTGCAAAAGATTTTGATTATCCAAAAGATGAAGTCCAGTATGAACCGCCACAATTGACGAAAGGTTACGAGCGTTGCAGCGGCAAGCACCGGAGCCCTATTAATATTAGAAACCTGGAAGTTGTTAAGATGCTATACCCTGATATTAAGTATTCCAATTTCGATACAAAACCCGAAACTATACACATGACCAACAATGGAAACACTGTGCTGATCACAATGAACTTCGAAAAGGGGAAGGAACCACGCATGATGGGCGGCCCACTCTCAATAGAGAATGGTGACTTTCAATTCGAACACTTCTACTTTCATTGGGGCGATAACGGTACTGGAAGTAATAATCTGTATCCCGCTGAAATGCATGTGGTAATGCGTAATCTAAAATACAAAGATCTTGAAAGCGCATTAGGTCAGAATTATGGTATTGCCGCATTGGCTTTCACTTATATGGTAACAAATTGCAGCTTTTATTTATAACAAATGTCCAAACTAAACAATTTTATTATTTTAATAGGTTAATGAAAAAAAACATAATTTTTATTATGGCGAATTGGTGGAGTTTCTATCACTTATTGACCAGAAGGGCAGATCGAGAGACTTATTGCAGTCGCTGCCCCTAATGAAGTTTCTCCCAACGAGTTCGAGTCATTATTACAGTTATATAGGTTCATTGACAACGCCTCCTTGTGCAGGGAAAGTAATCTGGCTAGATTTCCTGGTGCCTATAGAAATGTCGGAGTACCAGGTGAGCAAACTTTTCTTTCTCGTATATATAAATTTATGGGAAACACGTTCATCTTACAGTTTAATCTCATTCGGAAACTGACAGCCAGTGATCCGAATATTAAAAAAAATTTCCGTCCAAGTCAACCGCTCAACGATCAATCAATTTTCGAGAATGTTCCCAATCCCTGTAAGATAGATAACTGGATTTCGCCTACCAAGGCAGGCGGTACTAAAGAGTCTGGGAGTTTGGTTATCCTACTACTATGCTGCAGTCTGGTTATGCTGCTTATGGGCAATATTTTAACTGCTTTTAATTAAACGCTTTTGGCTTATGGAACGACCTTAATATGTTGCTCGCATTCCCAAAATATTAATTATTATTTATTTATAATTAAACGACTACAGTGTGTGTCGCAGTGTGAGAGTACATTAAGACTTCTACATCTGTTCTGGGAATTTTCTCCATGTGGAATACATAATAAACATGTGTTAAGGAACCAAAACAATAGTTTACACCTCAAATATTGTTATTCGATTTATTGGTCAATTACTTGTACACACATTTATTCAAATACGAATACGTACATATTGGGAGCATGGTATTTGTGTATTAATGTCCTCATTCTGATTCATTACATTAATAAATATTTGCAATGCTACTGCACCTTGTAATTTATAACATAATAATCTCTATATGTATTGCTTATTTCTGTATATATTGATAAATTAAATGTGTTCAGCATCGTAGGATTGGGAACACACATAGGATTGTTGTAGATTTGAGCTGTAAGCTGTGACTTTGGAAATGTTTCTACCTCAAGAGAGTTAAGTATGCTTAAGTTATAACCTTGCACGCAAGGGCGTAGGCAGGGGGGGGGCAGAGGGGGGCCATTGCCCCCCCTACACATGTGAAATTTCATTATTTAGCTTCCAAAATCTGCATAAAATAATTCTTAAAACTTGAATTTATTAAAAGAAACAATTATTAAGAGTATTAAATTTTTGTAATGACTGTATGTTGAATGCCTGGTGCTTAAAAGGAAGGCAAAGGGAGAAGATGAGGTTGAAAACCTGTGTTGGCCCCCCCCTTACTGAAAAGCTGCCGACGCCCTTGCTTGCACGTATAGATATCTCTATAAAAGACTTAATCACATATTAATGTAACACCGATTGGAATGAATCAGCTGCACTTATTGCAGATATAGTAATAATTTAATCAAGGTCGTAGATAAATAGGAAAAAGTTCTCTCAGCTGGAGTTCCACTGTAGAATCCAATTAGAGTTCGATACCGAGTACTTGGGGCGACATTTTCGATGTTTTATTTTTTGGCAATGATCAGCTGTTTATTTTTAGATCAATAAAGAGTTACATTTAATAGTAGCTTTACAAGAGTCATCTGCACTTAAAGTGCTCTATAACTATTTATGTACATAATCTACCCATTGGGAATATGAGCTAAGTGCATAAAGCTGTGATTGGATTTTTCACTTCTTTGGCAAATTGGATTCCAGTTGTGGTTTTGCTTTTGGCGAGTTACCACGAACCGATCGAGTCGAAGATAACTGAATAATTGGTCACATGTGGACATTTCGATTTAGTAGCAATATGCAAAGTGCAAACTGTGAAGTTGTGTTATTCATTTTGACTTGTGGTATGAAAGTATTTAATAATAAGTACAGTTAAACTGTTAATGAATGAAAATTACCTGTGCATTCATATATTACTTGCATCCATTGTTACAGTCATTGTCATTGTCTCTGCAAAAGATTTTGGATATGATGGCCAACACGGACCGCAACATTGGGCGGAGGATTACGAACGTTGCAGCGGCAAGCACCAGAGCCCTATTAATATTGATAAGTTGTATGTTGTACAGAGACAATACCCTGATATTAAGTACTCAAATTTCGATGAAAGACCAAAAGCCGTGCACCTTACCAACAATGGACACACTGTGCTAGTCACAATGACCTTCCCAAAGGGCAAGGAGCCGCGCATGAGGGGCGGTCCATTGGATGCTGTTAAGGGTGACTATCAATTCGAACAATTCCACTTTCATTGGGGCGATAACGATACTGTGGGGAGTGAGGGTATGATAAACAGTCATCAGTATGCCGCTGAAATGCATGTGGTAATGCGTAATCTGAATTTCAAAGATCTTTCAAGTGCATTGGGTCAGGATTATGGTGTTGCCGTGTTGGCATTCTTTTTTAAGGTAACAAATTGCAGCCTTCACTTGTAACAGAAGCCCAAAACTAAACCACAATATTATAAGGTTGAAGGAATTGTTTACAATCCTCATTATGGAGAACTCGTCGAGTCGCTTAAATTGATAGACCGAAAGGGCAGCTCGTTTAACTTGGTGCAGATGCTGCCCCTAATGAAGTTTCTCTCAACGAATTCGAATAACTATTACAGTTATATAGGTTCGTTGACAACGCCTCCTTGCACAGAGAAAGTTATCTGGATAGATTACCAGGAGCCTATAGTCGTAGGGGAGTACCAGGTGAATATATATTTTTTCCACCATACATTAATTTGTGAAAAACATATCTGTAATTATTTACAGCTGAGTCTCTTCCGGAAACTGACGGTCAATGATGAGCATATGAAGAACAACTTCCGTCCAATTCAACCGATCAACGATCGATTAATTTACGAGAACATTCCCAATTCCGATACGCTGAATAAAAGCTGGAATTCGCCTTCAAATGGTGCCGGTATTATAGAGACTGGGAAGTTGGCTATACCACTAGGCTGCGGTCTGGTTATGCTGCTCAAGGGCAATATTTTAGCTGCTTTTAATTAGAATTGTTTGGCTGCTGCTACGTTCCAGACCGCATCGCAATTTGTTTGCGTTTGAAGCATTGCTTGCATGCACCAAATTTTAATTAAGCCTTTCAAGTTACCTACTAAAATTGTTTGTTTATTTGTCGCAGGCTGCAACGCATACCACAATTTTACGATGGGTCAAACCCAACACAATTTGGAACATACAAGGGTGTTATTCATGAACAAAGTGTGGGAATTAAATACTTCAGTAATTACAAATAAGCAGCTACTTTTTTAAATGTATGCCGTACCGTTGAAACACTTCTATACTTATTTAATATGTTATGTTTTTATATTGCCACTCAAACTAGTTGTGTATATTGTAGTTTGTATTTTTGCTTATCAATAAAGAAGTAATAAATAGTTTACCAGCGATATTATCAAATAAGCCGAGTGACTGCTCAACATTCACATAGATAAGTATTAGAATACCACGCTATACCCACGATAATCTAACTGAGTGGTCGAACGACTTATAAATGAATAGACATTAAATCGAACACCTTTAAGAATTACAGAACAAGATTTCATTTAAATAAACGGTTCTTGGATTTGTAACTAATGTAACTAATTTTATTTTGCTTTACTTAGTTTTTACAGGTTTTTAATAATTTATTTTGTTTTATCATTATCATCGAATTGTGTATATGCTTTTGTTTTTGTGTGAAATATATATACTATTATATATATATTTAGCAGATGCATATATAGCTGCATGTGTTTTTATTTCTTTTTGTATATGTATATATAAATATGTACGCCTGGATTTTCACTTTACAATCTTACATCTTAACCGATAACTTTGCCAAATTATGTGGCTCATCATGTTGTTTGTTTGTGTGCTTGGTTTTCAGCTTTTTTTGTTTTGTTTTTTTTTTTAAATATGCTCGCAAAATTCTACAATAAACGCTGTATAATTATATTTATATATATATATAATGTTTATATGTATAAGTTCAATATACTATAATTCAATGCGTATATTTAAAATGTGAAATAAAAAATTGTATTTAAAAATATTTACTTTTTATATTATAATGCACGCTTTTATATTATATTCTCGCAGTGTATGTGTGTTTGCTTTTCATTGGCCTTATATTTAATATAAACCCTTCTATTGAAATATAGATTTATTTATTTGTTATAATGCATGCATCTCATATTATTTAATATATTGTGTATAAATTACTAATAATATAAATTAAGCACTCGAAAAACTGCAGCTGCTACAAATGCACGGGCTGCTTTCTCTCTCTCTTTCTATATATCGTATAGTACATGGATTGCATTTGGGGGGCTTCTAGAAATTTAGTTGCTCGCTTTGTTGATTTGAAAACCGCATTCATAATTCACATATATTAATTTATTACTTATATTCTAATATTTTTTGTTTTGTTTTGTTAAGCACTTTATACAAACAAGTTTTTGTTGCTTTGATTTCTTCGATAATAGTTATAATACTCTAGTTATAGCAAAAATAATAAATTAATGAGTAATAAGTAATAAGCAAGGCGACAAAGCCAACACAAGAAAATGGACTGAAAAGAAGCTCTGGGCCAAAAATCAAATAAAATTTTAAGCAGCAAGCGTACTATCATTACAAAAAATATATATGTATATATGTATAGTTCAATTGTGGCTGGAAGAATTATAACTATAAATTACATTTACAATAATCTCAGCATATGCTGAGATGTCAAATTAGTTGCAGTTTCAGTTTCAGTTGTAGTTGTAGTTAGCGACAATGAAGATCTCGAACGAGCCCATTATAAATTCAATATACTCCTATATTGGCTTTGTTTGGACTCCGGAGTTTGGAAGCGATAGCATAAAACTCTACGGCATATACATAAATATTGATACATATATATGTATATACTAAAAATTCTTGCAATGTTTAGCAAGTTGTTTTGTTTATGTTTGTGTGTGTTTTGGTTTTGCTCCGTTATTTCTGCTAATTGCAAGTGTGTTGTCTAGTTAATTTGATTTGAATAGAGCTTAGTATTTAGTCATAGTAGATGTTAAGTCAAAGTGGTGCTACAATCTGAAATGTTTTTGCACATTATGCAGTTGAAAACCTTAAAAATTTGTGTGCTACGTTTTTTGTTCCATTTGCCTTAAATCAATTCTCGTAAGCTTAAACGATAATTAACACGTTTTCATTTTGTTTACATTTTTAACACTATACACTATAAAGACGATACTTAAAATATTGCGACCATCATGTTTTGTTTGCTTGTTTCGTTTAGTTTGTTAGTTTGTTTAACTTTTTCCTCCTTCCTTGCATTCATCGATTTGTATTTGTTTTTGATTCCTTGTCATTAAGAGGGGTTGGTTTTAGCTGCAGATTTTTGATTTCCAGATTGGCCAGGCTCATTTAACGCAGCTGATTTCTGTATCACAATGGAAAACCAACATGGAAAATGAGCAAAACTTTTTAATGAGGACTGCATGTGTGATGATGAGAGTAAAGTGCCTGGATGTGTGAATGCATACATATGTAAATGAGAAATTATAAACATGAATACTAACTTTTGTACATAAACTGGACAAAGCGTTGCACAACTTAAAGTTGCTAGTTACATAGCCTGGGGATACACATACACGTTCTATTGTTGATGATGTTTTGGTTATAATATGTACTTATTTAGTTGATGTTGATGTTCTTGTTGTGGTTGTGGTGGTTGTTGTTGGAGTCGAAAAGCAAAATGTAAACGTTTGAACACAAAAAAATCACACAAAGCATTTTCCTCACGGCCATTTGACGCCGTGACGAGTATTTTCTTTGTTCAGTTGCTTGGGATTCAACAATTGCTGCCTGCCTGCCTGCATGTCTCTTTTACGCAGTCTTTAGTCCACTTATCTGGGCCGTTGTCTGGGAAAAAAAATGGGGCGTGATACAGATACAAAAACAATAAACGCAACAAAACAAAAGTCACAAAGTCAAAATACAGATGCGAACAAATGAGCCAGATGATGATGTGACTGATGACTGTTGTTTAATTTGCCGATATTATGATTTCAGAATTAATTGAAAGATACTTACCTAAAATATTGATCGTGCAGCGATTGACGTTGAAATTCGGCGGCCTGTAAATACTGTATATATGTAATTAATCAGTTATGAAATTTTTCTTGGGATTTGGGAAACCTGTAACTGATCCGCATACGACATCCGCAGCAAAACATCCGAGTGCGGTTCCCTAGGTATAAGCATATTTGGGCGTGGATATTGTCCAACATTCGCTGCATTGGGAGGCGGTAAACACAGATAAGTAGAGAGAGAGAGAGATGGAAAAAGATATGTCAGTATTATTTATTGGCAACTAAACACAATGGCTATACAAACTCACGTGGCAGTTGGAAACCGGCCTCCGGTGGTTGCGGCTGTGGATGCAAAGGCAAATGTAAATGAGTATGAGAGTGTGCATGATATTCTCTCGTCAATCGTATCTGAAAATTATTGAATATCGTAGATAGTTTCAAAAGAGCCAGTGGTGCCTTGAGAATTATGGAGCCAGCTTGCGCCAAGCGACATTTTGTAAGTGGAAAATGCGGAAAATGTGAAGTAGTGGATAAATGCGTGTTAGAATGAAACAAAAACGAACGAGCACCGACTGATGGCTTTAATGGGGTTAGATTCGCCTCCAATTAACAGCAGTAAATGGAGGAGGAGTAGGAGTGTGTGTTAGCACACGTGCTTGGACATGGACACATGATAGACTCAGTTATACTCTTATATTTTGTTGGTTAATTGAGCTGACAAGTGGACAAGTGATTTGTGCAGATGTTTAAATTTGTTTTGTTTTTTGAACATTGGTTTTTCCAAATACGATTGATTTTGTGAATATGAGTGGACATTCGAGCTGGTGTTTAATGAGTAGATGTCATGCGATATACGAACCATATGCTCGCCAGGATCCATGCCCACATGATGTGGCGGCGGAATGCCCAAACGTTCGCGTTCCATTTGCGAAATCGCCGGGTTCGCGTACAGCGGGAACTGCGAGGGATGTATGCCACTGTAAGAAGAGTTTAGATATATTAGCTATGACTTTTCAGTGAGATTGGGAACATTCAGCAGATAATACTGATCAACAATCATGATACCTGATTACTATTAATTTAAGGTACTAATTACTCATTTATCACAAGTAAATGAGCGACAACTGATTGCAATTATCTGGTGAATAATGTAGGCTAAACTTACCGTCTGTAATATTCCATCCAATGCGGATCCAGTCGCGATTGACTCGCTGCGGCCGCTTGTGCGTTTTTAATCTCCTCCAATTCTCTGTAATTAGTTGAAGTTGGCAGCATAAGCAACAGTTTTTAATGTGTTAACGGAGTAATGGATTTTGTCGAGGATTTGGTTACTGGGCAGGCAAATAAAGCGTTAAATTAAACGTGCGAATAATAAATCAAAATAGTTAGTTAGTTTGCAAAAGGAGATCGGAAATCAGTATGAGTTTGGGTTTTGTGTGCTGAGATGAGGATTTGTCAGGCTTTGTACTAGGTACTGTACCTCTCTCTGCTATACATGGGGCCCATTGGATGATGATAAGGCACCATTTGCTCAACAGGACTGAAAACGAAATGGAAATTATTACAATACAAACGCGATAGTCAACGACTCACAAATATAGTAATTATATAACTACAACAATGACTACGACTACAAATTAAATACATAATCGTAGACTCGAACAACATAGAGATAAATACAGTTAATCAAGTAATTGTTTTGACAAGATTAAAATCAAATTAAATACTTTTTCTTGACACACAATTGCAATTACTTAACACCCTGTATTTGGAGAATTGATCACTCACCTGAAGGCGACGTGTGGACGCGCATATTCCGACAGCTGACGCAATGCCGGCGTATCCGCATACGGAGGCTTCAACTCGGCCTTCATTTTCGCCTGTTGTGCAGCTTGTTGGGCGGCAGCTGCCTGCTGTTGTTGTTGCTGCTGCTGCTGCTGTTGTTGCTGCTGTTGTTGATGTTGTTGATGTTGATGTTGTTGATGTTGATGTTGTTGATGTTGTTGGTGGACAGAGAAAGAATTCTGCGTTAAAAATACAATAACTGCATCTTAAATATAAATTAACTCTGCTTACCTGTCGACGTTCACGCTCCTTTTCGGCCAATTTGCGGTCACGTTCCTCACGCTTGCGTGCCAGTTTGGAGTCCGTTACAGGCTTAAAGATCAAATCCGTACGCGTGCACGAGTTGTAATCACCGCGATCAATGTGACGCACAAAGCTGCAAAGGAAAAAAATGTATTAAATAGAGATTCCTTATTTAATGCTCCAGCGGAGTAGCTTACATGGCCGACTGCGAGCGATGGCATTCGGTGTCGTCGGGCTTTGCCTCGGGGCTGGGACCGCGCTGTATGTTGTGGGTGGGGCTGGGTATCTCTGGTTCCGGATCCGGCTCAATGTCAATGGGCACATGATTAGCAAATGTATTTATATTATTTAATTATTTTTTAAGTGTAGACAACAGCAAAATATATAATTGGCATCCCAGATAGAATTTTAAATGAAGATTTAAATCAGTCGTGTCCACATGTACACTATCAAACATTGTACCTGTTGCGAGGCAACAAAGAGCGGAATATTTAGCTTAGATCACGCGTGTTGGGACACCACTGATTTATATTAACAATTCAATTTACAAATATGCACATAAAACATACATTTTAAAATTGAAAACTGAGAGATAAAAAAAATATTATGGTCTGAGGGTTTAGAAAAAATCCAAACAAATCGATAACAATAGAATGCAATATAAATATTGAGTTGCAGTATTCATAGTAAAAGAAAAGCACTATATAAGTGATAACTCTATTTCTCGCTTAACACTCACATGGCTCTGTTGGATGATGTGAGCTGACCATGCCGGCGGAGTTGGCCGAGTGCGCGTGCGCACGCAGTGCATCCATGTGGGAGGTCGGCTTCAATCCATGAGGCTGTCCATCTTGCGGTGCAAATGGCGAGGGATGCGGCGGCGGCGGATAACCAGGAATGTGGGCACCCGGATAAGCACCCGGCGGCAATCCAGTGGGCGTGCCCGGCCCGCCCATGCCGACACCCACGCCTCCTGGTCCTTGTGGCGTCTTTGGCGTCGGTGGCTTGTTCTGTGGCGGGCCTCCTGGTTGTTGTTGTTGCTGCTGTTGCTGAGGTTGTTGCTGCTGCGGCGCCTTGTGTTGCTGTTGTTGCTGCTGCTGTTGTTGCTGCTGCTGCTGCTGTTGCTGCTGTTGCTGATGTTGTTGATGCTGTTGTTGGGCAGCGGCTGCTGCCGCTGCTGCAACTGCCGCATGTTGCTTCTCAGCTGCCACGGCTGCTGCAGCGGCGGCATTTTGTTCGTCTTGACGCGCCTGCGGCGGCGGACCGGGCAGACCAGCATGATGAGCGGCCATCACTGCAGCCGGATCGAGTGGACCGGCGGGAGGAGGCGGCTTCATGTAGGCGGGGAAGCTGGGACCGTATGGCGCATAGCCGTAGGGCGAGTTGAAGGGATTGTGATGATGCGGCGAGTAGAAGACCGAGGGATGCAGCAACGGATGCGGATACGGTGACTGGCCGGGATGCACTCCAATCTGTGGAATGCCGCCGCCCGGCGCAATTAGTGGCAACGGCAGCGGCATCTGTGGATGCCGTATTACCGGCGGCGAGGCACCCGGTCGCAGATGAGGCGGCGGCGAGGTGCCCAGTCCCCGTTGTCCCGGCTGCGGAGCGTACATCTTGCTTAGCGGACTGGCCATCAGCCCAGAGGCACTCGACACTGGCGGCGGCGTCATGTGAGGCGACTGTTGACGCAACAGCGCATGTCGATCTCGCTCGGCAACTGCCGCCGCTGCAGCGGACAGTGCCGACGACGAGGGATGATGACTCAGCGGGGATTGCGGCACCGGATGCAGCGGACTCTGTCGACTTAAACTGCCCACGCTGGAGGCTGGCGAGGCGGCACGATGTGCAGCGGCAGCGGCCGCAGCAGCAGCAGAGTTGTTCGACGTGCTGCTGTTGCTGCCACCAGGGCCACCAGGAGCGGCACCGCTCGAGAGTTGCACGCTGGGACTGGCGCGACTGAAGGCGGACGATGGCACCGTGCTGGGCGTCGTATTCAGCGCCATGCTCGTCGAGATGGCTGACGAATGCGGCGTCGATGGCGCCGAGGAGGCATGTGGGTGTGACAGATGGCTGGGCGGTGTGCGGCGACTGAGAGCCGACTCAGGCAGGCCGCCCAATCCCCCAGGACCTGCCAGCAGCGCAATCGGTCCGCCGCCGTGACTCAGACCAGCAATCGAATGCGATAGCAGATGATGGCCCGGATGCGCCAGTGCGGCGTGTGCCGGATGACCGGGCGGCAAATGCGCCAAATGCGGATGTATGGGCATTGGATGGCCGAGTAATCCCGCCGGATGCCCCAGTCCGGGCAGCGGCGATGTGCGATGCGCGTGCGGCGACTGATGTGGCATAGGTCCCGGCCCGGCATTCATGCTGCTCATAACGCCCGACGGCGCCGTTGAAGTGTGCGACGAAGGCGGTTCTCGTGACGTCGCCAGCTGTTCGTGCAGGCTGCGCGGCGGCTGCTGCTGTTGTTGTTGCTGCTGCTGTGCCGGCGACGGTGTGCGCACTGTGCCCGCCGGACCAGGACCAGGTGGTTGCTGCTGCTGCTGTTGCAATGCATGGGAAGGCGCCAGCGGATGTCCATGACTGTGCGGCGGCGGCGGACCTGGCGCCTGCAACGACATCGGCATCGGTGCATGCGGATGCATTGAGGGCGGCAGATCCGGATGCGGGCGATGCAACGACTGCAGGGATTGCAGATGCGGATGCTGGTGCGGATGCATGACATGCGGATGCATAACATGCGAGGGCGCCATGGTGGACAGCGTGGGACCGCCCAACGAGACGGCGACTGGCAGCGAGGAGGCAATGGATATATGCGGACCAACCGGACCCGGCGGCAGTCCATGCTGTAAGCTCGGCGGTCCCTGGCCCGGCATCGACTGATGCATCGACGTTGGCGGCAACGGACCTGGCCCAGAGCCGGCTACCGAGTTCGGTGGCGGCCCATGGCCATGGGGAGAGATGAGATTTTGGGGATGCATGCCGGGTGGAAGGCCACCGCCCGCCGGGGAAGGCATGTGCGGCGAGGGATGTGGCGACTGGAACTGTTGCGGCTGCGCAGACGGTGGCTGCGAGTTGCTGTTGCTATTGCTACCCTGGCTGTCCTGGCCGGGTGTCGAGCGCGCCGAGGCGTCGATGGGACTCTCGGGCGGCGGACCGTATGGCGAGGATTTGATCAAGTTCTCGCCGCCAGCAGCGGAAACAGGCGGCATCGGATACTTCAGATCCTGCGGCTGTGGCGGACCGTATTTGGCGGCCAGCGGATCACCGTACTTGAGCATAAGGCCGGCCGGCTCAAACGGTCGTCCCAGCGGCGGCGTCTGCACATCGTGCTGATAGTGCGGCTTGGGCATGGCAATTGTGGGCGGCGGCGTGGCGCCCGGCGGCTGTTGGTCTAACGGTGGACCCGGCTGACCTTGCGGCGCATATTTGTGCGCTCCCGGTCCATCCAGCGACGAGCCAATGTTGTGAGGCAAATGGGCAAAGCCCGGCTTGACGTCGGGTATCTTCAGAGCCTCCTGGTAGCCGGGTTTGGGCGGCGCTAGTTCCACGGGATATTTGCCCTGCTGTTCGATCATGTACTTCATGTCGTACTTGCCTACGGCCGCCGCTGCTGCTGCTGCCGCCGCCGCAGCCGCTGCTTGCATTTCCTGGCTGTATTTCAAAGCGTCCAGCGGAGGCGGCACTGGATATTTGAGTTCCTGTGGCGCAAACTTGCCGCTGGCCTCAAACTTGACAGCAGCCTCGTTGTACTTCAATTCCATATCGCCAGGATACTTCTGAGGCGGTGCAGTCGGTCCTGCGCTGCCCGGATCGCTGTGCAGCTGTGGCGGCGGCTGCGACGGTGCCTGACCGGGCGGACCATACTTTAGCTGCCCCTCAATCAGGTAGCCGGCGGGCGCCTGCTGTGGCGGACCGTGTTGCAGATGCTGCAGATGCAACGGCTCGGTGCCAATTCCATCAACAGAGCTGTGATGCAGTCCCACCAGCTGGGAATTGGGCGGAGGCGCTTGTGCACTTGTTGGCGGCATGCCGCTGGCATTGATCTTATGATCCTCGTTCTTGATTTCAATCTTAACTTTGAGATCCTGGGGCTCGTTGCTGTTTTGATTGCACGTTGCATCCATGGAATCCTCCATGGGCTCCTTCTTAATGTAAACGGGCTCCTGCAGTGACCCAGAGGCAGCTGACACGGGCGGCACAATGGGCAATTGTTGCTGCTGCTGCTGTTGTTGCTGCTGCTGTTGTTGTTGCTGCTGTTGCAGTTGCTGCTGCTGTTGTTGCAGCTGCTGCTGTTGTTGTTGTTGCTGCTGCTGCTGTTGTTGTTGCTGCTGCTGTGGAGACGCCTCCTGCTTAATGCTTACCAGTTTCTTAAGCAGCTCGGGATCCCTTGCTTCATTCTCACAAATATCCATCTTTTCAATGCTCTCCTTGCGATCACGATCCACAGACGCATTCAACGCCTCCACCGTCGCAATTGTGGGCACTTTCATGGCAATGGGCGCCGCAACTGTAGCCACTGTTGGGGGCGCCTCCAATGAACTGGACTCCTTCATCAGCAATCCATCCACATGGACGGGCTTCAGGCCGAGCGGTTGAATACTGGTCGGCGCCTGAATGTTCGTCTCCTCGTCCATATTCTTGATGGCATCTTTGCTGTCTTCCGCGCAGGTTGTTTCCGTTTTGATTGACTTTTCGTTAAGCTCCGACTTGGTATCCAAATCTCCCGACAACGTCACGGCGTTCTCCTCCTTGCAATTGATCTCCTTGATGTCCTTGCCGGACTGTTGTTCCGCCGTGCGTCCATCTGTATCTGTCGTATTCGATTCACCGTCATCCAGCACGGAGTCGGGACGACTGTCGGAGTTCATGCTCTCCACGGGACTGTCGGGCCGCTTGCGTTGTTTCTCCTTAATGTTGATGGTGTCCTCGCTGCTGTTGTTCGTCGTCTGCTGCTCGCTGCTGCTGTTGGTCTCCGTCTCCGTGCGCTTCTTCTTGTTCGGTGTATCCTGTTTGCCGCCCTTGCGCTTATTGCTCGATCCCTCGGCCACACTCTTCGTCGGCGTCTTGGGACTGTCGCCAGTTCCCGCTGCCGCAGCGACATCCGGAGTTTCCGAGCCACGTTTCGGCCGCTTGCCATTCGCCACCGTATTGTTGGCATTACTCGCCGACGTCGAGGATTGGTCCTTGGAGGAGCTGTTGGCAGAGGCGTTGGCGTTCACGGAGGCGGCAGCAGCAGCAGCAGCGGCGCCGCCGCCACCGGCTGCATTGGCGCTGCTGCTGCTGTTGTTGTTGTTATTGTTATTCTGTTGTTTATTTCTCGTCCTCATCCTAGAGGGTGATTCATCCCTTTTGTTGGTCAGACTCGAATCACTGTCACACTCGCTGGCGTCGTCCTCGGTTAGAGAACTGTTCTCCTCCTTGGAGACAGCGGGCGATGAGCGACTCGCCGTCTCTGCAGCCGACGCCGCCGCCGTCGCCGTCGTCGCAGCTTGTGGTTCCGGGGTGTCCTCCTTTTTGGGAGGTGTGTTGTTGGCGCGCGTAACACGATTGCGACGCAACGCGCTCTGTCTGCGCCGCCGATGCGGCCGATTGTTGTTAGCGCCGGGCGTCTTCTTCCACAGATAGTAGAATTCGACCAGCTCCGGTGTATCCTTGTGCGGCAACAGGTCCTTGTGGATCCTGAAGAAATTTTTGCCAAACTGGCGAAGACCCTTGATGAACTTTTTGGTTTCGTCCTCGGTCCACTTCTTATCAATGCCCTTTGAAACGGGGCACTTTACAAGCGCTTGTAGAGCTTTTCCTGGATCGTAGCCAGAATCGTGAAGCTGCAACAAAGAATACAAGGTCATTAGAAAAGAAATAGAAAAAGAGAGATGGATAAAAATCAAGACTGCAAACCTTCAACATTTGTGGGAAACTTTACCAACCACTGAACTCAAAGTTTTCTTTCGAATTGTTTCGGTTTAATTGTATATAAACAAATTATTTAATTATCTCTATGGTTTTTCAAATTTTTAACTAATCTAGAATAAATAAAGACTTATAAAAGACTGCTGTTACATATTTATAATAAACTAACGACCAACTTATGAAAAATCAATGATATTATTACTATTATTTCACTGATTGAAAATTTAACTAATAAATAAGTAATGATTTTATTATTCTTATTTCATTGTTTGAATATCAACTAATAAAATTTTTTATTATTATATCTTTTCAAATGCGATCCTTTAAGCAAGGGATGAGGTTCAAGTTCGTATACGAGGGGTAGATAATTTTGAAGGTTCGGTTCATTAGCCGATTGGGGGAACTCAGAACCGGTTTGTGCAGCCTTCATCATTATCATCATTACTCACCACGTCGAGTGCGTTAATTGTTGTGTCGTCGCGACTGGCAGCCAAACAACCGTCTTCTAGTCCGCCATCACACATTCCTTGAAATGCAGCCATGGAGCGTGCCGCACGCAAAAACATTAACAAGTCGCCATCGGCCACAACGCCTGGACTCCATCTTGTTTCCTCTAGTTCACGTTCATCGGTTTCCTTGTCAACGGGGAAGCTTGAGATTGGATTATAATCGGGCAGTTTTGCCTTCAGTCACAGGACAAGACAAGACAGAAGAAGTTGCGGTATTAGTTGATAAAAAAAACACACACGCCAAAAAAAAAAACAACTTCGCATCAACTCTTTCTTTTTTGGATTAGTTACATCACACACACACAGACACAAGACATACTCTACAATACACACACATAAACATATCAAGCCATACAACAATGTATGCATGTGTAGTTTGTCAAGTGTCATACGATATACACACAACTTAAGAACTAATGCTTTGAAATGCACGAATAATGTATTAATGTGAGGTGTACATGTATGTATGTATATGTGTGTGTGTTTTCTTTCTAGGAGCGGGAAACGGATAATAGCCTGTTTGCGGAGAGCTTTCGTCACGTTAACAACTTGACCGCAAGCCCTTTCAAATTGGCCAAGGAATTGCAATTGGATTAGGAGAAAGTCGGGTTGACTTTGCTTGTAGTCGGGAATGATCTTTATACTCTACTCATTAGTTACACAAATGATGATAAGCCAATTTTTGTATACGATAAGTATTATTTACAAAGTAATTATTTACAGTTGTTAGTTATATTTGATTAACAAACTACGAATCAAAGTTCTAATAAAAAGTTGACCGTTGACATGAGACGAAAAATATGAGGCATTTGCTGCATTAATCAAAGATTTATTTAAGAAAATAAATACTTAAGTGTCTTTAACAATTGTTTAAAAATAATTGTAAATTATTTAAAGTCATTAGATCAACTTTAAATGAAATATTGAGAAAGTAAGACATTATTTCTCTAAGCATTATTGCTGTCACTTAAATCAGGGATTAAACACGTTAAAAATATTACATAGATTAGAGGGAAAAATTCCCAGATATACTATTTTCAGTTTTTTTATATATATTTTGACTTTTAAATAATTATTTTGTATAGAAAAATAAGAGTTACTTTACAATATATTGATGAAAAGCAACAACTAATTTGTATTCAAATAATTCGAATCTTTACGGTCGCTGATTTAAATGACAGTTTGGCAATTATTTATACGTTATTGACATATTGATATTTTTGTAGTTGAAATACAAACAGCTATAAAAAAAATAGATCTCATCTCTCAAGGTCAACTTATAAAACATTTAGAGCTTTGTAATTTACGAAGTAATGAGATAGGGGGATTGGGAAGGTAAGGGTAAGGTTTTTGGGATTACAATTAGAATTTGCAACATTACGATTACAATACAAAAGAAAAACGTTTTTGCATTTTTTTATTTTGTTACCGTGAGCTGAATTTCTGAATTGTGAGAGTTATGTACGTACATAGACATCGTTTACCTGGTGGCCGGGACCCACTCGTATTTCTCCTTGAGTGGAGGCCGCCATCACCCTTTAAAAACACGCTTCCGGTCCAGTGTTAAGCCTTTTTATGCCCGCTATGATATGAAATTTCAACTGCAAAAAGAAAAACACACATCAACGATTGTTGGTTGAAAGGTCGATCAACATTCGATATAACACACACACACACACACACACACAAAAGTGAAATACATAATAAAACATTTCAATAAAAGCGATGTGAAGTTGATGTCAACATGCAAAAAAATATATAATAAATATAATGTCATGTAATGTGGGATATACAACTAAGGGTGAGGAAAGGAAGATGACGCACTGGACTTTTTTACCAGGCCACTTAATCGTTAACATACATACAATATGTACATATGTTTTAATGCAGACACTGTGATAGACAGAGAGAGAGAGAGAGAGGGGGCAGGCAACACATTCAGATTCAGATTCCGATTCAGTTACAGCATTTTTTTTTCTTTCTTTCTTCGACTGCCTCTCAAGTGTGCGTGCAGCTGTAAACAGATTTTCCGCTCAAGTAACTCGGCGAATAACTGTAACGAGACGGTGCGGGCCAACTCCGCCTCACACCAGCAAGACCGGAGGGACAGACGGACATGCAGCAGGGGAATTATCATTAAATTTGCTTACGAATCAATATCAGTGGCAATACAATGACAACCGCACACACACACACACACAGAATTACACGCACTCGTACACACACACACACACACACACTCAATCGAATGCCGGCGGTTGCGGTTGTGTGGCAACGACACACAAATTATGGCAATTAAAATCAATTAATTAAATGCAGCAGCAGCGACGCCAGGGCAAATAAAAACCATTGCGGCTCGACTCGGCTCTGCCCTGGCGCAAAATGCGAGAAAAAATTGAAAAAGGAAAATATTGTCGACAGATTTACACTCAATAAGGCACGACACGCCGCCTAAATGACTGACGACGACGAGGCGTCGGGGGTCCCGCTGGACGCGTGGACAATCGGACTACGGTTACGAATGTACAGTGGTTAACCAGCTATAAAAATGCAATTCAGAATGAAGCTGCGGATTAGTTTATCCTAGCATTATATTTATTTACCAATATATATTTTAATTGTTTCAAAATTTACTACAAAAATTATTTAATTACTTATTCATATTCAAAGTATTGGTTAAATTCATATTTACATTATTATTACAACCCAAAAATAATGCATATAATTTTGTAATGTAGACCTATTAAATTTTATATTTTAATAGTATAAGAAAAGTTGTTTTTGTTACGGATTAATTAACTAACATGTTTCGATAGCCATAACTTATCATTAATATTATTATTATTGATTTTAACAGCATGACCAGTATAAACTTATTATTTCATGTGCTAACCCAATTTTTAAATTCTTTCTGATCATGATTTGTCGTCTAGTTACTCTGTAAATTGTAATAATAATCTTAAAAATGTTTTAGATAAATATATCTTATTATTTTCCGATAAAAGCGCGACTTTATATATCATTAAGACAATGTTAAGGAATAAATGTTCTCATATTTTGTACTAATATACACACTGGACCCATAAGAGTTTATAATTATCTACATTTCCCCCATAGATGCTCTTAATTATATATTTAGACATGAACTTCTCATTCTGCTATTTAGTATTATATATTATTATAAAATGGAATATTCAAGACTTTTCTTTAGCTACAATTAACCACTGTGCAGCGGTCGGCTGCATTGGGGCCCAACACTTATCAGCGACATCAGCAGCAACACTGAGTTAGTTGGCCCGGTTGGTTGGCCAACTGGCTAGCTAGCTGCCTTGTTGGTTGGTTGACTGGCTGGCTGGTTGGCTGGCTGACTGGGTAGACTGAACTGCTGCTTGGCTTGCTTGGTTAGCAACTTTTTATGGGGGAAGTCGTGAGTGGAAAAATTTCATATAAACAGAAGGTGAGCTCCAACCTCTCCTCCTTCTGGTCTTCTGCTCACAGGGAACACGCGAATGGCCCAAGTGGCTGCTGCTTTTGCTGGCGCTTTGGGGAAAATTGTGTAATAACTGCGAGCAATGTGCTAAGCTGTGTGTGCACTTCCCTCTTCACCTCTTCACTACTCCCTCTCTACTATTGACTACAACGACCCCTCGCGGTCTGGCCGAGTGCTGCTGTTGCTGCTGCTTCTGTTGCCGCTTCTGCGGTGGCTGTTATAAAACAAATGTACTACAAAAAAGCACCGTTGTAACGCACAAAAGCCATAAAATCTAAAAAGGCAAAATGAAAGGCTCGAAAATGTTTGCCACCACCAAAAAAGAGATGGTTCTGCCGCCTTCGGGATACAGTTCTTTTCCCTTCCCTCCCAGCTACCCTTGCAGTGGGTATATATATGTATATGTGTATGTGTGTGTATTAATAGCCGTATCATAATGCCCTGTGCTGAGGTTGCGGCACACAACAACAACAACGACAACAACAACAATGGGCAAGCACAGCGGCTGCAACAACAGTTCACAGTAAAAGACCACAAATTATGGCAGCAACAGCAGATGATGGGGCGTTGGTTGCTGTTGTTGTTCCAGTTGTTGTTGCTGCTGCTGCTGTTGTTGTTGTTGTTGTTATTGGCCTGTACATCGTTGTGGATACGTGACTGACTGTTGGCCAGTTACGAGTGCTTGTGAGTCAGCAGCTGAAACAAAGTCTATGGTCAGTGGTTGCTCTCAGACTGGCTCTTACCAGGGTTAACAAAATTTAAGGCCAATAACGCTGTCAATTTCAAACGGCGCGTTCCCTCGATTAATGTCAACACGCGCTTTATCAACTTACAAAATACACGCACATAAACTCAGCTAACGAGAGAGAAAGAGAGGGAGACAGACAGATTAACAACTCTGTTGAGTTGCCTACTTTGTCATGGGGATGACTGTGGGGATGGCAGCGAGGAGTGCTGTTGGGTGCCGCAAATTGTTTTCTAAACAGCCCATAAACATAAAAAGAAACAAAACGAGAAATGTAAATGAAAATAAAACTTAGCAAGCAAGAGGAAATCCAATAAACAATTTGTATCATGAGTAGCGGAAAATTGTGTGTACGCACGCGGCTAAACGACGACGACGACGACAACGACGACGAACACACGTTCCCTCGAGTGTGTTTGTGTATCTGTGTGTGTGCGTGTTTGTGTGTGCGTGTGTTTATGTGAGCGTAATTTTGAAATGGAAAAGCTGTCGGCTGTCGGTTGTCGTGTCTGTCGTTTGCTGGGTGGCTCCGGCATTCATTGGGGCCTGTGTTTGTGCTTGTATTTAGCTTGTTTTTCTCTCTGCAATCATCGCTTGCCAATAAGCTGACTAATTGACTGACAAATAGCCTACAACAACAACTACAACAACAGCAACAACAACGAACGTCAGCAACAACGAGAAATGCGGCGTTAATAAGAGCAGCAGACAACTTAAAATGCCTCCGACATCGTTTCACACAACTGTACATTAGGGTGGTTATTAACTGGATGTTAATAATCTACTGGGCATAGAGCACAGAGTCAAGTTAGGTTAGCTATTGGCTGTAAGGGTCAAAAGAAGAAGCTCCATCACGACGAATACTAAATGCACTAACTGCATAAATATGCAAATATAGTCGAGGGTAGATATATTAAATTCTACTATGCAATAACAACTAAATCTTGACATTTATTAATTATGTAGAACAATCAAGAACGTCTAAATAGCAAGCAATATATTTAAAACAATAAATGTCGAGCAGACTCGACTCAATATACTTTTGTATGCTTTATTGCAAAAGGTCAACAAGTCGGTTATTAATGGCTAACAATACAATTAAGTTATTACAACCCTCAATTAGTAATTGTATAGCTTTGGCTCAAATTCACTTGATATTCAATTTATTATTGATAATTGTTCTATATTTGTAATTCTGTTTTAATTGTAGGATACATTTTACATATTTTGTATGTAATTCATGACAAAGATAATTATACGAATAGGTTTACTGATTAGTAATTTGATAATAAAAGTTCTGTTTATACTATAAACATTGATCCATATTTGTTACAATTTATTATCAACTATTTCTTCATCAACTTCCTTTTTAATATTTTGAAATATCTCAAATATTTAAGATTTATTTATTTTGACGTTTCGTTTGATTCCGATTTATTTTCCAACAAATTCCACACATTTCTTAAAAGCCGCAGAGCAAACTAATTGCATACGCATAAAATTCTATTACTTCCCTTGTAAAATATCTTCGTAATAGACTCGACTAAAGAGTAAGTAGATAAAGAGCTCAATAGACTGGAATGTCTGACGAGCTCTCTACCCATCTACCTCTCTCTCTCTGTGTGTGTGTGTCAAGTGCGGAAACCCCATTAAATGTTTGTAGGCACCTGAAAGTGCCTCGAGGCCGGTCAACGGCACACACACAAACATATACATATATTTATATATACATATATATATTCTTATACATATACTTCTACTTCTGTTTGTTGTGAAAGCCAAATTTTCACAACAAATCAAAACAGACGTCCGAAAAGTCAAAAAAAAAAAAACGTATGAAACAAGCAAAGCGAACGGAGGAAGAGGAGGCGGAAGAACAGGCAGTTAGACGGCATTGGAGCACTCAACTTGCTGTGGCTTGCGTTTAACCCCATGCTAACAAAAATAAATCACCAACAAATTTCTCTTTTCTTTGGGGGCCACATGAAAATCAGTGTGTGTGCGTGTGTGTGTGGAGCCAACTGAAGATTTTTCGAGTGCAGGCAGCTTACAGTTGTTATACCCATTACTCAACATCAACAAGAACATTATGCCACATTCCTTCCATTCATGCATAGTGATCCCCCCAACAAAAAAAAATGAAGAAAAAAATCAACTGCCATACGCTTCTCTTCATTCAACCGAACGATTGAGCATCTATTCAGAGACTGCTGCGGCGCTCCAAAAAGCCAAACCGAACACACCAAATAAACGACCCACGACGACTCTGCGACTTCGTCTCTGTCTCTGTTTTCCCCCTCACACTGTTTAACCTGGTGTGCATCACATTTGGGGCTGCTCGTCGTCGTCGTCGTCTCTTGATGCCGAAGCTAGCTTCGTCGATGTCGACGTCGACGTCGTCTCCATTGCCATCGTCATCGCCGTCGTTGTTGTCGTTTATACGATTTGTTGGATTTGCTGCTCATGAAGTTGTTAAACAGATTGTCGGTGTAGATACCTTCATCATTCTCTGCATGTCTGTCTGTCTGTCTGTTTGTCTGTCGGCCTGCCTCTCACAGTTCCATCTACATTCATCGCAGTCATATAGCCAATTCTCTGCTCTCCTTTTCTATTTGGTCTCTTTCTATCTTGTTCACTGCGTCTCGGCGTGTGTTTCTGTGTGTGTGCGATTAGTTTTATGTAATTTTATCGAGTATTTTAAGGATTTTGCGGCTTATCCGCGCTTCATTTGGAAATTGTTTCGTGTTACTTATGTCGCCCCGTTTGCCCGAAACGGAAGTGTGGCGAAGTGAAAGGGAAGGCAAGGGAAGGTTATAGGAGAATAAGGGCATGTAAAAAGAGACCGCTTGCCCTTTCTTAGCTCTTGTATTCGTTGTTCTTGTTGTTGTTGGGTCTCTTTTCAAGTGTTTATGGCTCTGTCGTCATTGTTTGTTTGTATGGCAACCGAGTGTCAGAGAATTTGTGTCTGGCCCTGTGTCTGCGTGTCTTTCGAATATTGTAAATGAGCGTTTTGCATGAGAATTTGCATGTTATTGTTGCTTTCGTTCTCTATAAAGTAGTAGCAGTAATCTTGTAATCGAATAACACACAATGCAAAAGATTTATACGCTCATATTGTTGTTTAAGCACGTTTCCATATTATATACACATTCGTTCATTGATTTTACACCGATTAGCTTGCGCTTAATTATTTGGCTTTATTCGTATATAAATTTAATAAGCGCTTTGTGTGTTAATTATCTTATCGCTAATGGAGTAGCACGCAGCTGGAATTGTTTGAGATACGAGTTCGAACGAATGTGAGAGGTGTGCACACAAAAAACTATTTCGAGGTATCTAAGTGATAAAAGCTATAAATGAACTTTGCTTCCTTATATATGGGGCAGTTTTTACTTAGAAACAGATTTATAAGTCAGCTTTTATTTTATTTTAGAATGATTATCTTTTTATTATCTCTAGTTTCCCTAACATCTTTAATTACCATGTTTTTGTATAATTACCCAGCTTACATGTTGTATTTGTAACTTTGGCTGTGAATGCGGACACATTTCTAATCGCTGTCAATAAATCGGCACTCGAGTCCAAGTGTCTCGCTTTTTTTCAATCAGATAAGCGGCAATTATAAATTAAAAGCCCACCAAACAGATTAATAAAACGTAAACTTTAACAACGCCTTATAAATAAGCCAAATGACTAATAATAAAATATGAAAAGCGCACGAAACCGACATCAAAGCAACACACACAACCAAACAAGCCAACATTTCTTCTTTATTACCAACATCATCGTCATCATTGGCACTCAAAAGGCCAACAAACAGATAGACAACCACATCGGTGGGCGTAAACGTGGGCGAATGAATTCCTCAACAGTTCATTCTATCCTTTTCTTCTTTGCACATTTATTTAGTGTTCTCTTTTTTTTTGGGGCCTCGAGTTTCCGCTTTTCAAGTTCGCTGTCAGGTTTTTGTTTTTATTAAATGCATTATTAGCACGTTATTTATTAATTAAACACTTCAGCTTTTATTCCCCCATAATTAGAGGCACTCTCTCACTCCTCAACCTTCTCCTCTCCGACATTCTCTCGGGCTCAGCGTTCTGTGTGCGGGTGGCGTTGAAAGATAAGCGCAAGTTGGAAATGGGGCTAGTGGTGATAAGCTGGAAGGCGCATTAACAAATTTCCATGGAACTAGCTCACAATTTCAAATACTTGGCTCGGTACGTAAATACATACAGATTTCGTGGAAAACAGGAGACAGCAAGATTAAAGTGGCTCCTGACTCTTGGGAAATATGTATATAATTTGCACTCAGCTTGGGATATAACATAATAACTACATTATAATAGACAAATAAGAAATTCGAAGGGAAACTACACAAATTGACACTTCAACTAGAGATTAGATAATCCTAGCAATGCTTTAAATTAATTTAGTATACTAAAGTACTAAAGTGTTCATTAGAATTACCCAAAAATGCTTTATAAATCAAGATAAACTGTTTTAGCTGTAAACTTAAACAGAAATAGTCTTTATCATTTATTTTCAGACATTTGTAAAAATATCTTTCAGATATTGAGAAAATAAACCATTAATATAACCCAAAATAGACTTCATAAATCAAGTTAAAGTCATTTAATAGACTTTATATTTGATTCATTCCCATGAACATAGTAATAATTGTATTACTATATTATTATTATTAATGGCTCGACAAAATAGTTGAGAAACAATTGAGATTATTGAATAAACAGACAAGTAAATAGATTAATATGCAGTATTTTTTTTATTTATTATGGTTAACATGTAGTTATCGACCATTCAGCAATTAATCAGCGACAGTGAGCAAATTAATTGACAGCTTGTAGATGTTACGGTCTGACAGCTCTATGACTTGAGCACTTGAAAAACATCATGCAACAACTTGGAACAACTTTAATGCATGAGTGTGTGTGTGTGTGTGAGTTTGTGTGCATGTGCATTCAATTCACCGTTGTGAACTGGAATCACAGCTGAGTGAACTTGAACTACTGACTCAGTAACTGATTTACGTCTTTGAGCTGTATTTATTCTAGGGTTACAACACACACACACACATACACATCATAGCTTCTTCTGCTTGTGTGAATGATGAAATTAAATACAGTAGTGTCTGGATATAGTAAGCGACAACTTCTGTTACATTGTGCGTTTCTTGTTGCTTAAAATTTCATTAAATCTGATATTATAATAAACCGATGCGTATGTATGTGTGTTTCTATGCACTTAAAACACTTTACTTAATTTGTCTATGATGCAGTAGTGAGTGAAGTAAGTAAGCCTGGTAATTTACTTGTCACAGCGGAGAATTCCCCCATATATACAGTGAGTCAAGCAATTGTTTTGGCCATATAAAAAATATTCACTTATCTGTTCATTATTTATAAAAATAATGAAACCCTATAGAACTTATTATTTATTTTTCTTTATCTGTTCTATGAGTCATAATCAAACTATTGTAAAATATAAATCAAATAATAAACAATCAATTCATATTTTAGTGCCAAAACAATTGCTTGACCAACTGTATACAATTATAAATAAATAACTAGATAGTAAAGTTGTATGGATTTAAATATTTCCTTTTCTAAAGTTGTTATTAGAACCATTAGAAACAATAATAAATTAAGAATACAAAAAGAAAATGCTAATCTTTAGCTAAATAAAATATGTGTATATATTTCTTGGTCAAAACAATGAATTGATTAACTATATACAATTAGTTAAGTAATTATTTTAGATGTATTTAATTTTTAAAAATAGTTAAACCCAATGGATTTCATTATTTCCCTTTTAAAGTTGTTATTAGAACCATAAACAACTATAGTAAAATAGGTTTACAAATATAAATCCAAGAAATAAATTATGTGGCGTCTTTTCCTTTATCAAAACAATTACTTGATTAACTGTATATGTGTTTGTTCAATACATTTAACCCCTGAACCGAAAAGGGGAAGGACTATTTCCTAGCACATTACGAGAAGATGACACATGAGCCGGCGGGCAAGTCTCGTGTGCATGTGTGTGTGTGTTAAGCAAACAAATAATTAAATATATGCCTAGTTAAACAGCTGTTTCATAGCGGCAACTCACCATGAATCCAGTGTAGATGTGTGTGCGTTCCCTGCGAGCAACTCGAAACCGGGTGAATGTGGCTCCCACTTGGCCCGGGTATCGTTGACGTCGACGGTGCCGGTTCCCGTTGCTTCTCTCTCTCTCTGTGTGTGTGTGAGCGGGTTTGCGATATCAACTGATGCTGCTTTCTAGGCGTTAACTGCGACGCAATCCCTTGTTGTCGTTATGGCTGTTGCTCCTGCTGCTTACTTGATACACAGCGACGTGTTTTAGGGAGGGGGAGAAGGGGATTAGGCAGCCGGAAATGTATATTTTGGTTAATTTGCACAAAGCACAGCTGGAAACGAAGAGATGACGTAGGTGAGAGCCGAAATGTTGATTATGAAGAAGAAGCAGATGAAGCTGAAGCAGCAGATTACCGAAACAGCAAAGAAACAAATGCAAAAATATATAAAAAACAAAAAAAGGCGCGAGCTACACACAACAACAACACAATATTTTTCAGCCAACGTCAGCGAAAAAGCAACAAAGCAAACGCAAAGCACAAGCAGCAACAGCAGCATTAGCGGGCGGACAGACAGATAGACTGAAGGACGGACGGACGCACGGACGGTCTGTCGGTCGGTCGCTTTGGCATACACGGGGGGTGGTCGCAGCAGCAGCTGCGTTGGTGGTGGGTGACGCTTGCTGCCGATGCCGCTGTCGCTGCTGCTGCTGCAGCGCTTTGCGATTCCTTTTCAGCAAAATTTGTTGAGCCTTTGAATCGTTGCCGTCTTTTGTCGCAGTTTTGCCATCGTCGTCGTCGTTGTTGTCGTTGTATTGTTCTACCCCAAAAAGTTCATAATAGAAATATCCCCCCGCAACTCTAAGCTCGCGTCGTCTGCGTCTTTGCTTCTCCTCTCTGCCCGCTTTGGCTTTTTCACTTCGCTTTGTGTGCAAACACAGTTGCAGCGCCGACGCCAACTAAAACGACGTCAACAGCGACAGCGATTGCGACTGCGACGCTTTCATACGTTTTTCACTAATAAATTTTAATGATTTCTACGCTGCGCATTACGACGACGACGACGACGGCGTCGACTGCGACTCGAACGCTTCAAATGAAATTAGTGACACACTTAAATAATAATTAATTTTTGCACACTTGTTGTAGTTGTTGCTTACATTTAGAGACTTGTAAATTTTTTCAGTCGTCGTCGATGTTGTTTTTGTTGTTGTTGGTGGTGCTGCTGCTGTCGTTGTGTGTGCGCGTAAAACTTGTCAGTGGCTACCAAACCCAACAATACGTTTTTTAATGCTCTTCTGTTTTGTCTTCTTCTTTTTTGCATACACTTTGCGCACACACACACACGCACACGCTCGCAATACACATGCACAAGCACTTACACGCGCATACAAACATACACACACGCACACATACACTCACGCACTTCGCTTGCTTGCTTTGCGTTTTTTATTGCTGCCGAGAGTTTAGAAATATTTTCGCTGTCTCCTAAACACAATTTGTGTACACTTCCACACGCGTATTCCAGCAACACGGGCTCCTTAAAGTTGTACACTATAAATTTACTAAATTTTATTAGCACAAATGCGTGTTTTTTCAGTTCTTAATGGTACAACAAAATTTCTCCGCGTATAGCAGAAGCCACCATTTTGCGACTCTCGATGAACAACAATACATGCAACTCTGCGCGCTATTGAAAGTCTGGCAGCACTAACACATTCGATAATTATCGATAAAATACTGCAAAGATGACGTAGTGGTGAAATCAAACTACGTAAGGCAATGACGCCACCGACTATCAAAGTATCGATAAATGCAATGTTGTGTGGCTTTTATGCACTTTCTCAACCTGGGCACACTGCATTAGTTTGCTCTATTGTTTAGCATCGTTCGCTTCTGTGTTGCTGCCAATTAAAAACCATTGTAGCGAACTAGAGATACGTCTTTAAACCAAATTGTGTGAGCAACTGCAATTTCTTTCTGACAATCAACGCTATTGCATTTACAATTGAGACACCTGGTAAAATGACTGATTGCACAAGCGACGCCGTAGATCAACCGCCAGGTAATTGAATTTTGTTTACCTTCGATTTCCCCTTCCCCCATTTGCGCATTGATATTCACTTTGTGCCGGCAATTCCAAAACTAAATTTAATATGATATGCGAATGTTTGTGTGTGTGTGTGAATTTGTTATGTTTTCCCTTGCGGTCGTCTTCACAGTTCTTGTTATGTATTCTGATTTTCTGGGGCGGCCACAGGAAGGAATCAAAATATCGACAGTTCATATTTTTCCCACACTTTGTTGTCGTCGTCGTTGTTGTTGTTGTTGCTGTAGTTGCTGTTGTTGCTGTTGCCTCGGGCCTTGTCTTGTTTTGCTTTTCTTCCGACCGCAACATTAAAAATAATATTTGTTCATGGTCAAGTTTAAGCCAATTTTCAATATAGTACATATGTACCTCATGTCGCAGCCGGACTTACAGCTACAAGTTGTGGAGATTGGGAGGGGTGGGAGTGGGTGGTGGAAGGTGGAAGGTGGCGCTTCTGTTCAATTAAATCACAAGGCCGCAACATTTTCTGTTCGCTTATCAGATAACTTTTTGGCTACCCATTGGCAGCTTATCAAATTGGTAAAAAAAAACACACTGCAAACACTTAATCAAAATATTGTTAACAAGAATAAAAAAGTGAACTAGTTCTATAACGAATACTGAATACCCTTAAGTATGTAGAGTACCTGACAAAAGTATACACCCAAAACTGCAATGGGAATACACGTGCAAAAAGACATATAAATTTAAAAAAGTTTCCTTATAGTGAGTTATAACGTCAGTGCTTTCTTCTTCTTCCTTTCGGCCCGACACTGTTTTGAATAACTTCCGAGTTTTCTATGCGATCCAGGTGAAATTCAGTATACATTGGGACCCTTATGCTAGTATGCCGTATGCCAAACTTCAGGACTCTAGCTTTAATAATTCTCGTTTTATGGGATTTCATAAATTATGTTTTCGATTTACGAGGGTGGATGGGGGCGTGGTAAAGTTTTAACACAAACAGGTTCTGCTTAGCCCATAGGCGGACCAACATACGAAATTTGGTGTCTCTAGCTCTTATAGTCTCTGAGATATAGACGCTCATACAGACGGATGGACAGATGGACAGACTGACGGACAGACTGACGGACAGATGTACAGACTGACGGACAGACTGACGGGCAGATGGACATACCTAAGGACATATGGACAGACTGACGGACATGGCTATATAGATTCGGCTTACTTTATGGCGTCTGCCAAATTTCCTTAGATCTGTTACTTTTTTAAAGTAAAGCGTCTAAAAATACTGATAAATAACATTACAAAGCCATGTATTTAATGATGAATGATGAATTTAATGGTTTAAACATGATAAAGTAATTTATTTAACGATGAAAACATTAGCAAGAATAATTATGCTTGCTGTTGTAGAAACAATTTAATATACTGTAAATGTCATGTATTTAATAATGCAGTAAAATATTTAATGATGATAATATCAAGATGTATAATGCTTTCAATTATGAAAACATGAAAAAGGGAATTAATGTTGTACTTAACATTTTATATATTTATAAAGATAGCTCCCAATAAAACTAATATTTATCAATTAAAAATACTGTAATAATTGTTAAAAACATGCGTTTTATGATGATGAAATAATTTATTTCCACATTACTTTCTATTTTATTGGAGAATACAAATGAATCACTATCATTTAAGAATTCGATTATTCGATTAATACTATCTTTATTACAATCTGTACAAAGTTTCATAGAAATAGTTGTGAAATCGACAGTTGAAGTCGTCGTTTTAATTAAATATATAGTATATTATTTTCTTATATTGTATATATTATTTTAGTTTTATATATTATAACTCTAGACCAGATTTCCCTTCTTTATTATATATTAACACAACTTTATTATGCCCTTTTTTATTTCAAATGTTGTTATGGCTTAAGTGGACTTCAAAACGTCGCCTTAGATTAGTTTCCATTTTTATTTGTAAATCTATTAATATTTTCATTTTCTATTATTTATGGCAGTAATGAATCGGCGGCAGGCAATAAACTAAACACAATGACAGAAACAACAACACAAACAGCCAACAAAAAAACCAAGTGTTGCAATTATCAATTTAACAATTTGTCATCGTCGTGAGAAATGGAAACCGTCATAGATAACTTAAGAACCTGTTCTACAGACATGTGAGCATGTGTGTAGGTATGTTTGTGTGTTAGGCTAGTTAGCAATCTGATCAGGCCAATTAACGCTTTCATTTGCCACCTGAGAGACTTAGACGCCGTTTTTTTTATTTTTAATTAAATTGCACAATGCAAAGCTGTCAACAAATGTTTTTATTGTTGCTAAACGAGTGATGTGAGAATATATATATATATGTATTTGCATATTTGCAGTTGTTGTTGCTGTCGTTGTGTTTGTCTATTAATAGTTGCACGTTTCTATTGTTGTTGCTGCTGCATTTGGCCCCGTTGCATTGGCAGTCTCGAGAGATAGCCCTCCCGCCCCGCCCCGCCCTCTTTTCTTGTCCCCTGCACATAATAAAATGTAACTGGCATCTGTTTCCGAGGGTGTTTAATTGACAGATGTCCCGCAACACCTTGACAATTGTTTTGATTTCAAACAGTTCGCAGTTCTGTTATGCATTTTGTGGAAATATCACTCGACCTCAAATGGGGGCCACCTTTTGGGGCACGTACACCGAATATCTGTACTACAAATACATATCTATTGTCCCCATTTAAATGACATCACAGCAAGCCAAAAAGAAGACGAAAATATGTGGAGCAAACCAGACAAGTCCACTTAAAAGCGAGCATATGGTACAGTGAAGAATCGAATGAAATGAAAGATATTTCTTTTGTTACGCGGTGGCAACTCTATTAATAAACATAGTATAAGTAGAACTGAGGTTGTAGTTGAGCTGAAGATATAAAATGCATTTCTTGGTATCTTTAATGTGAAAGAGAAGTGTGATTATTGCTAAGCGACAACCCTGACAACAAATATATATTAAATACTGAGATTTAGACATTAGAATGGTAGTATACAAATAGAAAACATGTAAATATTGAAGAAAGTGTGAAAATTAGTTGATTTTTTACCAAGTGGTAACCCTAAAATCTAAAAGATACTACAAACTAGCTGTGTGATAATAGCATAGACATAAGAATGACAAGACTTAACAATTTCCAAAGAGAAAAGCTTTAAATATTAAATAATTAACATTTCCTAGCTACTTGACAACCCTAAAACGTACTATACAGTGTATATTAATTGTGAATGCTTCAAAAACACAAAATGAGTTATTTTATATGCATAGGAATTACTATTTGAAATAAATATTATTTTCCTATTGCTAGTTGACAACCCTAAAATGATTGCATTCTTCTAGGTCACCCCACACTTTGAATTTAATTATAGTAAATTCTTATTAAATATTGTAGTAAATAAAGTAACAATAATGAACATTTTCAAGCTACTTGGCAACCCTAAAAATGACTATACAATACTTATAAATCCATTTTTTATGCTTCAAACACACAAAATTAGTTATTATGCATAGGAATTACTTTTTGAAATAAATATTATTTTCCTATCGCCAGTTGACAACCCTAGAACTATTGCATTCTTCTAGTTCACCATACTATTTAAATTTAAGTATAGTTAATTCTTATTAAATATTGTGGTAAATATAGTAACAATAATTAACATTTTCTAGCTACTCGGCAACCCTAAAACTTACTAAACAATATTTATAAATCCATTTTTTATGCTTCAAACACACAAAATGAGTTATTTTATATACATTAGATTTACTATTTTAAATAAATATTATTTTCCTATTGCCAGTTGACAACCCTAGAACTATTGAATTTTTCTAGCTCACCCCACACTTTAAATTTAATTATAGTAAATTCTTATTAAATATTGTAGTCGCCTTCACTTAAGCAATATTTATTCATTTCGTGCCCAATTGTTGTTGTTTATTTATTGTTGGGGAATATTGAAAAAAAAAGCGTCTGAACAATCAAATTAAATACGTGCCCAGTAAAACTGTTAGCTAACAAACTTTGACTCGGTACAATGAAATAAAGTATCTGATGAACGAAACATGTGACTCTGGGGGATGACAGCAGAGCGTAACGAGCCGAGCTGAACCAAAAAAGGCTTCACTGTAGTTACTGTTACTGTAGATTGCCCCCTACAACTATAAATGTTAATTAATAGATATATACACATAACAAAGCAATTGAAATTTTGTATAAACGGGCAATGTCAATCAATTGATCAATCACATGAAGAGGAATAACAAAAGGAGAGACAGAGAGAGGGAGAGAGAGAGTGAGACAGAGAGAGAGAGACTGAGCTAGAGAGATGGCGACAAATCACAGTCAAAAAGTTTTTGGGCCCTCATCTTAATTGTTGGGTCAATAATAATGCTCTTTTCTTTTTCTGGGCTTCCATTTATGATTCGATCAGCGCTGATTGAGATTCACATAGAGCGTAACTTTCCATAGAAAATTTCCATTTATAAAAGAACAAAATAAAAAAAAAACAGAAGAAGAAAGGAAAATAAAAAAAACTCTCCCCTGGGCGACACTTGAGCTTCGTTTGTGCAAATTAAATGCGCAATCCACTGCAAGAGGAGGAAGGTCGTAGAGGGGGCGCTGATGGGGAGGTGGGGCCTTCTTTTTTATACTTATATATATATATATCTTCCATTGTTACAACGTTATTGCCTGTTCGCTGTGCCTTTTACATGGAGTCAAGTCGCGTTTAAGCAGATTTAGCTGGATTACAATAAATTGTTTGCATACACAACAAATTTCAGGGTCTGAAAATCGCTTCAATTTTACATTAGGCAGCAGAAAAGCAACAAAACAAAATTGTGGCTGTCGCAATCCGAGTTTTTTTTTACCCCCAGTAAACTGTAGTAGACAAATTAAAGTCACATTAAACGCAAATAAATCTCAATCTGGCGAACTGAACAACTTATGACGTCTTTGCTGAGCGGGCGAACAGCCAAAAGAATCGTTTACACAGACATTCTTTATTCTATAGTACAGTAGAAAAGACAACACAGCAGAATGAATATCGATATAAATATAAATAACTGCATGTTTAATTATTTTTTTTTTTTAGAAAAACAAAGGAAATGTCGTAGACAAATGTACATTCTTATTTATGTAGTACTTGTGTTTATGCCGTGCAATTGCACGATCAACAAAAGCGTGAAACTATCTAGAGAGTAGAGTAGTTTTAGCTAGCCATGTGTCTGTATTTATCTAATCAATTATTGCATATCTTTTGCATAAGCTAATCTGTTGAATAAAACATAATCTTAGAGTTTCATTTAATGAAATACCTGTTTAATCTTTCAATTTATGCCCTTTTTGTCACCTTAACTATCTGAGAATGTGTGAAGAACATCAAACTAGAACAAGAACAAGAACATTAAACTAATCTTAATTTAAATGAAAACATGATTTAATCATTCTTATCTAATTTTGTTTGTATGTAAGCGAGTTCATTACATTTTTGTGGGAGAAACTCTAAAATAATCTTGTTGTTCAATAAATTATAGCAATCTTAGAACTTTCAACGCATAAACTATTTATTTGTTAAACCGTTGAAATATTTCGTCATTCTGCAACAAGAACTTTCTCTCATTTGTTATTGGTCATGTTGTTCGCGTATTGCCAACATTTAAAACTTCTATTTATAGCCAGGCTGTTTGTTTGGGGGCCATGAATTCCGAGTCTGTCGAGTGATCATTGCTTTCTGTACTACATAGCAAGTATTTATGTCCATTTGACTTCCCTTTCGGTGAGATCTTGACGATGGAAACCAATGAACTTTTATATATTCGATTTCATAAGAAAATATATAGAAATTTGCGCTAATTGAATTGTAAAACACGACGTTTTATTGGAGTGTGTTTAGTCACATGCCAACGATTAGCGTGCTGTAAATATGATTGCTAATTTCTTTATTTGGTATGTAGTATTTATAGCCCCCGTAGGTCGTAGTAATTATAGATAATCTCGAGATTCCATTGAAAGAAGTTCGTCAATTGAAAATGCCAACAACTCATTCATACATACATTTTTCTATTTTGTTTATTCTGCTTTTATTATGAATTGAATTCCCTCAGTTTTAATCAACGACAAATCACAAGTCGTATACTGAGCACTGAGTGCATATTCTGGTCCCAATTGACCCACTCTTAATGCAATTTAAGCCCAGGGCAATCTGGCTAACAGTAACGAGCCATATTGGCCTTGGCTAGCAAGTAAACGAATCCGAATACAGAACGGAAGACTTTCCTCACTTTCCTCACTTCTCTGGCAGTGGACGATATTAATTACGCGCTTACACGCAATTTCCTCAGCGACAACATCATCATCTTCCACCTCCTCATCATTATCATCATCATCATCATCGTTGTCGTCGTCGTCGTCGTCGTCGTCGTCGACTTTATTATTGTGGAAGTTTACTTAATTGCCGACCGCAGCGGCAACCCGTAGTGCCTTTCTGTTTGTTTATTTATTTATCTATTGGGCCCGTGCACAACGTGCACATGTTAAGGTGGAGGGAGAGGTACAACGAATACTCGTAATACTCTTTTTTGCGGCTTACCTGCCATTGATTTGGCCACTAATTCTAATTAATGTTGTTTACCATTGGCAAATATGCAAATTACATAGTCGCCACATGGCAGAAGATGCAACCAGTTGCCACACAGCGCGAGTCTGAGCAACACTAGTCAACAAGATTGGGTGCAAGTGCAAAATATGATAGAAAATAATGATTCTTTATTATTTTAAGACGAAAGCAACTACATATAGCATATATTTTTGTATTGATATATAATAATAGTGGTCAATAAATACAAATGTAATTTCTAAAAATAAATCAACTTTGTCATAGTTTTGTGGTCAACAAAATTTAAATAAAATTGCGCAGTCAATAAAGTTTCATTGCTTTGCTTCAGTTTTAAAGTATAAATATATATTAATATGTATAAATAAATAATATATATAATATCTTTACATTTATATATCTTATAATATCTTTTGGGCTGGGGTAAAAGTTGAGTGTTTGGTCATATGGAAACAGCTCATGGTCGAAGATTGCCTTCCAATTCCACTTAACGCACTTTCCTGGCTGTTAGACTTTGAATCGAAAAAACGACCTACAGTGTTTTAAAGGGGAATCCCACCTTTCCAAGCAGCCCAAGTGTAAATCAGTGTGACCAATAGCTTACAAATCAAAACATACCAAAGTTGACACACAAAACATTGGATAATTTCCCAATATATAATGTACATATAAAGATATATCTTTAATAACTTTTATTGAATTTCTTTTCAACACAATGATTTGTGCATTTTCTGCTTATGAAGATATTATAATAGTTTCCTTAACTTTCGCTTTCACAACATCTGAAAGCCCATCCATTCTCATCAGCAATATTTGATTTAATTGAGTAAAAGCGTGTTAACCAGTGTAATTGCCTGTTGAGTAAATGAAATTTGTCACGAATATGCGTGTATCTTAAACCTATAAACTTGCCTTATGATTGATCACATGCAATATGTAGCTAATCTGTAATTTGTATTCATCTTCCATCACAGATCATCACGTGCACTTCGATGCGGCGACACTGAAGACAGATGAGTTTGGCTCGGACAGCAGTGTGACATATCAACGGTCGGGGGACACAATTGCGATCAGTTTGGGATTTCTGCAGATCAATCATCGGTATTCGATTGATCTCAATCTGCCGGTTACGCTGTTCGGCAACACAGGAACGCCGGATTGTAAATTTGAGCCGGTTGTCAGTGCCACACCGAATCTGCATTGCAGAATTACGGAGTTCACCGGGACCAAACATGATGAACACGATTTCTACGAGATGAAAGTCGAGTTCTTTGCCTATAAGGAAAAACTGTTGAGGGAAATGCTGCACATCGTGAACTCAAACAATGCCAAGGAGCTGCTGAATCTGGTGATTGCGGCACGTGTCCTGGGAAAGGGCAAGGGAACGCCCATGCTGCGCACCGGCATCCATTGCATAGGCGTCGAACGGGATGAGGATGAATCGGACGCTTCTGATTTTGCTGGCTTCGACAAGCCCTAAGACGGTCCACGTTTCTTAGTTATGTGCAGTTATTTGCATAGTATTTAAGTCCAATTATTATTCATACTATATATATACTATATATATATAATGTTAACTTATACTCGTACTCCTATCAATCTATGTACTTGTCATCCATGGAGCATTAGCATATCCCTCCTCCACATTTTGTTTTTGTCAGCTTTCCGCATCAGCGTGTACTTAAAATCTGTGTGCGGAAAATTTATTCATTTATTTGTTTGTTAAGTTGTATCTTTATATACATAGTTGTCAAATGCCAAATGCAAATTAAACCAATTCCCAGATTAATTGCGTATTCGAATCAAATTGTCAATTGTTGATATTGCTTTCAGTTATGTTTGTTGACGGTTTCTGTATTATTATTATTATTATTATGTAGTATTATTGATTCAGTTGTATTGTCAGTTTTCCTGCCTCTGCCTTCCTTGCATAGTTGACCTATGTACTTATTAGAGAAACTCTTCGAAATCAACTTGAGATTCATTGTTTGGTCTGGCTCAATAGGTAGATAGATGTGAAAATTATTTATATACAGTCGCTTACCTATGACGTTAGACGATCCAACTACATTTTAAGTATTTTTGCATTTCTGTTAACCGAAAATCAAAGAACTCCTATGCTCAATCTAACACTCCGACAACTTTGACCAATTTGCAGGCCTTTTTATAATGATTATATAGTATTTAAAGGTGTATAGAACTTATGCTCAGATCAATGAATGAATATATTAATATTTAATCGATTTAAGGTGCTCTACATTAAATAATGAAATGTTTATAACAATTATTACTATACAAATTAGCATTAAAGTGTTGCAACCAAATATTTACTATGGGCATTTGTTTAACAAATTATGAAAAGCAATTTTTAAATAAATATATATATATATATATGTATATTTAAAATGTATTATATAACACATTTCTTCTTGGAAAATTTATTGTACATTTAATTACAGTCAAATTCAATTTTTTCTAATATATTCAAGTAGGCAACAAGAACTCATTCAATAAATTTTCGTTAAGATACACAAATTGAAATTGTATTCTTTATCATACACAAAATAATATTTCACATCGATATACTACATACTTACTTCGTCTAGTATAAGTATATTTCTAATACATAATAATGGAAATGTCTGCAAGAAAGCGCAAAATCGATGGAGAGGGTGATGAAGAAATTTTGGAACCAGATGCAAAACGCGGACAAATGGAGCTGAAGAGGCCGGTGCGTCTATTGGATTTGCCACACGGACCATTGCATCTTATCTTCTCGAAAGTGCCCTTAGAGACCCAGATACTATTGCACAACACATCTAAGGAGATGAGGGATGAGCACAATGCATTTGTGCTGCATACCTACAAATCCTTCGCTCATAAACTACGCATATTGAATGCAGTTGGCGTTAGCAGTGTGAAGCTTGACATTTTAAGGGTGAGTAGGCATAATGTACTTTGAATTGCAACTAATTGAAACCGTTATTTGCTGCACACAGGTTCTGAAGGAGGCGTCCAATTATCTTGTCTTCTCTGGCTATGTCTTTAGCTTTGTCAACAATCTTTCGCTCTTCTTTGAGGGCAAGAATGACGTAGATGTGGAGAAGATGCAGGAACTTCTTCACAGGTGCTACCATCAGCTGGAGTGGTCGCCAAGTCAGAGACCCAGTGGAGGCGCAGGTCGTCTGCTCTTGTACCGCCGTCGATTGGTCTATATGATGACACTATTGAATCTCTTAAGGGTGACTGTTCGTCAATAGCTCCCATTGCCGTAATAACTGACAATACTGTACTTAGCATTTTAGCAGTTATCGTAAGGTCAGCTCACGCATGAATCTTTTGCATTGGCAGCTGCACATCGAACTGAAGGGTGTCCATTTGGCCGCGTGTCATGAAAAACATCCAGACATTAGAGAGGAAGATAAACTCATTGATTTCATGAGTCTCGTGGCAGAGCTACTGTTTTACGATATGTCTGAATCCACAACCAGGTAATTGTTGTTTCTATAGTGTGTAATCGATAAATTAATTGAATTAATTTCCCACAGTTCAAGACGCATCATTGATATTGGCAACAGCATCTATAGTTATGGCCTAATTAAACAGAATTTGCGACGTGCTACACGACTTGATCTGAAGTTCTCTATCTTGGCTCCTTTGGAGTTACGCAATCTATTGGAGGATGTTCTCGCTGGAAAAGTCGACAACTCGATTTCAGTGAATTGCCCACTTTTAAATTCATTTAGTATTCAATTGGATATAAAGAACAATGGATTCCATTGGATAACCAACAAAAACTGGCATATATGTATTTTGCCCTTATTCTAATATCACTTGGTCATGTTTGAGGTGTTTTTTGTAGTTAAAATATTTTAAATAAATTTTATACATACAATGGGATTTGTTTCCATCGAAGTTCTGAAAGACAGAGAGAGAGAGAGCGAGAGAGAGCGAGGGACAGAGCAAGTAGCTTGCAATCGAACACTCAATTGAATTCGCCTCGTTTACTTTGTTTGCACTCTGTTCTATTGACGGCGAATTCGCTTTTGTGGCAAGCTTCGCAGCTCTGACGACTGACAATCGTTGCCTTCATTCAGTTCTCAGCCTCGATCATAACAACATGATCAAGCTAAAGAAAAACACAGTTCTCATCATCATGGTCAATGTCGTTGTCTTGACTTTTTGCATTGTGGCTATTTGTTTTACACTTTTGTAAAACAAACGATTTGTAAGTATTTAAACAATGTAATACACATATTTAACGACTAATCTTTCACTTCCGTTTATTACATTTCAGACTTCAGAGAGAACCGCGCTGTTACCACAATATCAATATGGATTTCGATTGATTGCACACAGTATTCAATTATCAATAACTTATTCTTTCTATATTACCTGTGTAAATGCTCGACTTTCGCGGAAATGTAAGCAGACCACAGCAATAAAATGTTCGATTGAATTAACTTGAGTACGATATGGTTTATTGTTTATTATATGCACTTTTATACAGTCAAAGTGAGTGTACTACGAGTATTTAAACAAGTTATAACACTGCGATCAATGAATCGACTGCTCGACTGCAACTTACGCTTTACTAGCAATATATATATATATATACAGCTAAGGCCATACAAATAGCACCAATGCAATGCGGATTTAATAAATAAATCTCTATAATTTATTTTTAATAATATAAAAGAACAGTTCTATTATGTAAACTGTTCAAGATAATATTAAGAAATATGCCAAGAAACACAAATTGCTTCTTTTGTGCTTGCCTTAGTTTGAAGAATAGTTTCTTGAATAACTTCTATGTTTATCAAGCGATCGTAATTAATGCTATCTACGTTAGATAACAACATATAAAAGCAGCCCATATAGTACATATTATGTAATCTTAAGCTCCAAGAGATGCTCTCATCTATGAGTACAAACAAACAGATGGATTGTCTGTAATCAGACACAGTTCTTGTTGTAGTCTCAGATGTTTTCTATCTCACAATGTTAGCATACTCATCGTGGTCCATTTTCTATGAGTACAGGGTATATTTAATAGCCAGAATCGTTGTCTTACTGCCTACGAGGGTGCAGCTCGTTAATTAAAAGTGATAAGTGAAATCAAGTAGAATTAATAAGCAATATAATATTCTTTCAATAAACTTTAACGACCCGATGCAAAGATACTCTTACCAATCATTAAAAGCTACACAAATTAAACATTGAATATATAGATGGAATATACTATATTCCTTTATAAAGATATATATGATTGTTTCAGATGATTCATAGAGTGGGCACCAAAAAGTGACTCTTCATATAAACATATATACTTAAAGCACTCTCTGAACTGCTGATCGTTGACTAATTTCGTTCTGTCTTTTTAGCCTTGAGAATTTCTTTGTTTATTAAATGTATTCGACTTCTCAAAATGATCGTAAATCTGTCAGACGTTGTGGATTGCACCTGGGTATTTTGTTATTATGTCGCACAATTTAAAGTGTTTTCACGTAGTCGAAAATATGTTTCTCATCGAACTCACCGCTTGCCATTGCCACTGGCACATTCAGAAGCTTCCATTACAATGCTGGGACAACGTTGACGTCGCGCTATAAATGATAATTAAAATGCATCAATTTATTGAGAGCTGTTGTTGCTGCCTGTGCAACAATGAGGGCAATAACAACCATTTAATAAATATGTTCAATCAATGTGCTGACCTGCAACAACAACAAGAACAACAACAACAGCGGCAACAACAATGTGAGCAACTTGGCGCGTAAAAATATTTGCTTAATTAAAGTAATTATGGTTTCATATATCATGTGCGAAATGTCCTGGACTGGACCTTCGTAATTATCTTTTGCCATAAAATAAACATTTATTTTAAAATGTTATTAAGCGACTGTCTCGCTCACTCACTGTCTCTCTCTCACGCTGTTTCTCGTTGCAAACTTGGCAAAGTTAAAGCATACTTTTTGGGGCTGTATCTGTAGCCGGATATTTGTTTAGCAGAAAACTGGGCTGACAACATCATGAACACAATAAGTATAAAATGAAAAATATATAGAAATAAAGAAAAATATAAAAGCAACAGACGATTACGAATGTGACAAGAGAATCCAACACCAAAATGAATAATGTAAATACGCCAAGTGTACAAAGTTTTAATTGTTATCATGTTTTGTCTGTGTTCTGCTACTCTATGTCTGTATCTGTGTATGTGTGTGTGTGTGTGTCTGTGCGTTTGGCATGCACTTATAGCCAAGATGTATCCATTTACGCCTGGCTAAGTTTTACGTTGCGTATACGACACATTGCCATTCAACTCGGAGCGTGTCTCTCTGACTATTGTGTGTTGTGCGGTGGGAATGTGTTGTGTATGACAAAGTTTTTCATTTTCCACATTGCATGCCTTTAAGCTGCACTTTCGCTTTGCCTCTGCCGAATTTCGTCTATGTAAATAATGTGTACTTCAAGTAATGTATTTTTGTTTAAAGTCAGCTTAAGCATTTGCAAAAAGAAAACATCTTTATTTCACATCTAGTTACAGTTTAAAGTCAGTTCATTTGCATAACTATTGAAACATATTTATTTTTTATTCTCGCTTATTTTTCTTTATACAAGTATGTATCTATTTTTTGATTTTCCATAAGAATATCTAACTGACTTTTGCACAGCTTTCAAGCATGCAAATCCAGAATTTGTGGCTTTTTCTGTATTTATTTGGAACAAATTTTAAGTGATTTATGCTTACCGCAATTGCCTCACAGTCCTTTTCTTCCCTCTCTCTCTCTCTCTCTCTCTACGCCGAGCTGAAAATCATATGCATAAACCACTGAAAAATACGTATACGCATAGATGGTGGCCACATGGTGGGTGGGCTGCCCAAAAGAAGGCGTTAGAGTTGGATAGATAAACACACACACACACACACACACACACACACGCACACACACTCTGATACGCACTTTGCATATTTATTTGGCAGGACTTTACTTATGCTACATTTAGAGCACGAAACTCAAGCAATTTTGTTTGCCAAACCCAAAACTCAAACTCGGAATCAAATGCAAAGACTGTCGTTGCAATCGGAGTGTCCGCCGTGTCCAGTTTTGTGGCACTAAGTTGCAGCACAAGCTATAGATATCTGTTGTGCAAATTGTTGTTGTACTTGGTAGTTGCAACACACACACACACACTCCACTCTACTATATACGATATACTATATTGTATCAGTATCTGTATCTGTATCTGTTCTGTTTGCATTGCTTGCATGTGTGCACTTATTTATTTGATAATAATTTTAGGGTTTCTCTCGAAAAACAAACTAATTTTGCCTGGCATTTTGCTGGGACTTTGGCTAGCAACTCTTTTGTCTAAATAAATAATCAAAATGTCATAACAAGTTGCTTTAAGGACTTCGACTTTGCTCAGTGTGTGGCATGTATTTTGTATCTGCCAGATATTTCTCTGTCTGTCTGTCTGTCTGTCTGTCTGTCGGTCTGTCGGTCTGTCTCTTTCTTAGGGTAGCAACATGTTTATGCAAATGACATTTGCCTTGTCCCGTTGCAATGATTACACACACACACACACACACACACACACACACACACACACACACACACACTCTGTTGGCCATGCATCAGTGCAATATAAATATTTTACATAGATTTTACATAGCTGATTGAAGTCGTGCGCATATGCTAAACCCATAGCCTTAGACTGAGCCATAGACTATGTCTTAGCCTGGCCACAAATTATCCAGCCCGGCAATCGCACAAAATCAAATCAAATCAAATCAATTCTAAAGTGCCCAGCATCCTTGCAGCTACTATGCTAATGTTGCACTTGCGCGAAGACATTTGCATATGCAACATAAGCCTAATTGAAGCAGCAGCAGCAGCTGGCCAAGACAGCACCCCAACCCATCCCCCACCCCCCTTCGACTCCACCCAGCAAATTGATGTCGCCTGTTTCTCGACAACGATTAATACCTAATTTACAACATGGCCTATTAAAAATGTTCCTCGTACCATTATTTATGATTATTTGTTTATTGCTAACGACGCCCTTTACCTGACAACATTAGCACTCCTACACACACACTCCCACACACCGCTATACACACACACTCACACACACATGCATAGACAATACACCCGCACGAAATGGCCGAAAAACGCCGCCAGCAGCTTTTGGCTGCAATTTTGTGGCATTTGCTGGGCGATAAAGTAATAGCTGCTATTTGGGTTTATGGCGCGAACTGGTCGCACACACATCCAATCAAACACACACCCACACACATACCCACACACATACCCACACACACACACACATACACACGAGCACACGCGGAAGAGATATGTGTGTTGTTTTGTTTCATGGTTAGAATTGAGTTGCGGAATTTTTTGAACTGGTTCAATAACTAAACTTGCACTTCATTTGTGTATTGAATTAAACCTTCTTTGATAGTTGAAAATATATGTATAAGTATGTTTAACTTTTAGTGTATATCTTAAGTCGATAATAAAAGCAGAACATTTATTTATTTAATGAAGAAAGATCAATGATTGTGATATTTAATAATCATGTATATATTTCAAGTAGCATCTTATGAACTGCTTCAAAATCTAAACTTGCACTTAATTTGTATACAAATTTAACTTTACTTGATAGACGATATATGTATTTATTTATAAAGTATTATTGCTTGAAGTTTAACTACTAATATATACATATCTTAACTCAAATAATAAACGCCGATCACAAGCTAAAAATGTATAAGAAGAAAGTCTATTTTAGAGATACCAAACATTATGATATTAAATGTTATGTGTGTATCTTAAAGCACTTGTACTTGCTGAACTTTTTGAATAGCAAAACTCTCACTTAATTTATATACAAATTGAACTGTATCTGATTATAGTAAGTGGATGATAAAAGCCAATCAAAAGGCGAGAGTTAAAGGGGGCGGCGTCATTTAGTCTGCGGTTAGATGCACGTACGTTTTTGCTGCTTCTCCTTTCATAATATGTATGTACGTACTTACGAGTATATCTATGTGTGTATGTATGTTTGTATGTTTGTGTATTTTTTTCCATTTTATTTTTCGCGCTTTTCTCGCTCATTTTTTTGCGCCGTGTTTCGCTAACGTTCGCTTGTTGCGGTTGCTGCACGTCCGTACGTGTTTATGGCGCGCATATCCGCAAATATGCAATCAGACTATAATCTACTTAATGTCTTTTTCCAGCAACCACAACAACAAGCCAAACAAGTATGAATTGGCTAGCTGAAAGAGTGTATGACTCGCTGATACCCTGCTGTCAAAATGTAGGGTATTCATATCACATATATGTATATATTTGAATGCAATAAATCATACATGCAAATAAATATATATATAATTATATAATTTGTATATATTGACAAACACATCTGTTGAAATGTTTGCCAAACTTATAATACCCATTCTCAACACTTCAGCTTAAATTGTTTCTCCCTTGTTGTATGAAAAACACTCATCACAATAATTAGACAGTTAATTAACTACACAAAAATTTTAATTTGCAAAATGAATGTAACCTCTTTTGTTAAAATCAATGGGATAAATTACGCCAAACGTGTGTATCAATTCACAAAACGCGTAATCGTTGGAGAGTCGTAATATAATTAAAATATCATTATTTTCCCTTTTTTTTTTTCATAAGCATACGGTTCAAATATTTCAAATATTTATTATATAAATGCATTAATTGTTAAAGCTTATTAAATTGATTCAAAACAAAACGTAAATCAGAAATTTCTAAAAGTATATTAAGTAATATTTAAACATGCATGAATGAAACAATAAATTGTATACTCTAGTTCATTGTGCTAACCTTTGAAATTCTTACTGTTTAAAATTCTTTTATCTTTGATCTAGGTAATAATTTTTAAACTAAAATAATATTAAATAATTTATATGCAAATATGTAGGTTAAAGAAGTAGCTAAAACTAATTAGAATACTTTCTGTGCAGCTTTCTTGTTGTGTTGTCTGCTGTGTTTATCATTTATAGAATAAACTGGTTGCTTTAATAGGACTTCCTTTGCCTGCTGCGTGCATTTAGCTACAGGGTATAAAAAAGCGCAAGGAAAATGAATTAATGCAGTTCGACATTTTTTTGTTCGAGGCCTATGCTGGTGTTGTGTTCATGTCTGTGCTCTGAAACGACACGGACGTGGACACGGACACGGCACATTAACGAAAATTAGGCAGTCATTTTGTGCGACTTCCGTATAAATTTTTGGAAAAGTGCGTGTCTTGTTTTTTATTTTGTTGCCTACTTTTCTGGGCGGCAGCGAAGCGCGCAATGCTTTGAAGTTGTAGCAGCACATTTTGGCTTTTAGCTAATTTTAAAGGCAACTAAGAACGGCATTAGAAGCAGCAGCGGCAGCAGCAGCATCCAACGATAGAGCTGCCACAGCAATAACAACAAAGACTTTGCAACAAAGCGTGGCAAGAGTGGAAAAAGACGCTGCAAAAATATTTTGCCTGTAGACAACATTAGATATTGTTTTTGAGCTGCAGACATGGCGTTTTAGTTTTTAGCAGTTGTGTTTTGTTGTCCTGCTGACAACAACGACAACGACAACGGCAATTGTTGTTGTTGTTGGAGTGGCACACAATACGGCCATAAAAAGCCCGCGCCTCCAAGTCGAAGTGCGGCTGCAACAAAAGGCGCCCGCACAACAGAACAATTGAAACAATAAAACGGCTTTAAGAGTATCTGAGAACTGGATAAACTGAGAACTGGCTAGTGAAAGAGTTGGAGCTGCAATTGCTTTGTGGGCGGAATTGTTAGAAGTCCGTTTACTGCAGTTGATAAAACAACTATTTCTATTGGACTTCAACTTTAAAGGCAATCGGTGTTTGAATTGCAGTTGCAATTGTTATCGTTATCGAATGCTTTCGAAATGGTTCATTTCGCACTATATTTATTCGACTTATGCTTCAAAAAGAAAATTGTGTGTTAGAATTGCAGTCACAGTTATCGTTGTTTATATAACTAATTATTTATATATATATTACTATATTTATTCGGAAGTTGATTAATCTAGTTGATATAGAATTAATTTGTATATGACTTAGGTTTAAAACATAATCGGAGCTGCAATTGCTGATGTAAGCGATATCGTTGTCGATAGCTATCGAATTGCAGCGGATATCGATAGATAAACTGATTAATATACTAAATATTGCAATTACGGGGTCAGTGATATCGTTAATGTTAACGATAACTATGAAAATGGATTGTATTATGTTGGAAGTCACATTGCTGTGGTTGATATTGATTTAATTTGTATTTGATTTAAGTTTTAAACAAAATCGGAGTTGGAATCGTTATCGTTATTGATAGTTATCGAAATAAGCACTCCCCGTGAGCTCTCTCAGTGAGCACTGAACAGACTCTTGACCGTGGCATCAGTGATATCAATAGGCAGCTTGTAGTATCCATCCCGTCGCAGAGCACGCTCCTCATCATCGGCCACTCCGTAGATATCCTCGATCGGCTGCATCAGCTCCGACTCGTTGGGCAGCAGAAGTTTCCTGGCATCCTTGCGAAACACGGCCACCGCCTTGACCATACTATGATGCGCCCTGGCAAAGTGATGGAAGTTGAGGCTTTTCCGCTTGGCCGACAGCTTGCCCTGAATGCGATCGAGTCGAGCAATGAGTCGCAACAAGATGAAGCGGGAGAAACGATTCTTGATCTCGACCAGGGTTAATTCCGTGTCGCGTTGTCCCAACGGATGCATATAGGCGGCAATGATGAGACCCACAAAGATCACATTAATGACAAGGATCGTCAGCAGGACGCACAGCTGGAAGAAGTCAATGTCCGTCGTGTAGCACGCTTCACTCAAGTGCTTCCAGGACATGAGATCGTAGTTGTGCACCTTCCACTCGTAGTGCAAATATGCCGTTAGCAGGGCCACCAGACAACTGCAAATGGAGATGAACGGATAGTTCTGGTAGAAGAACTCATTGAGTACGCCTCGCAGGCTGCGCAATAGATTCATTTCTGTCAAGTATATGTAAAGCGCCTATTGTTCGGATGTTCGCAAGAATCCGATTTTGTTCTATTATTATTCTGCTTAATTTTGAACTAAATTTGCCGAAATGAGCGCAAGCTACTGAGTTCAAAACTGACTCGAGTTTGTGTTCGAGCGAGTCGAAAGTATAAGAGCTAGAGTGAAGTTCGTTGCAAGTTCCCCTGCAACCATGTGGATGTCATTCATTTGCCTACAACACGCACACGCAACGTGTTTGAGCAGCTGCTTGCAGCCAGCACACAACGCCCACAACTGCAACCGCAACCCCATTTGCAACCGTAACTAGCAGCTCAAACTTACGCTCAAGCTTGCGCTCAAACATGTTTGAGTTGCACTGCCTTAGGATTGCTTGTCGTCGACAGCTTCCACTACTTTGGCTCAGTGTTGCCAACTACTTAGCATCTATGAAGTATATCTAAGTATATCTACATTAAAATAAAGCTAGAAAAAGTCTAGAGAATTTACAAAACAGCTAAAATAAAAGTCATACAGGTTTGTTCAACTGAATTTCTGTTGTTGTTTGTCAAATTTCAAAGCTTGCATAAAACTAAATTAAATGCATAATTTAATTAAATTAAAAGACCTAAAATGTGTTTTATAGTAATTTAAGTGTTGCATTAAATATGCAATATATTAATTATGTTGTGGAAATTGGAAATAAATTGATTTTAAACAAATTGATAATTGGGAATCCAAAAATATGTTCAACAATTATATCTCTGACACTTTAGGCTCACGGACTATTCATTTGTATGCTTGCAAAGTGCAATTGACCTAAAAATCTCTATATAATTGTGAAAAACATGTTTTCTATTTAGAAAGTAAACATTTTAGAGTTCTAAAAAATAAGTACAATACACGGTTATACGCAATATACATAGTAAATATGTGGAAAAACATTGATTTATTCGAAGATCTCTTGGTTCACAATACAATTCACAATTATAGCTAAATTGGCAGCACTGTTTCTACTGCTTCTTCAACTTCTTTTTCTACTGCTTCCCTCAATCTCTGGCCGAGCTTCAAGTTGCAAGTCTAACGATAATTTCACCAATCGCGACAACTTTTGCCAGCGATTTTGAGACACTGATAAGACAGAATGGCAAAAAGCGTTGCATACACTCTCTCCAGGGGCGACTTGTGGCACGTGGCAGGGGCAGGGGCAGGGGCAGAGGAAGGGGCAGAGGAAGGGGCTGAAATGAAGGCGGCATTTTGCCATTTTCACTGTTTTATCTTCCTCTCATTATTGTCTTCTTTTGCTTTTACTTGTGCAACTCTTTTGTGGCACAACGAAGTGCATGCAAAACTGCATTTTGTAGACAAGCCGAAACCGAAAAACTGGCAGCGCCAGCCAAAACGGAAATATTCAAAAATTGTTGTTCTTACTGTTGCGGGTGGCAGAATGAAGGGGGATGGGTCAAAGAAGGGTGATGGGTGATGGGGTTTTTCTGCTGCGCGCTAATAAAAACGTAAAATTTAATGGTTACGGAAGGCACTAAAAAACAGGCTCACCAAAAACGAAGCTAAAGTCGCGGCGGTGGCCACCCACCCAAAAATACAAAAAAAAAGAAACACCGTTGCACGGTCTTGGGCAGCCCCAAACTGCGAGTCGTGTGGCAGCCAAGTTGGTGCGATAACCAAGCAACGAACCACAACCGTACATAGAGCAGGACGAACGGTAACTACGCCAACGCCAATGCCACCGACATCGACACCGATACCGACACCGACTCCGCTTGCCACAACGGCCAGTGCCATTGCCACCCACTCCACTCCTCCCTCCAAAAACCGTCCCAAACGGGCTCAAACGACGTCGATGTAGACGCAGTGGAGCGCCCATCCGTGCACGTCAAACGCAGACAACTTGAAAAATGTAGAGACAGCGCCGCAGTAGTTGAAACACGCCAAAAAATATGCAAAAGTAAAATAAAACAGACGCATTTGCCCTGTTACCAGCAAACGGGACGAACAAACGGACCGAAGGACGAACGGACAAAGGGACAATCGGACGGACGGACGGACGGTGGGACGATTGGACAAACCGACGGTCGACAACGTTCGACATTTGACGTTATAGGTTTTTCGGGTTCTGTTGTTTGGCAGCAACAGCAGCGCATTGCACAATATTTTTCGGCCACCCCTCGCTCTGCCCTCTTCTTCTCCTTGCCTCCTTCGCCTCCTTTGCTGTATATTTTATTTATCCTTTTTCTTCCTATTTTTTTTTTGAAGTTTTTTGTGCACAGCCGTTGTCCACTTGACTGCAACAGTAAGCAAGAGGCCTACAACTAAGGCAGCTGGGCAGAGAGATACCCTGTAAATTGTAGTTCAACAGAGTATCTTAAAGATGCAATGCATGCTGAGCAGATCACTTATAGGAAGTAAATATAAATAAAGATATTTATCCTTTATGTTTGCCAATCATTCTCAATTATTTTCATATCTCACTTATGATTTACGATTAATTTTATTAGCTCAAGCAATTGTCTGCATTTTATTTCTCATTGTTAAGAATTATAAAACATGCTTTAAGTGCTGTGAACATTAGAATATTTATAGTGTGTAAGCGATGGAATAAATAATTTATGAATATTTATAAAGTAAAACTTATAGGTCGTATTAGTTCGTCTTGAACTTGACAATAACTTCAACAAGTTTCTGGTTAACTTTTCTTATGTGACAATTCAAGCAGTTTAATGAACTTGGCATACCCTGTGCAAAGCAAGCAGTTGAACTGCAGCAGCAGTTGGAGTTGAGGCGGTTAGAGTTGAAAAGTCAGTTGTCGCAATGGCTGACAAAGTTATGTGGCCTGAATCCAGAGGTGTATGGCGCTGCAAATGGGCTAACAGCGAACAGCGAACAGCTAACGGCTAACACAGTGCATAGAAGAGTGGGCTAACGCAATGGACAGCAATTTGCGCCACTAAACGAACTGACAAAGCGACCATAGTGTGGGCAGGGTCATGACTGCGTGTCTGTCTGTCTGTGTGTGTGTGTGTGTTTGCGTGGGACTGCTTGTCTGCAGTTGTAATTAGGTTTGTCCGTTTTGCCCAAGCGTCGACCGCGCGTAGCAAGCAGTTACAATTACAGTTACAGGCTGCCCACGCATTCCACACAGTCCACACTGCTACGTCAGCCCGAAAGTATGCTGTAAATAATTCACAAATGGGCTGCTTTATTGCGTTATTGCGTATTTGGCAGTGGGCCTCGTTTTCGGTTTCGGTTTCGGTTTCAACTTCGGCTTTGCGTCGATACGGAAATGTTTTGCCTTGTTTACATCGCAGTGCATAAATTTGCCATTGCACGCACACGAATGTAAAAGGGGGGCAGACCGCCGCTTATTGTGCGCCCATATTTTGACTCAATAGCTGTACGCCTCAAATTAGTAGAGAGCCGAAAAATCTGCATTCGACGCCCAACAAAGTCGGACAACAAATTTTGTAGCTAACGGCATTTTCAAGTTTTATCGTTACGTGTCTGTCGCTGTCGATGTGTGTGAGTGTGTATGTGAGTGTGTGTGTGTGTATGTGTGTGAGGTGGTAGTCATTGTGTCCTTGGCCCAGCCAGAAAAGGGAACTATTTAAGGTGGTTGTCTGACTGCAAAACACGCCCAAACCAAAGCCAGAACCCAGATCCGAGCTTCGAGCTCCGAGCTCCGAGCCCGGACGCGGCACAACTGCAGCCTTGTCTATTTAGCTGGCTGCGTACAAAATGCACATAAATTGTCATGTTGCCTCCTCCATAAAGCGCCATGGCCATGTGCCGGAGCATATTTATATTGATTTTCGCGCCCCAGCTTGGCACTGACGTTGGCCATGGCACTGGGATTGGGATTGGGACTGGCACTGGGATTGGGACTGGGACTGAGACTGGGTTTTGGACTGGCAATAGCACTGGGACCGTCAGTTTGTTGTTATGTACTTTGGCTTTTCAATTTTGGTGCGCCCGAGACTCGTTTCCTCATATTATTTCAGCTTTTATATTGTTGTTGCACAGTGTTTGTGGGTGCACAATAAATTGAGCCGAAATTGCATCAGCGAAATTAACAGTTTCGCGTGCGTTAATAGACTTTTGCATTGGGGAAACGCAGACCGTACCGCACCACAGCTTTCTCCCTTCCCCATCCCCTTTCCATCGACCACTGTTTTAGCCGCCGGGTCACGAGGGAACGTTGCTGGCGTTGATAGTCATCAATGGCCATGTGGTCGTTATGTTGCCTCTAATGCATTTAGAGCAAATGCCAATAAATGCATTTTTGATAGCGCACAAGCAAAATCTTTGACTTTTTGTCTAACAGTTTTTAACAATTTAGCGAAAACGTTTTTAAAATTGAACTGCTTTAAGGCCAATAGCAATATTTGTATTTGAGCAGTTTACATTGAAAGTCTAGATAGTAAGCTTTGTTTATAAAAAACTATTTTTATTTGTCTATATTAATTTTTAGTGTCTTTTATTATATATATTTTAAAGCACTGCTTGCAGCCGTTAATATTCCAGTGCTCAGCAAGCAGTGATCTCTACGTAACTGCACTGCTTGTGCTTGCAATAGATCGTCTTGGTAGTTGAACTTTTTACTTCTCCTTCTATGAATTTAATAAATATAAAATATATGCGAGAATTATTATAACTACTTGACTGTCGTCTAAGTTATTATACTAGATGACATTTGTGCATAGATTTGTCAAGGGAAAACTGTATGAGTAATCACAATGCTCGTAAATTGTTATTTTGGTTGCTGGCTCATTAGGCTGCTTTAGCTGACTGCAGTTTTCCGCTTTTCCACTCCTCTCCACTCTCCGTTTTCGGCACTTGGGAGTTGCGACATTTGCATGGGCAATTAATCTGGGGGCGGGGCATTGAAATGGCCAAGTTGAAAGTGCGGAACTTTCAGAACTGAAATTTTAATGTTGCCATGCTCTAACAATAAGCAAAACCACTTACTTAGTCACAGCAATGGCTAATTTGGCTCCCTGCAACTGTAGTTGGAGCTTTTGACTTTGCAGCGCTACTTCAAATATGCAAAATTTGTAATAATCTCGGAAAAGGAGCTGAAACCGGAGCCGGGTGAGCTCACGCAATCGGCAACGTGTCGCATTTGTAGTTAGACATAATTGTTAATTACCCGAAACCATTACCACATTAAAGGCCATAAAATGCAACACTAATTGCTTTACGCCAGGACAACCCGTAACCCGTAACCCTCCACCACCAATCCAGCTTTGCTTCTTGCCACTCAGTTCCTCTCGAGTCAACATTTTCTATTTGATTATGCAGCCAGTAGTTCGCTGTGTATGTGTGTGTGTGTGTCGTTTGTGTGTGTGTAATGCTCGCATGTAACGTAATATGCAGTGTAACAATAGTTTTGCCTGTGGACAGTGACAGGGGGGTTTAAAGGGGTCGGTTAACAGCATACTGTGATGCCATGGAAAACTGGCAAACATTCGGATTCATATAGAGCACAAAAGTCGAGTTGCAGTATGGCATGTGATTAATATTTCAATATTACAGTGACATGCAAAGTGTCAACTCATTTTGAGCCATGCCGCCCCCCTTTTGGCATTTGCAGACACGCCTCCATTCACAACGAACTTTCGACACTTGCAACAAAGAGCTCAGCGCCTGAAGAAAAATGATGTAAACGTTTTGTAACAATTCACTTCAGAGTAACAGCAACAGCAACAACAACAACAACGAGAACAACTCGAACAACTCGAGCAACAATTCACAATGTACTGACGACATTGTACGTTACATTGCAAGGCCAGAGGTAGGCGTGAAAATCGTGAATTAAGTGAAATATTTATTAGCCAAGTCTTCGAGTCACGCGGACGCAGCACGCGATTCAATTGGAATTACCCAAAAAAGAAAGGAGCGCAGAATGTCGTGTTGTGGGTGCCTGGCATTTATTTAATTATTGTAACATCATCTAGATACGAGTATAAATGTAGCCACAAAAGCATAATACAAGAAGACATGGCTTAAGCTACAATAAGGGATGGAGAAGCAGCAGCAGCAGCAGCAGAAGCTGAAGCTGAAGAAGGTTGACAACAACAACAAGAAGGCGAGAAGCAGCTTCATCAATGACAAACGAGGGTCGTTCATCGATTATGCTGCCTGACTTACATAATTGCATTTGCTGCTGGCAAAGAATAAGCGGCAAGGATGTTACAATCTATATACGTACATACATACGTATATATACGACAACTATGGACAATAACTAGACCAAAGCTTTTTTTCCTTGAAAATAATTAAATTTTCATTCATTCATTTGTGCTTAAGCTTTACAATGGCTTTGCGCTGTCCTTCAAAGCATTGTCGAAGTTTTTTAAGTACTTATTAAGTGTCCCACTGTAAATCCAACTGTAAACATAACGAAGGCGAAGGTTTTGTTAACGTTACTAACTTCTAGTTGATCAAAAAGAAAATGTTAATCATTAAAAGAAAAATAGAAAAATTAAAGGAGTTTAAATTGATATAAAATATACAGAGAATGATATTACAAACTTGCTGATGAACCTTGTGTCCGACTTTGTCGCATGTTTGAGTAAATAAATTGAAAAGCTTTCCTAATTGATTGCTCTTCTTAAGGTTCATTCTACTATTCGGCATTTGATTTTGCGCTTGTTTTTGCATAAATTTGCCTGATTTATGTAGTATAGACTAATCTCATGCAGCTTCGAGTGGACATTTTGGGTTCTTGGGACCGTAGCAATTAACACGATTCGACGCGCACACAAAGAAAGAGACAGACAAGTAATAGAGAGTGAGTGAGAGAGAGAGAGAGAGTGAATGAGGAGGAATAATGGCAAACGGCAAACCAAATCACAATCCTTTAGCAATTTCCATTTTCCAGTCGAGGCTAAAATATTGGGCAAGCGATTTGACATATTGCCAACAAAGGAACTCATTATCTGTGCATTAAATGGAACAGGACCCCGACCGTGGTTCAGGCCTGTGTGTCACGCTTATAAAACACATTTATCATAACTAATCCTTTGGGGTTTTTGGCTGCCACGTCGTCGTTTTGGCCATACAGTCTCTGATTCTGCCACTGCCACTGCCACTCTCGCTGCCACAGCCGCCGCCGCGGCCGATAACACTTTGAATAATAAATAAATAAATACAAGCAACAGCAACATTTCTTTTTATACCCTGTGGGGGTATATTAAGTTTGTTAAAAATATGTAACGGGCAGAAGGAAGCATGGCCGACCCAATAAAGTATATATATTCTTAATCAGCATCAATAGCCGAGTCGATATAGCCATGTCCGTCTGTCCGTCGGTCTGTCGGTCCGTCGGTCCGTCGGTCCGTCGGTCCGTCCGTATGAACGAAAGGATCTCAGAGATGGTAAGAGCTAGAAGCTTGAACTTGGTGTCCCAGCACTGGAAATTTTTGCAGGCAGATCAAGTTTATCTTTTTTTTTGGATGCCACGCCCTCTTTGCCCACAAATTAAGTAAAAGCTTATAAAGCAAGCAGTTTTGTAGCTCAAAAACCTCATACCAAGGGCAGTTTTGTAGCTAGAGACTTGAGATTTGGCACATATGACAAATATTTTGTGGTCAATGTGTCCAGAAAATTTTATCACGATGCCACGCCCCCCTTGCCTACAAAACGGAAAGGCTTATAACAAGAGCAATATTACAGTAAGAGACTTGAGATTTGGCACATATGATAAGAATCTTAGGGTCAATGTGTCCAGAAAATTTAATCGCGATGCCACGCCCCCTTCGCCCTCAAATTAAGTAAAAGCTCATAAAGCAAGCAGTTTTGTAGCTCAAAAACCTCATAACAAAAGCAGTTTTGTAGCTAGAGACTTGAGATTTAGCACACATGATGAGTATCTTGAGGTCGATTTGTCCAGAAAATTTTATCACGATGCCACGCCCCCTTCGCCCACAAATTAAAAAATAAAGAATTACTAGAGAATTTTATCTAGAGTGAATTTGAGCGGGTTCCTGTAGACCCACAGGGTATATTACGGTCGGGGTCCCGACTGTTCCGCTTGTTTTTTTTTGGCAACAGCAAAAGGCAAACGAGCATGGATTTGGACTTGGTGTTAGTCGAGGGGTAGACGAAGGTCTTTAATGCAAACGATTATCATATAAGTAATATAAAAATAAATTGTAACCCTTTACCAAAAGACCAACAACAAAAAAAAAAATAGAATAAAAGCAGCAAAGATGCTGCCATGGAATCGTGCCTGGCTTGGCAGCCTTCTGATCAAATTGGACTGTTACTAGACCGACTAGACTTAGACTCGTGCCCGGTTCCAGCTGGCAAATGCCCAGCGTATTTATTTGGAGGCTCTGCATTTAAATAGCCAGAGAGACACATGCCACCGATTGACTAGCGTTGCCATTTGGCAGCGTTTAAATAAATTGCCGTCCCACACTCCACACTCGAAGACAGCCAGCAAAGTTCTGACAGTGTTGTTGGCCTGGCCTTTTAGCCATTAAAGCCAATTGCCCACAAAATCATGCCCGATATCATAATTGCTCTTCGTGGCTTTCGTTGTTGTTGTTGTTGTTCTGTTGCGGCTGCTGCTGTTGGCTAGTGTAGTTGTTGCTGGTGTTGTTGTTGTTATTTAGTCAGCGCCAACGCGCTCACAAAGTGGCCCTCAGGCTGGGCTCATGTAAAATATTGTTCTACTCTGTTAGCCAACGGCGAATTGGGGTATATTAGCTTAAACTGTTGAAGCATCTTGTTAGAATTCTAGAGGTTTATTTCATAAGCATTTATCTATTTATTTACTATATTATTATACATAATAATTGGAATATAATAACTAATTTGAAGAGATTTATTTAGATGTTACTTAGTAAATTAATTGTGTGAAGAAAGTTAATTATAGTCTTAGTATTATGAGGAGTTGTGTAGATGACGGCTGCAGTTACCAACGAGATCAGTCCTTATTACGTATTTCATTAGTGTGTGAATAGGTCCGGCAACGCCGCTCAGCCTTCCCACCACACCAAGCTGAGGCGAGAACGATTGAGCATCGAGGTGAAAAGAGAAGTTCTGATCGAGAGTCCGTGGTGAAAAGGTTCCGAGTGAGAGACACAAATGAAGTTGCGAAAAGACGCTCGCATTTAGAATAAGATACGACTTAAAGTAAATTACTTATTATCATCTTACTCTATAATAGTTATCAAATAAACCTTAAACTGATACTAAATGCTGTGAAGTTTTCCTTATTCAATAACCCGAATTCCACATTAGTAGCTTTTATTCATAACTCAATATAAATAAGCAAATATATAATACATATGTAAAATAAATTATTACTTATTAGTGAAACATTCATATTTATAATACAAACTAACTGGCAACTTTTGTGGGCTTTTAAATGTTTAAAGATTTAATAGAATTCGATAGCATTCTCATTCAATATAAAGCATTCACTATCTAATAACAGTCTATACTTAATTTTACTGTTTGCTCTTAATTTTATTGTTTTATATATTGAGAGAGAGATGTGAAGGTTTTTAAAAAGATTCATTTAATTGATTTATTTCTAACTATCATATCTTTAACTAATAACAAGTATACATCATTTCACTTTTTGCTATTAATTTGATATACTTTACATAGTATCTAAGAGATGTGCAGCTTTTTTCATGGCTTGTTTAAATTTATTTATTCATAAAAGAAGTTAATTAAATAATAATTATGAATTTTAATTATTTACATAGTGTTTAAGAGATTTGAATGTAATAAAGTAATTTATAAAAAGCATTATTTAACCAATAACTACGTATACTTAATTTTACTGTTTGCTGCTGGTTTTATTATTTTACCTGGCGACTAAAAGGATTCTTTTGTTTACATTTATTAATTTATAAAATGCTTAAACTAACAAATAACTACGTATACTAAATTTTACTGAGTTGCTGATAATTTTATAATTATTTTACATAGATATGAAAGGTTTTTTCATAGATTTTTTAACTACGTAGACTTCATTTTACCGTGTGCTCTTAATTTTGTTTAGTTTACATGGTATCTAAGAGCTGTGATTGTTTTTTTTATAGCTTTTTTTATTTATTTATTCAAAGCAAAACACAAAAAGCAATAGAAGAGAGAACGAGAAGTGCGAGTGAGCCGGCAATAGGGAGGAGTGGGAGGGGGAGTGGCAGGCAAATCGCAGCTGCGATAAATTTAAACACTTGTTGTATGTAGTTGTAACCAAAGTTGTTGCTCCACAATTTATTAGAAACACTTTGTGGTTGTTTCGGTTTTTGCATGCGTGGCCAGCCAGCCAGCCAGCCAGCCAACAATCCAGCTATAAACGTCTCATGGTCGCTTGCAACGCATTTTTATTGAATTTGTGGCATTGAGTTATTGTGCGACATGTTGTCAAAGAGCGCAACAAGAAACTCATACAGAGTCTTTGATGCTACAACGAGTATCTGCATTGAAGTCATGCCTGCAACACTTTTGGCACTTGACTCTGCGCCAAGTTAATTAACACTAACGTCTAAATGGAGTGATGTCGTTATGGAGCGTGGGGAGGGGGGGGGTGGGGTTAGTACGCGGTATTTTCAATGCTAATGAAAGGTTCGTTCGCTGCACACTCGTAAATTTCATTGTTTATCTAAAGCAGGGAGATGCCATGTGGCTCTGGCTTGTGGCCAACTGGACAATTAACGGACTGCAAAAATGCCTCGGGTTTGACTTGGCCTGGCTAATGAATGGCAGAGAGCTATTGGGCTTTTGCAGGTTGTCATTCTGTATGTGAGTTATGGGCGTGTTCCATATGGTACACGATGGAAACAGAATGCGATGGGATGGCTGCAAGTCATTGACGGCTGCTATGATGACTTTTAAACTTTCTATTAAACTATAACAACGATGATAGATGAATAATAAAAGCGCAAAATACATAATAAAAAAGTTTGGCGTCATTGGCGACATCGGCTGACTTTCTCTATCCGTCTCTGTCTCTCTGATTCTCTGAGTGAAACTTTAACGGCAAATGTCAGCCAATGCCATGCTGAGATCCCCCCCTTAAACTCGAGGCCAAAAACGAGACGAAGACTGAGAAAGAAATCAGCAAAACGTTGCCATATTTGCTCAGCATACGCTTTTGGAGCAGTTGGTTGCCCAGGGTGCTGTAGACGACGACGACGACGACGACGAAGACTGATGCTGCTGCATTTGCGGTGAGTGCGTGCCTCGCATAAGTTAGTCCTCCCCTCGCATCACTTCCGCCCTTTCATTCACCACTCCATGCTGTTCCCGGTTTCCGGCCAACAATATTCTAGATACAGCCGGAAGAGCAGGCCGACTAAATCATTGGCATCGACTACAGATTGATGAGTTGTTGAAAAATTGCAAACAGCAAACTTAAACAATAGTTTTTCCTCACAGATAAGACCTAGGCTAGAATTACGTCCGGAAATTCACAACATTGTGCACATATAGCGAATGACTATCTATATTTTGCAATTTCCAATTCCAGTTCAACTTATTGGAAATATGTCGGTATACAGAAATACCTGACTATTTATGCTACAGTGAAACAAACAGTTTTCTAGATTAGTCAAAGAGTTTCTTGATCTTTTGCTCTTATTTCTTTATCATCATTGTCTATTTCTTATTTCAACAATTGAAGTGCACATTTAACTAACTGAATTCAATTTTTCCTCACTGTGTATCTGAATATTTCATTAGTGTTCCATTAATTTGTGCATTTAAAAGGCCGGATTGATTTAACTCATGTTTCCACAGTAAAAGTCTCAACAGGACTATATTTAAGTCTGATACGTAGCAATTAATTTAGTCATTTTGATTGTCGAATTGGATTAATCCATGTTTAAATATTGAATCTTAATTCCACTTGCTAAATAATAAAATCATTTAATGTGCTTCTACAATATCTAATCATAAATAAATCCATTCTTTTCCAATTGTAATCGTTTAAATTAAATGATACACGCAGTTCTTTTCTATGATGTCTGCTTTATTTCTTCTGTATCAAAAGACTGACTCTGGCACAGTGTTGCCAACACCTCGCAACAGAAACAGGACAATGTGACCAAAAATAATCAGGAAAAATAGGCTAAATTCTTTTTAAAAAAGACAACAAACTGGACAAACAAATGTTCTTGTGTTTGGCTTCGTCCATATATAACTAAATACAGGTTTAATTTTAAATGATGGACAAAAACCCATTCAATGTCTGGACTTATAGACAGCTTCGTAATTTAGTTTTTACCAAATAACAGGCAGAATATACATATTCATATTTAAAGATCAAATTCTAAAATGTCGTATGATTATGAAACGGGGAGAATATAAAATGTCGTATGATTATGAAACGGGGAGAATATAAAATATCGTATGATTATGAAACAGGGAGAATATAAAATGTCGTATGATTATGAAACAGGGAGAATATAAAATGTCGTATAAAATGTCGTATGATTATGAAACAGGGAGAATATAAAATGTCGTATGACTATGAAACAGGGAGAATATAAAATTTCGTATGATTATGAAACAGGGAGAATATAAAATGTCGTATGACTATGAAACAGGGAGAATATAAAATTTCGTATGATTATGAAACAGGGAGAATATAAAATGTCGTATGACTATGAAACAGGGAGAATATAAAATTTCGTATGATTATGAAACAGGGAGAATATAAAATGTCGTATGATTATGAAACAGGGAGAAGATATATATTTATATATCTCTCATTACGATAATACAATATCGTTGTTGAATTCAATATCACGATGTGAAATCTAAGGCAAAATTGTTATTTTATATAATTATAATATTATTTATACAAATAAAAGTTTTTAAAAATCATGGTGAGAAATGGGAGATATCCGGATAGGGGATGTTTGGTATGTTTTCCGGATGAAGTGGTTCAAAACAGGACAGATCTATCCGGAAAAAGGCTGACCTAGCAACACTGCTCTGGCATCACACCGCTATATTTCACAACTCCCTTTCGAGCGAGATCAATCCAGGTCGATCTTCATTGTCTTAGTAGGTTAGAGCGAGATAGCTATCTGGATAATTAGTGATGGGAGGATATACAGTCTGGTGATGGTGGGGTATACAATCTAGTGGTGGTAGGGTTAACAATGTATAGGAATGCTAATCGGCCTGCTACACAATTCATTGTTCAATTCATCTTCATTGTCCAATTAAAGTAATTCATGGATCAACAATTAAAATATTAATTGAACTTGTTTAATTCCATTTTAAATATCAGAATATATAATTATTGCTTAGTATATTAAACATATTTTCCTGCTCCGGAATGGTTCACCTCGATTAACTTTAAATTTGTTGTATGCACTTTGATTGTCACATTTGATTAATTCTTAGTAAATGCCTCTTGCATATGCATTACTTTTGGGAGGAAGTAAAGAATGATTAAACATTTGAGTTGAGAAATGGTTATTGGAAAAGTTGATAGGGCAACAGTTGATGCGAGTTACGTTCTCAGTTAGCCAGGCGATAAATGCCACAGAGCAGGGATAGAGATTGAGAGAGTTAGTGACAGAAAGAGATAGAAATAGAGACAGAGTAACAGACGCTGCTGTCATAGCTGAAATTGTGAAAGTTTTCAACTCATGATGGACCTGGTGTTCGGACGTTGTTACATCGGCGAGTTGGTGAAGCAGCTGGCCAGATTTTATCACAGTATTTATGTGTACGTGTCGGTGTTTGCTGTCGCCTTTGGCATACTCCTCTATGGGATCAGACAAAGCATTTACAGGCTGGCCGTGAGCTGGGAAAAAATCGCTGGGTACTATGCATTGGCCAGCTTGGTGGCCCTGATGTTGTCCTTGGCCTGTTACTACGCACGCTCAACGATTCTAACCAAATGCCAGCGAATGCAGCAAATGGAATGGGATCGACAGCAGCAGGAGCAGCAGCAGCAACAAGAGTTTCGACAGGAATCAGCTCAATAGTTTCGTTTCCCACTGTAATTAGCTTAATAAACTGCTCAGCTTTCAACTGAAGATGATGGTGATGATGATTATGATAATAATACAAAATAATAATAATGATATGAGGGAATATGCAAATCGTTTAATCAAAATGTAAATGCAAATGCAAAAATTAAAATGTGCCCATAAAAATGTTGCACCCTGCGAAATGTTGAACAAAAAACAAAAAAATATCGAAACGGGAGGAAAAAAAGGGCAAGCAGACATTTTGTAAATATTATTACAACATTTTTTGCCATTTATTTATACTATTTTTCGCTTGTATGTGTGTGTGTGTTTGCATGGGGGTCGGTTTGTATTTTATTATTTTTGCTGGCTGCATGATAATAAATTTGCATTTAAATCACCGCCACCGTCACCGCCACCGCCATCGCCAACAGACACAGACGCCAGACTATTGGCCCGTTTGTCCCGGTTTTTTGAGGGGAGTTGCGGTCCACTTTTTGGGCAAGCGAAACAAAAGGCCCTACGAGTCAGAGTCACGTTGTGCTGGATATACGAGTACACACAACATTATTAACCACAAAGTGTCACATGATTTTATTTGGTGGCTCGTTTCCGTGCATTTCACCTGCAGCTTTTTGCACACTGCACTGCAATTGTCCTGGCCGAGGCACAGGACGACTTTTGCTCACTTTTATTTTGGGCAGTGAGAGACTGTTCTTGGCTGTCTTTTGATTTTAAATGCTGATAAGCGCTAAAAGACATTCAAAAATAAAATAGCTGCAAGTAGCACTTGTCTAGCGACTTGCGACTTGCGACTCGTGACTCGCGAATTGCGACTTCAACTGTGACTGGGACAGGGAAAGGGTGGAAGTCCTAGGTCTGGGACTGCAAGTCCTTCATCGCAGTTAGCATTGCAATGCAGTGCAGTTAACAAAGTGCAACTGGGGGATTGCAATCGCCATAAAGAGCTGCTGACCCGACGGGGCCATCGTCGAGGGCAAAATTGAAGTGCAAATAAAAGCTGTGCAATTTTTTTTGTTGTTGCCTAGTCGATAGGGTGGAGCAGGGGGAGACCAAAGGACATCGCATATTTCAACAAATTTTTTACTGCACTTTTAGCGTTTGCTGTGCACGGTTGAGTTTTCCTCTTTTGCTGTATTTTGCCGGTTGCCGCCGCCGAAATGTCACTGAAACAAGCAAACGGAAACACTCGAAAAGTATTTTGTTTGTTATGCTAAAATTTAATGGCACAGGAAGTCGTATTAAAGACCAGCAGAGTGCATGATAAAAAAAAAAAACAAGAAAAATACGAAACAAAAATAAATAATATGCAATTTCGATCAGGGCAACAGTAACAATTCATTTTGTATTACTCTACATATTTTCATTTATTTCACGTTTGATTGATTATTGGTACGCGAATACAAAAATTTTGATATTTCTGTAGCTGTTTTTCTTTCCCCCCCGGATGGATGTTACTTTATACATATATATATATACATACATAAATACAATGCGATTCAGTCGTAAATGCCAATGTTGATTTTATGCAAATTTGCGATGACCCAACGCATGCCGCAGCAATCCACAAAAAAATCGCAAGTGAATAAATTTAATATTATTGTTGAACTTTAATTATCTGCCATTTATTGTCATACTCTGGCGTAATAAAGTCGCAGTGCGTTTGGCGACACAATAAAATTATATGAAGTCTTTTTTACAGGGTCTGGCCCGATAGATGAAGATGAAATAATACTGATAATGTTGCAGTTAAGTACACGGAAATGTCTTTTATAATTTTGAATTTTGCATTACACTGATGTATAGAGTATCTAGCTGTCGTTTACTTACTATAGAATGCAATATTTATCTATACTGTATCTAGCTGTCGTTTACTTACTACTGAACAATTATTTCTTGTTTAGGTGATCTAATGCCATATGGCTTTGATTTTCTTCAATATATCAATATAAAGAAGCCATTTTCCATGCACTTGTCACATCTGCATAAGTTAGTCTCTCCCCCTCCGTGTCTTCCGCTTTATCTTTGCCTTTATCAAAGCCTGTAATACAGACTCTGTATTCTGCTGAGCTATTCACTCTTACAGACAGCGAGTGCAGTATGGTGCTGCAGCAATTTGACACATTGGAATCGGAAAGTCAGCAATATACACACAAGACGCAGAAGGCAGCCATCAGCTTGCAGCCTCCAGTCAAGACAAAGCCTCCAAAAATGGCAACGTTGATGGCAGTGTGGCAATGTGGCAGCTCCCCGGTGGATGCCTGGTCGCGTCCTGCTGAGATACACTGTGCGAAATTGAGTCGCAAACGCATGTGAATGCGCAAACCGGCAACCAGCGGTCTCTTCTGGCATTTATGTTGTTGTTGTTGTTGCTGTTGCTGGTGTTGTTTTTGCATGAAACTGTTGGGGCAGCATTCAAAATACGTGTATTTGCCACTTGCACAATTTCACACACTTGTACAGCATGTGAAGAGTGTTAGTCAAGGGGCTCCTCGTACCCAACTCTGCTCTCCATTTATTTGGGCACGTGCTGCTCGTCATTTAAGAGTTTTGTCTGCACTTTCGTTGCTAGAATTTTAAAATATATTTTATGCCAAATGGCAAATGCCGTGGCTTTTACTTTTCACCCTTTTTCAATCGTATGATGTTGTGTGTGTGGCCACATTACGACTGTTGCTATAACCGTTGCACCTTCAGTGTGTGTATTCTGCTCTATGAATATATACATTTAAATAACTTTAGTAAACAGTTTGTAGATTTCCGGTTAGTAAAATGTTTTTAAATCAGGAAATATCGCAAAATTGTAATTATAATGAAATCATGTCAGTATTGTATAAATAATCATAAATGGTACATACAATTTCTTGTTATTATATACTGTTTGACTTTTAAATTGATTCTGCATTTGAATTTAAAGATAAATTTAAAAATATTCGAAGAGCACAGCATTGTTAAAACTAAACTGATTTCCATACGGAATATATATTTGATAATGTGTGTAGGGTTTATTATATAATTGAGTAAATGCAGTATTTCAATAGAATAGAAAATTGGTAATCTTCATTCGTCGTTCTAGCTGTTGTTTTCGCAACCTTCCACGTCAGAGGCCGAACTGCAACTCTCTTCGGCGTATCGGTCTCCGATCTTCTTGGGTCGCTCGGTTATGGTGATGCGAATTCGTCTGCGATTGAATTCGCCTGCAATTGAATTCGACTGCGATTGGATTCACCTGCGATTGAGTTCGCCTGCGATTGAGTTCGCCTGCGACTGAATTCGCCTACGTTGCTTTAACTCGTTGATGCTGTATTTGCTTGTTGTTGTTATCCTTGCTCGTTGTTGTTGTCTAGAGATTGATGCACATATGAATTGATGCATACAAAGATATACCATCCCACATGTATTAACCTCTAAATTAAGGTCGGTTACATTTATGGGGAATTTACAGATTCTTAAATATTTATTTTCTATAATGACTTTATTATACCCTTCTCATAAATATTCAGCAGTAGAGTGTAATTAGCGTTGCTGATTAGAATTAACACAGTTATTACTACGGGTAATGCTGATAGCAATAACTCTGTCAAATTGGTCAAGTTAACAATTCAGTTAATAATTCAGACAATGATATACGAGATGTTCAAAGGTTTTCGCCATAAAATGAGCTTATTTCTCGGCTTGTTTTTATTGTTTATTTGCTGGCTAACCATTTCCCAAACTGATAACACAAATTGCCCAAGCGCGTGTCCTGAAATTACCGCAGATAAAAAGACATGGGATGTTGTATATGCTGTAGATGATCAGTGTCATTTCTTCTATACACGGTGTTTCTTTGAATTCGAAAACTGCTATGCAAATCCACGTAAGTTATCGCATTTTCCGTGTGTGTAATTAAATCAAACTGAAATACATCAAAACTCTATTTTTGCAGCTTTGAAAATAGTGTCTAAGGAGGAGTGCCAAAAAGTTGGAATTAAAGCTAATGATGATTGAAATCTAAACTGTACAAATTAATATTTATTTTTGAATAAATACAAATTAAGCAAACACTGTCAACAATATTATTTCAAAGGAAAAAGCAAAGAAGTAGGTTACAAATAAATTGGATATCAATTTGATTGACTTAATCATTATTTATTTGTTTAATTTAAGTGTTTGTCATTTTATATTGAATGGGATACAAATAAATACTCTTTGATGCTCCTAATCATTCTTTATTCATGTTATAAGTTTGGAGTTTTACTCAAAATATCGAATTAGATAAATGCAAGTAGGATTTCGCAATGGAATAACTGAAATATATTTATATATATTTATATAATATATATTTATGGGCTTTCGCATAGTGAGCGTGTGGCAGCATTTCATTTGGGGCACGTGCTGATCGTCATTTAAGAGCTTTGTCTACACTTTCGTTGTTGGAATTTTAAAATTTTGTTGTGCCAAAATGCCAAATGCCTGCGTGGCTTTTACTTTTCACCCTCGGCAAGCGTATGTGTGTGTGATTGTGTGTGTGGCCACAATATGACTGTTGCTGGTGCTGGTGCTGCCGGCTGCTAACAAAGTGCCCAAGTGGAATGCAACATTGTTGCTTCCACGCAGCATTCAAATGCGGCGGCATTTTCATTTTGTTTTTTCTTCCCCACTGCCACCCGCTCGCCTTGCTTTCGTTGTTCTTGTTTTTTGGATGTTGAGTTGGTTGCCATCGTCTCTGTGCATCATTTCCACTGACTGCGTTTCATTTCATTTCTCGTTGTTGTTGTTGTTGCCTTTGCTTCAGCAGTAATTTGGTATGCCTTTTGTTGCCTTTGCCTGCCTGCTGTCTTCCCAGTCAGCCTATATGCCTCACTGCCTCACTGTTTGTCTCTCTGCCTGTCTGTCCGTCTGTCTGTCGCTCTGTCGCTCTGTCTTTCTGCCTGCCAGTTTGTCTGTTCTGCAAAATAGTGTTTTTTTTGCGCTTTTAATTTGAATTACAAATTGTATTCAAGTGCAACAAAATTTAATCAAATTGCTCGCGCATATAGTTTAAAGACAACGCAAGCAAAGCCTTTGCCTGAATACGCGTGCAAATAAATGCGACTCAGGCTTTACTATCATCAGTCTTCCCCCCCGCCGCCTTCTCCTTTCCCAATGGTTACGCCTCTCAGCGCTTTAACACTTGATGCCAGTTGAAATTTAATTGACTGTGCTCGCTATACACACACACACACATACTTATATTTACATACTGAGCGTGTGTGTGTGTGTGTGTGTGATAGTGTTGACTTGTTCGCTGCCCATTATGGCCAGTGTCAGCCCCTGCCACACACGCTGACATCGTTGTTGATGCTGCAATTACCAAAGGTCCTGAACGAGTTGCAGTTGCAGCTGTAGCTGCGGGCAAATGAGTTGTAAATAGTTGACGCCCCGGCCAAATCGTTTAAATTGCTATATAATGATAGTCATAGGTTGCACAATCACACACACACACACATATACACATATCTATATGTATATGTGTATGTATGTGCTTTGTTGCCGGAAAGTATAAAAGTATCGCCTAAAATGCGGCCAACGAAAGCGCAGAGCAAATGCCGCCGCTCAAGTGCGCATACGACACGTTGTACACACGGCTGCAAACGTTCTCCTTCTGTGGTTGTAGTTGTGGCCCACACACACACACACACATACACTCACAAACACGCTCGTTACGTTAACGATAACAAGTGTCGCGCAAACAAAGGCAGTTCGGCCTCGGTAGGAAGATTGGCAAGGAGTCTGACAGAGGGTGGAGGACAACGGTTCCCTTTGGGGGTTGCTGTCGTGTTTGAGCGGCTGCGAAAGGACATCGAACAAGTTTGGAGCTCGGGCTCGAGTACGAGGTCCTGCGCTGCTCACGGAGTCCACGCTCAACGCGCAGTTGGCTGCCGTCCTGCGACGACAGCGGTTGTTGTGTGCGCTTGACTGGCCTTCAGTTCCCAGTTGCCAGTTGCCACTTACCAAAAACAGTGCCTCTAAACTGTGTTCTCCTGCTGCTGCTGTTGCTGCTGCTATTCCTTCAGTTCAATTCAGTGTTTTGTGAGTGCAGTGTAAACCCAAATAAGGGAAACAACAAAAAAAACTTATAGAAGAAACTTCAAAACCGAAAAACGTTAAAGCCAAAGAAAATGGAAAATAACAGACTCGCTTTGTGAACGGTTACGCCCAGGCGTAGAGAGTGGCTTAGCCAAAGTCAAGGCACACTCATCCACCCACACACACACACACACATCAGTTTGTTGTGTTGCCTGCAATTGACTTGTTTTGTTCCTAAACTGTTTTTATTCTTCTTTAATATTTTCCCTACGTTTCTGTTCGTGTTGTGTGCTGTTATGTGTGTTTGCCATTTTCCTTGATTTTTATTATTGTTCTTGCGCCATTTTCTTTTAGCTTTTTTGAACGCGTGCGGACATTATGCGGCCGAGCAAACAGAACTTACAATCTGTCCTCCCACCACCATCACACACATCTCCTGCCATATGTTGCCAGACGCTGTGTGTGCGGGTGTGTGTGTGTGGGTGTGTGTGCGTGTGGCAGTCAAAACTTTGCCGTTGGCTCTTTAAAAAGCTGAAAACACTTTGCCTGCAAATGAAATGCCAATTGTGCTGTTGCTGTTGCTGAACTTTTGCTGTTTTTTTATTGAAAATCAAGTGGGCCACAAATAAGTTGGGAAACTACGAACATATATTTTATATTGTTGGTAAGTATGCGAAAGTGGCTTACATGCATGTCGTTAATTAAGCCACCTTCTTTATTTAATTGATATGTACATATATCTTTCTCTCTGTGTGTGTGTGCAATTAAAGAGCAGCTCAACTGCATGTCGAGTTACCTGTCTGTCCGTCTGTCTGTCCGCCTGCCTGTCCGCCCGTCTGTCTGTCTGTCAGCTGCATTGCAATTATAATAAATCAACTCAATAAGTCCGCTGCTGACAGGTATGCAAATGTAGCTTACACACAGTCACACACACCCACACACACCCCACACACAGACACCACTTGTGATCTATAGTTGCGAAGTAAGCACCTGACACTTTTCGCAAACATTTGCGGGTAAGCGTTTAAATTAATTAAGTATCACGAGCAACTATAAGCATATCTCTCGAAAAAATACAACAGTCACATACAAAAGGACTATCCTTATTATTATCTATATGCTTTCATATTTTATTATAGTTCTCAAGAACATGCTGAAAATATAAATAATGCGATATATTATGTTAAACTATTTGTAAAAATTTAAATCATATACAATATGCAATCAAAAGTGTGTTAAATATATGCCCAACTCTCAGCAGCCAATTCCCAATTGTTACTTGCATTCTGATAACACTAATTACATTCAAGTTGCTTTAGGTTTATTTGCATTTAGCCACAACCAAAAGAGTTAGATAGAGAGAGAGCGAGAGCAATTGAGTGAAGCTTGTGTGCGACGGCATTTCAGCTTGGCCAAAAGCTGTCAGACTGCCAAACATTTCGGCCTGACAAATGGCTGAAAGCTGCCACAGTCACAGGCTGTTAACACACGCTGTCAACTGTCTTCCGATTCTCAATTCTCGGCTAACAACTCTTAGCATTCCCAACGAATCGTTGGGATAGACAAAATGCTGCTGCTGCTGCAGCTGTTGAAAATCAACTGAAACTGCAGATTGAATTACGTGCACCCACGTGGCAAGCTGAAAGGGAGAAGGCACAAGGATAGTGGCAACTCTGTGGCAACTCAAATGTGAAAAGTTGCATAGGTGCGCCGCTGTCTGTCAGCCTGTCAGTGGCTCCACACCCCCAAACAAGTCAAAACGAGTGGTGAGGAGTGGACAAGGAGAACGAGAACGAGAATTCTAGACCAAACACACTAATACCAACATCACCTGACATTGTTTGCTCTGCGGATTTGCATTGTGGTTTGTTGGCGGTGCAGCGTCTAAGGCTCATTCTCTCTCTGTATGTGTGTGTGTGTGTGTGTGTGTTTATGCTGCTAGCAGGCAGCCATTTTGTGTGCACTGTCAGCCCAGTCCAGAGCAGGCAAGCAACTAAAATAAATGTTTTCTATAATCAAATGGTAATGCAGTCAACCAACCCACAGACTGAGTTTAAGCCAAAGTTGGAGTTCGGAGTTTGGAGTCTGAGCCTAATATCCGCTACGTACCCAAAACCCAGCCAAGCGTCCACATCTGGCCACAAAGGCAGTCAGACAGTCAGACAGACTCTGTTGGCCAAGTTAGCCAAGGGGTTGGCATGCCGGCGGCAGGCGAGCGAGCGAGCGAGCGTCTTCTTGTTTGAAGTAATTACATTGTTCGCAGGCATCGTAAAGTGGAGTGAAAGGCGTTAAAGTGTTAAGTTGCTTGTTAATTTTTTCTATGCTGCTGTTTCAACTACTATGTTGCCAGCAACGAGCAACTAGCAACCAGCAAAGCAGCAGCTACCTTGCCACACTGCCAACAACAACAACAACAGCAACAACTGAGTCTCTGGTTGCCTGCTTTTGTTGTGGCTTATAGTCGCGTCTGATTAATGAAGCGTAGCTACGTAGCTGGATTAAGCGACTTGGCTGATGCCACACTGGCTGCTGCTGCTGCTGCTGCTTGTAATTAAGTTGAGTGTAGTATAAATAACTGTATTTGCACAGCCAGAGTCCAGAGACCAGAGTCCTGGGTGCTGTGAAATGTTTCATTAATTTTGTTATTTTAGCTAAGTATGGCTAAGTACAGCATGGAATGGCTCTGAGAATTGCGGCCAGCATTCGTCAAGTTGTTTTTGGCCCCAAATGAAGTTATCAGCTAAGCAAAGGAGCAGAACTTTTACTAGACTCTCTCCATTAATTAAATTTACAGCTTTCACAGCAAATCAACAGGCAACTAGCGGAGTTTTCAGACAATATTCTTAAGCATAGTTTATAAATAGAAAAAAAAAGAAAATGTAATTATTGTAATTACGAATTTTGCCATATTTTTCTCATATTTTAACATATCATTAAATAATTAACAATTTCAGATGTGTTAATATTAAGCTTGATTGAGAGCGAAAAAAAAATGTTAAAAGCGTCATTATATTTCAACAAAATTACAAAAATCTGAATAGCGAACGCGTTGGTCCATGAATGATTCACATTATTCGATTATTTGATTATAATCAAATGCAATTTTTGCAAAAGTCATCATGCACTTTAACTTCCGACAAATAAACAGAGAGGAAAAAAAATAAAACTCTGTTCATATTTTCATTATTTTTAAATCTATAATATGGAGAAATATCTATAATGCGCAAATGTGTCGCCATTTTTGTGTAATTATAATGCGAAATGTAAATTATAATTTCAAGCGTATTAACTTTTGCATTTCTCGTTGTCATGTGAACGCGCCAAATGTGCATAAATTATCATTTTTGTACCAACGATTTGTGTTTATTTGCAAACAAGCGTCGACACGCCCCGCTGGCCTCTCTACCCCTCTCCCCCTCTTCCGCTCTTCCCACGCATTCGGCTAATACTTAACATAAAACATTATCATAGAATTTATTCGCACATTATGGAACAAATTGTATAATTGCAATTAGATTTACGTTGAATATGTAACAAATGGAATTTATGCGACTCCCCATGCATTCGTCAGATATAGCGAATACATTTAAGAGCTCGAATTCCCAGTTGGTCAACAGAATGTGGCCGAAACAGCAACACATTCATTTTCACAGGATTTTCATTGTATTGCAAAAAATAGAGAAAAAAAAACGAGATACGCCCAAAAACTTATCCGAAAAACGCTATAAACAGATAAGAGAACTTACACATGCCCAAGACAAAAGGGTAAATGGGAAAAACGGACAAAAGTCAAAGGGGGGGATAAAAAAAAAGAAAGCAAGCCAGAAAGTTGGCAACTGGAAAGTCAAGTTGCGCTCACGCTATTTATAGCCAACGTGGGCTTTTGTTTTCGATGGCCTTTTCATTTGCAGCCAAACTGCAAAACACTCAACAGAAAATACCAAAATAAAAACTGAAAACTGAAAAATGAAAAAAAGAACCTGCCAAGATCATAAAAAGTAGAGGAAAAGCTCCAACAACTTTGCCAAATAGTATGACAATGGAACCGCCATTGTGTGTGCATTACGAGTGCCACTATCTAGTTGTTGTTGTTGTTGCATCTCTTCTTCTCTCTTGCCCCACTATCTCTGTCTCTCTTTTTTGCATTCTAAGCCTGCAGAGCGCTTAGCCACAAACATCGAAATGGCCAAAATGCTTCAAGTGGATGCTTAAAGCTGTCAAATCTACTGCTGCACAATTTAAGCGTTCAATTGAACAACTCCCCAAACCCAGTAACAACAACAACAACATGGCAAACAACTCGAACAACAACAGCAACAACAACAACAACCCTTTTGCCATTGCCGTTGTCGTCGTTGCCATCGTTGGAAATATTTTCGTAATTATTTTGCATGCAAAGTGCGGATTTTTCCAATTTTCACTTATCAAAGCGCACGCGGCCAATATGCAAAATGGCTGGCGAAAATAAAAAGAAGTGGCAGAAAAAACAAGTGACAATGTTGCAATCAATTATAGATGTCTACGCCATACCCTCTAGCATTATTAAAGACTTAAAACGAACGTAAACGAAATAAAATGGGATCATTCAAATGGATATTTGGATTTATGATTAGAATGACTCAATAATAATATTCTAACAATGTTTATGGTAATTGTTACAATCAAATTTCTATAGTCCCAAAAGAAAACTATTATTTTCAAACTCATTAAGAAATATGTAGCGACCCCTTAAGTTGTATAACTGCAGGGTATATAAAATGCAAAACCAACAACATTGTTTGTGTATAAACTGTTGTGTGGACGAGCATTTTGCCCTCTTCTGATTTTTTCTCTGCTGATTTTTTTTTATTTTTTTTATTTTTGCATTTTGTGCATTCATGTTGGCCAACTGATGCTGATGCTGTTAATCTGGCTAGGCTAGGCTATAGACGGGATTGGATTGTCGGTCTGCGCTGCGCACTTTTGTTTGAATTTGAATTGACACGGGGAGGCCGCAGGAGTTGATTCCTGACTGAATCCTCGACTGGCTGGTTGCCTGGCTGACGAAGCTCATGTTTACATTCAATGTTCCTCACAACGAGCACGAGTTGCAGCATATCTGTATCTTTCACTGGCTGTCTGTCTCTCTGTGTGTGTGTCTGTGTGTATCTGTGTGGGTGTGTGTATTCAGTGTCTCTTCTATAGTTGATTGTAAGTTTTGATGACAGCGTTTCGTTTGCATATTTTTGCATTTTGCCCGCTTTTGCTATTTGCGTTGCAACATTTACCTACGCGGCGGGTGTCGCTCTCATTCGCTGTGTATCTTTCGAATTGACTTTGTTGTCCTTGGCTATGGCCCACAATCTGCCACTTGCCACTTGCCACGAAACCAACACCCATACACACACACACACTGATACACACACACATGGCTAGCAATCACACAGCTCATAAAAGACGCCATCGAAGTAGTTGGCTTGGCTTCTGTGTCTTGAATGGCCATTAAAATTTAAGCACAGCTTGTTTGCTGCCTTTTGGCCTGGCTCTGGTTCAGCACAGCACATGGAATCGTAAAATAGAGCTCTGCTTTACGGGCTACTAAACGTTTACCATTGCCATCAGCTGGTGCTGCGACAATTCCAGACTTTGACCAAAGCAATCCCAAGGTCCGTTCATTACTCCAGCAGAGAGAGAGTTCCTTGTGGCATTTGAAACAAGCTGAGCAAATATGATAGCTGATACAAGTTGAACATGAAATTCGTGTGGCATCAACAAATGTCTCATCTCTCACATTCCTACTACATATCTATCTATCTATCTATCTATCTATATCTCTGGCTCTATTTAGTTAGCCCAATGCGTTTGCTTCGTAATAAAATTGAATTTATAGTTTATTTATGCAGCTACTAAGAAATTAAAGGCATCGTTGTTCAGGCTAAGAGTATGGGCCCAGACACATGTCATGACAACACACTCACACACACACACACACACACACACATGTTTATATAAATCAGGCTCATAAAAGGCGCGCGTGGTTTATTGATTTCGACTCGCAGTCTTTATAGACTTTAACGAGCCACGCAGACATTAAGGGCGAAAAACAAGAACAGAAGTAGGAGACAGAAGACAGAAGGAGGAGGCATTCGTAAAGCAAATTGATTTTAATTTTAACTGCGCTTTTCTTTAGTTTTCCACTTTGAAGTAATTGAAGCAATGACTGCATTTGACTTGGCATCATTGCAAATCTGTCAGCCAAAGTCGAGCTGCTAATCAAGTGAAAGTTCAAGCTTCTGATCAAATGCAAACACACACATCAATTTACATAATAGTAATTTATTGTTCTGCGGAGGGAGGTAGGAAACAGAGGGGGGGGGGGTGGTAGACAGTGGCGCCTCGCTTGCATAATTCAATTAATTTATGCGGTTGGTCAATGTTTAGTTTTTACTTTGTATGGTGGCTTTGGCTTCAGCTGAACGCCTATAAATCATTTAGCATAATTTATGCCTCATTGCGTGTCCACTTGCCACCATCTTCCATGTGTCTAATCCGCTGTGTGTGTGGCACAATTGGAATTGTGAAAGAGGTTTTTTTTGTGTAGAATAGCCAATAATTCTTAATATTTAATGCTCACAATTAGCAGTGCTCGCTTTTATCACGCATACGACGCGTAGCACGCAGCAGAAATCCGACTGGCAAATGGCAACTCACTGACTGAGCAATGCTATTACAAATTTATAAGCGCACTTGAGCTCGAGTCGCAGCCCTTTAGGTTCAGTTGCCATCCTCAGACTCAGTCTCTGCATTCAACAATGAAATGAGCACATAACTTGGCTGCAAGTGCGCGCGACACGAAGTTGGCCATAAAAAAAAAAAAAAAAAAATAGAAAAAAGTGGCCGTCTGGCAGGCAGTAACGGATGCCAGAAGGGCTTGCAACAAAACAAAGCGAACGCCGTGTCTTGACACGTCTGTCAACAGCCATTAAACGCTCGAGGCTCAAAGCTGCCTGGCTGGTTGGCTGGTTGGTTGGTTGGTTGGCTAACCCAGTTAGTCCAACAAGCGCAACCTATGCCCTGGCACAGATATGGGCATGCCTTCTTTATCTACCCCCGCCCCGTTCTCCTGTCTGTCAGGAGTCGCAGCAGCTGCAAAAAAGAAAAGCGAGCATAGAAAAAAAAAATAGAGGAGATCCTGCGATTGTTGCTAGCAACTTCTGACAGCGCAATTTATCACTATTCGCATGTGTGTGTGTGTGTAAGTGAGTGTATTGCCTATATAGTATACTAGTACAGCAGCCTACAAAGTTGAGGTCGTAAATCAAAACTTAAATTTAACACATGCAGCGACGGCAAATGGCAGTTTCCCTCCGCCCTCCGTCCTCCGTCCTACGTTTCCTTCTTGCCCTCCTAAACCAAACTGTCATCCCCTTTTGTGTTTGCTATTTGTTTGTTTGATTTTTGTGCGCGATTGTCATTCCCATTCCCATTCCCATTCGCAGTCCTACTCCCAGTTTCATATCCAGTCAACTGCAGGCGCCTCTAGCCTGGACAATTGGCATAACGAGCGTGTGGGCGTGGCCAAAGTGGGCAACGTTGTACATCAACCATACGCGTGAGTTAATCTGTCAAAATAGCTCAAACAGTCGACAGACAGATAGGAGACAGACCCACATACATACATATGCAATGTTGGCCAACATTTCTTGCCCTGGCATTGACTTCGACTTGCGTCAATGCGAAAGACATCATTGCCATTTCCCAGAATCATTTACCACAGCCCATCCTCAGTTCTCTTTCCCTTTGGCTTTTGGCATGCCCTCAGTTTCATCTACTCAATGTCGTCGTCGTCGTCGTCGTCGCAACGTTTCGCTTTAATTTGCTCTTGTCTGCGCCCTTCTCCTGCGTTTCACTTGCCGTAAGTACCACACCCACTTAGAGACTCCCACTTCCAGTGTTGGCCATCAAGAGATCCGGCTGCCACTTCGTTTAGTCATTTGGCTCAGCCATTTTATGTTTGCTCTTGTAATTTGGCTGATATGCTGATTTCGACTTCATATCCGCAGCCCGTAAAAATGTTAAGGAAAAAACCCAAAAAAAATAAGAAGAAAAGGAAAAAGTGAAAGGAATGAGAATGAGAATACTCCCCCCTGCAGTTCGCCTGTCGTTTGGTTGTCATGTGCGAGATTTGCGTGTGTTACGACGATTAATTTAAATCATTGATGATGCTACAGCTCGAATGTCTGTATGTTCCTGCCTCCTTATGCCTTATGCCTTCCCTCTCCTCTTCCTGATCAAGGCTGTATCTCCATTTCCATTTGATTTGCCCGCCATTACATACATATCCAACATGCAGAGCAACGAGTTTGTGCGTATTTTATATTTTATATGCCTCGGTGAGTGCCATATCACCCTGCTCCCCCCCCCCCCACGCCTTCTGCCCCATCTACTGCTTCATTGCCATCTCCGGCTCTTGCTCGTTAATCATTATTTTCGACATGCCACTCGTCATTTGCCTTTATTGTCATGGTGATGTCGACAAGCACGAAGCGGTACAGGAGGCTTCAGTGTTCCCCTCTCCAGACCCTAGACTGTTTCCGTTTTGGCCTGTTTTAATGCGGCACTTAAGCTAGCAAATTCCCCTCCAAGTAAAAGTTATATATATATATATTTATATACATATATAGTATATACTCGTATGTGTGTATTCGTGCAGCATCAAATGGTCAACGTATGGCGATTGCTATTCAAAAGCCATTAGCCATAAAATGCAGCCAAATGCAGAAACAAATTTCTCGTTGCTTGCCCCACATACATACATACATAAAAGTGTACCATAATTTATGCGTTGCAGCAAAACAGCTAGGAGGACAGCCAGACAGTGAACTAGGCCCAGGCCATAGGCATAATTAGTTTTCGAACTTTAAAGTTATGACCGTGCTATCTTTATGACAAGTCCAGAGTCAGACGACGCCAGGTAGTGTCTATATACACACGTAACATATACATATACATTTATATATATAAATATATATGTATGTATTTATGTAGCCATGGCTACATAATGGCATCTTCATTGATTGTCGAGCAACTGTGGCAGCCGCTGCCATTGCTGTGTCTGCCAAAAATGTACAGCGGAGGGGCACAAGAAAAAACAAGCATACGCCACGTTGCCATTGACACACACACACACACATATACACGCAGCCTGTGGAAGATTGCTGACTGTGTAGGTGCGTCGGCTTGGAAACGAAAAACCTTTAGTGTGGCAGCTGCCGCAACGCCAACCTGACGCCACAAAAATGGAGAAAAATGGCAACAACAAAAAAAACTGCAGACGACGCAGTCCGAAAAACTTGGCCGAGTTGGCGACGCCACAAACGGGTTGAGCCTCACGTATCCTCTCTCTCTGTCTCTGTCGTTCTCTCTCTATCTCTCTCGCTCTCACACTCTGTTGCTGTTGCAGCACTTTTATGCAGCTTGCATCATTTGCTGGCGCATTTATTTGCAAGCATTTCGGGTGCTTAGGCAAATGCGCTCATAATTCTAAATAAGCTCATGAAACATGGCCGCTGACATTAATAAACTGAGTGCCACAGTTGAATTGTGTGGGCGCTGCACTGCCACGCCCACTATTTATGATTACGTATACATATATTTTTGGAGTTAGAGCAACATTTACTCTTTATTCAGGCGGCATTGTTTTTGCTAAAGTTTTTCATTGGGGGTGGAATAAGAAAAGTTTCACATCCAACCATCCAATTTTCATGCGCACTGTAAACAATGTTCTAATTGAGTTGAAAAATACATAACGCATTATGAATGTTATTGTTTGCTCTAAAATAATGAGAGTCGGGGTAGAGAGGAGGGCGGAGAGGGGAGAGGGGGCGTTGCAAGATGAGGGTCTGGCACTTTTCTGTGTGCGGAAAAGTGTTTGCATTTGTCTATTAAGTGCGCTCTCATCTCTAAAAACTTAAGACACTTGGCAATTTTAGACGTTGACGCAAAGTAAACAGACAACCAAACATCAAGTGCTCAGCTCCAGCTGGCAGTAGTAGTAGCTAGGATAACCAAAAACCAGGGCTGCAATAGCAACACTTTTGGTAGAAGCTTTTAAGGCTGTAATAAAAATCGTGGCAATAGATTTCGAGTCACTTTCAGAGCTTAAAAATGTACAAAAATACTTCAACAATATCACGTAATTAATTGAATTATTTTGACTGCTTCAATCTTTTTCATTAGAGCTCACTTTGAAAGCTTTGAAAGCTCATTTAAGCACGAGTTCACTTATGCTGCAGTTCACTGGCTAATTTTAGTTCAGCTCCGTTTAGTTCGGCAGCCCTGAAGTGATAGATAGAGGAGTACACACATGGCAGAACACACAAATTAATTTAAGCTGTGAAACAATTTAAAGTTTTCGTTTGAGCGGCTAACTGAGTGACTGCACGAGAACCTGACTAAGTATTCAGTAACTAGGCTAACAATAGGTGCGGAAATTGCGAGAAAAAATAAAACACTATAGAACTCTCTAGTTCGATGGACGTGGGAACATTCCATTATTGTGCAATAAAGTGAAAGGCAATCTTTAAGGCCGTCTGCCGAAACAGAAACAGAAACCGAAACAGAAGCGGAAGTGACGTTGCACAGGAAGTGCAGCAAGAGCTGCTGTAGCAGCTGCTGGTTATGCCGACGCATCTTGTTATGCTACAAAATCAATATAAAGCATACGCTCCGTTGGCCCCATCGTGTTGAGAACGTGACGATGAAATTGGAAAAGAATCTTTATTTATTCCTCTCTTTCTGCACTCGTGTTTGCCGCCTTAATTGGCTGTATGGCCATCACGAAGACAAAACCACAATCAAAAAAAAAGTAGAAGGAAATAACACAAAAAAAAAATAACAAATGTCAACAAATTGTGACAAGAAATCAAAACTTGTGAAGAGCCACAGCTCAGTGACAAAAGCTAAGAAAAGGTACCAAAAATGGAGGTATTTTCTTGTCTTCTTCTTCATAACTTCCACTCTCCCCAACTCTCGTTAGAATAACGAGCCAAGCTAATAAAAACAACAGCGCCCACTTTTGTGGCAAATTTGTAACGAGGTTTGATTTGAATTTAAAACAGACGCACGAAATAGCTTAACTATGTCCACATGCAGTCAACAGTTGACAGTTTGGAAGAGGGCAACTGGTAACGAGGGTCTCAGGGTCTGAGTGTCCCAATGTGTTTGTCTAGCGCCTCTGGCGGCATAGCATAAATTACGCAAATAAATTGACAATAATGCGGACAAACCGAATGGATCTGTGGATGAGCTGGCAGCTAACTGAGGCGCAGGCGCAATTCCATTTCCACTTGCCAATCTCAATCCCAGTCCCAGTCCCAGTTCCAGTCCCAGTTGCGAGTTGCAAGCCAAAAGGTAACGAGATTATCTGTGTCAAGACAATTATTTCCGCCGCATCAGCAGAGTCGGCGTTGTTGTCCTTGTCTGTCGGCATTCGTGCGTGCTGAAGCTCCTGTTCCTGTTTCCCATTTCTAATTCGAATGCCGCATGGAGGATTGAGGGATAGATGAATGAATGGTTGGTTGATGTCTCGCTGATGACATTCATTTACATGATTGCCGCATTGCGTTTACGGCTTTATTGCTGCTGCTGCTGCCTCACGTAATTGGTCCCCACGCACGTCTCTTCAATGTATTTAAATCATTTTGCAGCTGTGCCAAAGACTTGGCAAATTAATTAAGTCTTAAAGGAGTGTGCCTTCTGTCACACTTGCACTCATACTCACACTTACACACACATGCAGATGATTAGCCTTTGGCAAGCTTTGCACTTGTGCTTATTCATTCAACTTATTCCACACACTCATCTCTCTCTCTCTCTCTCTTCACAGCTGCCATGACAACAACGATTGCAAGTATGAATGGGAGTAGTACTTAAACTCCTATAGACTGCATTATCATTCACAACTCATCCGATTGCCATTGTCTCACAGTCTTGCTGATGTCGCTGTTGACTCAAGTGGAGCGCGTTCGCATCTTCATCCAGCCAAAACTTGCAGTAGCTCAGTTTTACAACTGACTCCTCCTCCTGCTCCTGTTCCTGCTCCAGTTCCTGCTCCCCAGGGCATGCTTATGCAGGTGAAGGAGTAAGCTTTATTGTCCTGCTGCTGCTGCTGCTGCTGCTGGTGCTACTGTAAAGGTGAGTGAGTATGCTGTCTCCTGGTGAAATATACATCAAGCTAGCTAGCTAGCTGCCTGCCAAAAGCGTTGAAAAAGTGACTTTTAATGGGTTTAAATCAAGTCAAAGTTGTTGAAAGTTGACTTGATTTGCGCGGATAGCGACCATGGCCATTTTACGAGTATGATGCTCCGACCGTAAAAAAGTTTAAGCTTCCCGGAGATCAGCTCAAGTAGCTCAAGTTGGTGACATACCCCCAGACTCTGGGAGAGACTGGGCTACTCTTGATGGCGCTGCTCGTTAGGTAATTTGGCTTTGATTGGGGTTTTGGGTGCATTTTCGTGCTGCATTTGTTTCAATGACAGACAACTTGTAGCTTGTCGTTGGCAAAGTTTTTGCCAGCTTTTCAAGCTGATTTACTGTGGCCGCCCCATCACAACTTTGTGTGTTTGGTTTCATAAGTCAAAAAAATAACACCATGGCTGGAAAATACTACCCTAAAAAGCAGTTTAGTATGCTCACTTTAAACGACAATTATCCTAGGGTCGAGGACTATCAAGAAGAAAAAAAAAAAAGTGTCAGTCTGGCTCGTATTTTATTATTCGATTTGGGTTTTAGCAGCTTTATCCCTTTTAAATGTCACGTACTCACACTCACACACATGCTATGTGTGATTATGTACGCATGTGTGTGTGTGTGTGTAATATACATGTCTGCGACTTACAGATATGACCAGCAGTGGAAACAGCAGAAAAGCTAAGATTTTTATTACTCTATTTTATGCTCGTGCTGCTCCAGTTGCTTTTGGCCCTTAAGCCAGGCAATGAGACTCTAATGCGCGTAAAACTAATACAAATGCGTTTCTTATCCGCCAGCTGCCCCTCTCGATTCCCCTCGACTACCCCGTTGTCATTCCACCGTTTCAAATTGGTTGTACTTTGCTACAAGTGACGGCTTATGCGGCAATATACATAAGTAATATTGTCCTTGTCCTTGTCCCTGTGTGTGTGTGTTTGTGTGTGAGTCTGTGGTGTGTGTGTGTGGTGTGTGGGTGTGCGAATGTGTGTATGTGGTGTGTGGTATTTGGTAGCCTGCCTTGAGCATTTGGCCTGTGGTCGATATGCTTAACTAAATAACGGTTTGATATCATTGCAAGCGTTTTACGCTCTTATCACATACACGTTTAGCACTTGCGTCCTCCGTATCGGTCAATATTAAGCATAGAAGACTTTTGCTCTTGGCCAGAATATTGTTTAATGAGATACTTGGAATAATGCGATATAAAATACTGCGAATCATATGAGATAATCATAAATCGAGCTGTAGTCTATGTGACAAAAGAAAACTGTAATAATATATTTCTGCATAGAATACTCAACTTATAGCCCTAAAGTTCTTTAGATTACAGAGGCATAAGCTAATATTATATTTCTCTTAGAATCAGCTTTCCTTATATTTTCTAAAACTAGATTATTATATTAATAACCTTATACAGAAATCTCTAATTCTATTCTACATAGTATGTATTTATTTGCTGTAAGAAGATTATTATAGTAAAAAAAAATGTGGCAAATTGCCCATTAACAATTTCAATTAAATTTTATAGATTTAATTGATATGAATCGATTATGAAAACCTTCAATATTTATAAATCCAATTTACAATAAAGAGGCATTTATTTATCTGCCGCATTTGAGGAGAGTTTTAATGCAATTACTGGTATTTGAGTTGGTTTTTGTATTGTGAATACAGTTAAAACCATTTTTTATAGACATAATCAAACTTTTTTTTTATTATTTATTGTTAAATATGTGTAAAATAAATATACCCTGTTATCCGCAAAGTTCATATAAAATATTTGTAGACTATTATTAATGCAAATCCTGCAACTTAATTGCACAGATTTCATAGAGAGTTCATTTCAGTATCAACTCTCGATGGCCAAAAACGGAAAGTTTTATGGTGAAAAAACCCAGTTATTTACCAACTGTAGTTGCAAATGGCCAACAAAAAAAAAAAAAAAGGGCAACACAATAACGTGGAGAAGGGCAACCCGCAGCGGTTGACAAATGTTTTTTATATGATTTTTCATATAAAAAATTGCGAATTGACTTACATGTGACAGTTTCCCTTTTTGACTGATGAATTGTGAGTCCCCAATTAAATGGCCAACTTGATTGCCAAATGAATTACTTGTACTATTGGTATTTCTGCCAAGTAAATTACACACAATGAAAGACCAACTCCAGACATGGCTAAAGCGAACATGAGACATGAGGCCAGTGCAATAGTCAGTAATAGTAAATTGTCCATTGATTGGCTGCCATTTGTCCAGGAACTATGTTGTATATGGGACAACTACAAGGAGTATATACTTGTAGTTGGTCCAAAGGACACAGCTGCGACATTTCTCCAACGAATGCGGGTAGGGGTAGAGTTTTCAACTGTTGGACAAAGTTGGCAGCATTTGCCGGCATGTCAATAAAAAGGCACTCAAATTGCTGCGATTAGGGCCAAGATATTGCCCCATTGTTGTATAGTCAAATTGATTTTATGCAAACTTTTCCGGTATCCCCCCGCCCCCCCCCCCCCTCTCAGGACAAGTTGAGTGATGGGCACGCTTCAAGCTTTGAAACTTCAGATTAGACGCATTGACAAGGCCCAAAAAAATTGTTTTAATTAATTGTCATTGTTGTTGCTTGTGATTTACCAAAAAAAAAGAAAAAAAGAAACAGTCTAAATATGCAAATCATATAAAACTTTGCAGATCATCTTAAAAGCGAGCAAGTCATGACACAAAGCCCCAAACTTGCCACTTAACGTGGCCAAAACGAAGAGTGAGAGAGACTAAGGGAGAAGGTTAGAAGTTTCGCTGAAAATTCGTTAAACCTGTAAGCCTCTGGCTGTCTATGTTGATGGGTTGTTTAGTGGCGGGGAGGGGCGGGGGAGTGTGGGCGTGGGCGTGGCAACATATGACAATAAATGACTTGAACGCTTTATAAACAGCTTAACATGCCGTTGTCAGACCACGCGACGGGCACAATAAAGCAAAAACAAAATGTATCCTGCTTCCTCGTCTCTCCTCTCCTATTCCTCTTGGTCTCCTCCTGCTGCATCCTGCAGGCTCAACTGTCGTCCTGGTCTCACCATAAAGCGCTTACACTGGCGCTTACAGTGTGGCAGATTGATTTGTGGTCGAGTTCATGCCAAATTTAACTTTAATAGTTTTTACTGGATTTACTTTTAATTAATTTTGCGGCAGCCAGGACGGACGAGTGTCCTCTGTCCTTAGTTCTGACTCCTCCGTCTCTCTCTCTCTCACTCTCTGTTGCTCCTATCCTATCGCAGGGGTAGAGAATTTTGTTGTGCCAGCGACAGTTACGAGACTCAGTTCATTTGTAACTGGCACTAGACGGAGCTGCAACTGAGAACTGTGGACTGCGGCAGGGTGGAGTGTTTATCGTGCCGCGTAAAGCGCAATTAATTTCTTGTCTGCTTGTAGCAGTTGCCAGTTTCCAGTTGCCCCGCCTCCTTGCCCCCACCCAACCGGGTGGCAAGTAGTGCGCGCAGCCGCCATTAATTATGAGATAAAGCACTGAAATGTATCAAGTTGTTGCGAAACTCGGTTGTTTGCGACAAAGTTGCAGCCACAATTTACGGGCTGCAAATTTATTTACTTATTTTGTTTTCTCTTCATATATTTTTTTATCATTTTGAATTTTTAGTGCCTGTCGTTAAATTAGCACGCACCATGTTCAGTTGAATTGTATCATCTCAACATTGTTTATTCTCTTTGCAGCTTCGATCCATGGGGCAAAGCCAGGGACAACAACTGTAAATTGTGGTAAGTACACTGGTTATGTGTGTGGCAGGTGTGCAATCTAATTAAATGCACTACTCTCAGTACTCCCAGTACTCCCAGTGCAGCTGTAGACAAAATCAAAATGTCGTTAACATGCATCCTAAACTAACCTGGCCCCTAAGGTGGCAGAGACAATCAAATAGAGATTGTGGTACACAATCGATGCGGACTCAAGTTTATGCGGAGTTTCTGTGAATCGTCTGGCATTGAATTGCAGATTCAGAGCTTAAACTTCGACTGTTTTAAATGCAGTCCACAGATGCACACACAAAGTGCTAAAGAGTCTAGAGTTTAAGCCATCTACCAACAGCAACAACAACTGCCAAAATCCAAAAGTCAGGCGCAAAAGTATTCAAAAAGAAGTGCAGCTGAAAAAGTTCACATTTCAAGATGCCATTTTCCTGACTTTCGCAACTTGCACGGCCAGCTCAGCAAATGTACTCAGCACCACCACCATCACCACCACAGTATGGCTGTGCTTGTGGGTGTGGTTGTGAATATTAATACCCTGTAGGGCAAATGAAGTTTTGAGTATTTGAGTTACTAGCTAAAAGTCGTAAATAAATAATATATAAATATATAAATTAAAGCACAGGGAAGTAGCATTATCTAGCTTATTTACAATGTAACATTTCCCATGCCCTGACTAAATGGAATGTCTTTATTTATTGATAATGTATCGAAATTATGCTGCGCAATAACAGCAGCATCGCCACGGTTAGCCGAGCGTGCAAGCTTAGGTTAAGAAGAAAGAAGAGAGCGAGAGATGAACCAATTGGAATCTAGCGCCAATTATTGTCTATCGATATATCGATAAACAGGGATCGTTCACATCGCATAGCTAACGAGGGCGGGAACATACTGGTTCACGCAAAGTTTGCTACAATAATATATACTTATCATTAAACGTACACTTCCCAATGTCTTTACTCCCTTTAACTATTATTTATTTATTAATTATTAAATTTATTTATTCAGCAAGCGTATCAAGATCGTGTTTCAAGTTGCATATAATTTTACAATATCTTCATCTACCTTTTGCTCATATTAAATTTATGCTAAAGCAGGGAATTGCGAAGTGTGCGAATTAACAGAATTATAACAGACTTCCAGCATGTGTCGTTTCTTGCCTTATTGAAATGTTTTTACTATGTCGTTATCATCTATATCCCCATTATATTTTTTATTCTCATCAAGTCGGCTATATATTGGTCATAATTTGTATAAAAAAGAATACTTTTTCAATAACTTAATCAAACATTTATTTTTCTGTGTATACAATGTATATTTCGTAAAAGTTGCGCAGCATAATCATCACAATGGCTGATCAGCAGCTAATTCATTTTGCCTCAACAGCTGCATTACAGTATAACAGCGCCATAACAGCGTCACGACAGCGACTTAACAGAAATCTGTCGTAGCAGCGACGCGACACTAAAATTTATACTGTACGTGTGCAGGCAGCGCTGCGGCAGAGAAGATCCCTATGCGCGATGCGAGGCGTGTGCCGACCACTGCTGTAAATACAGGGTATCTCTTGATTCACCCTTTTCGTAGTTGATTATTTTTTTTGCAAGTTTGGCGCCGGCTGCAAAGACAACAACGCCAAGTGACTGCCAACGACGACGACGACGACGACGACGTTGTCGGAGTTAAACAACTTACTTAGGCAATGCGATGGTGATGGGATAGGAGCAAGGCCTAAGAGCAGTGGAAGTCGGGAAGGATGGGGCCACAGTCTGTCGGCTGGCAGTCAGGAAATTGTTGCATTTGGGCTTTGTATGTTGTGCAAAAGTCAGCAGAAATATACTTTACTTGACTTTTGCTTGCCACAAGAAATGTACAAGTAACAGAAGAAAAAAAGAGAAAAAGCGAGAAAAATAACAAAAAGAAAGAAAGGAAGAAAAAATTGAGGCTAAAATGTAACGAGACGTTAGACTCTCATATACCCGCTTCTGCCACCGCCTCGGCCGACCAGCGTCGACGTCAGTGTTGTGGCTGTGGCACGTATTTGTTTTAATAAAAGTTTTGCGCAAAACTTAATGAAATGTTGCCAGCCAGCCAGGCCTCTGAGCCTGCTTGCATGTCAGCATAAACAGGAGGAGCAGGAGCAGAGTCTGAGACTGGGACTGGGACTGGGACTGGGACATGTTCTGCATGTGTCTCTGTTCCCGGTCTGTGAATATTTAGCCACAGCTCGAAACAAGCAAAAAGTTATGTCGGTTTGTACAAAGGAAGTTGTTTCATATTTACGCTCGAGATGAATCAAAAAGAATGCCTTTCAATTAAATAGATGAGTGTGTGTGTCTCTGATATTTCTATACAGAAAACTACAACTATTTAATAGATTTAATGCACCTCTAATGAAAAGATCTAATTGCCACTTTACCAGCTTAGCTTTTTGGCTATGGTTTTTGGTTTTGTGGGGCATGGCATGGCTTTGGCTGTGGCTGTGGCTATGGCAAATTGTGGCCAGTATGCTAGTAGAAACCAAAGGCAGCCTGTTAATTGGAAAGTTTCATGCAATTATAAAAGTTTTTTCATTATTTTGTGGCATTTTTCGTCGTTCTGTGTTCTGTGTTGATGCTGCTTTTGTTGCTGCTGTTGTTGATATTTTGCTTCTCTATGCATACAATTTTAGCCAAGTTGCAATGTTTTTGCCACAGGTAGCCAGGCAGCCAGCCAGCCAGTCAGCCAAACAGCCAGCAGTCGAGTAGTGGCAACTGTAACCGAGACGGACCCAACTCATGTGTGACAAAAGTTGAAAATGGAAATGAAAATGGAAATGGAAATGCACAGCAGCTAGAATAACAACAAAAATGACAATGTCAAAGACAGAAACAGTAAGAGAAACGGGGCGAACATGTCGTATGAGTGTTTTGTGCTTGCTGCAAACGCAAAATTAATTTCATTTTGCTGTGCAACAAAAGCAAGTGACAATTGCAAAATGCAAAAGCGTTTAACATGAATTTCATTAAATGCTGGGCCAAAATAGAGATACATTTAAAGAGTCTCCAGGCCTTCCATACTCTTTCTCCATCTCAGTTTGTATCTCTGTGTGGGCGAAAAAAGCCAAAAGCCAAATGAATAGCTAAGAGGTCCCACTTGGCCATTTAGGTGCACAATTGATGTGGTTTGATTTCGTTATGGCCATGGCAACTACATAAACACAAATGCCAAGCATCGACGTCAGCGCAGGCAGTAACAACAACTACAAAAACTACAACAACTAAAAGTATCCCCCAATGGGCCGACGGTCGCCAGCCAAATGAAACGAATGAATAAATGAAGGCGAGTCACAAAACGCCCAACATTTCATAGGAGATGGCAGCTGTAGCTCCAACTGGGAGATGAAGCTAGAGGGCAGCATGTGCACATAATAGTAGCTGCTAAGCAACTGTCTGTCTGTCTCTTTGCCGCTTTGTCGCTCTTTCGCATTGTCTGTCTGTCGTCTGTCCGCTATCGTTGAGTGCTCTGCCAATACCTGTTTGTTTCGTGTCCCATTTGGCGGCCTGACAGACCGTTCTGGGCCTTGGATGTCGTGTGCCTTGATTTAAATGATACTGAAATTGATTTCATTTAAGCGCAAATTATAATATTCCATTTTCTCTGTGTGTCCGTGGCCGTCTGCCTTCCTGTATTGTCGATTGTCCACAGCACACTTGTGGCAAGTGCTCAAGTGGCATACAACAAGCGGATGTTTCGAATTGAACGCAAAATGCCAGCTTACGTTCACCCTGACTCTTTCTGTATTTGGTCCGAAAGGAAGCGGTCAAACAACTACGGCCGAGTGCGTAGCGGAAGTGCGCTGACCACGCCCCAGGGCAGGACAGAAATGAGTCGGGGAAATGTTAAAAAATAAAAGAATAAATTCGAGTTCAATTCTAGCTGAAGCTCTTTCAGTTGTTGCCTTTCTGTCAATATAATAAATAAGTTTCTTGCTACTTTTCGTATTTGGACAGCGCTTTAAACTTTGTCTCAAATGCCATTTCAATTGCCTTTTGGCCACATCAACAGGGCAAAAATCGATATAAGTAGATGCAAGTACTCGTACTTAGAACTAACCAAAGAGTTGTTGCCTACTTATAGGCGAGACAGAGAGACAGAGAGAGAGACGGAGATGGAAAGAAACAGAGACAGGGAATGCAAGGAAAAACGCTTAACCACAATTAATTCAATTTGCGACATCTGTCGTGTTACAGGCTCTAACCTAATATGCCTGTAATTATAATTTATGTAACATTTAATGCCGTCTATTGTGTCGAAGCAATCCTGTAAACGTTAAATCATTCCGACCACTACATATACATACAAATATGTATATGTAACTTGTCAAGGCTCATCTATTGATAGATAATCTTTTTTGTGCATCAGGCATGGCATGTCATTAATTATATTGGGCGAACACTGAATACTCCATCTCCAGATGTCCACCCACAACGACCACAACGAAATACGAATCTTATCGACCACCCTGCCAAAAGTACAGTCGTCAAAAAGGGGAAAGAAAAGGGGAGTGAGTTCGCTTCTTGGCACCGCATTTTCATTAAATGGATTTCAATTATGTTCGGTGCATAACAAAGAATGCGAAGCGGAGGGCCTTGCATTTCAATTTATGAAAGCATTTAAGAAGACAGCCAAAGGAAGAAAAAAAAAACACAAAATAAATACAAATACAAATATAAATATATGAAAATGTTGTAGGAATTTTTAAAATGAATTCATTAAAAGTAAAAATCAGCGAGAGAGACAGAGGAAATGGGAGACGGAGTCGGAGGCAGAGAGAGTAGAGAAAATCACTTTGCAAACAAGACAGGCAGAAGCAAACCCTTTGATATTTAATGCCAACGCTACTGTTGGCCAACAGTCGACCCCTTAACCCATTGTTGGCCCTCCCCGCCTTCAGCTCTTCACCCATCGCTAGATGGCGCCTGTCGCACTTTATTTGGCAACTTAATCGCCCGACAGGCCACAGTTTAAATGGAATTTCGCTGCTTACAACGAAAATTTTATTAAATTTCAGCGCATTAAGCGGCAGCAGCTGCTTTCATTGTTGTCCTTGTTATTTATTTATTTTTTTTGAATTTTTGCTGTTGCTTGAGGGTGAAAATAATGCCAGAAATGCGTCAAAAATTAAGCGTCCTCGTTAGCAGTTTGCACGCTGTTTTTAAGCCAGAGAAGGAAAGGAAGCATATACCTACATATATTTTGTTACTTGAAATAAGTTTATTAATTTATTCAACAATTTTAAAATTGACTAATTGAGTAAGAAATATTCAAATATTTTTATTTGTGTTTAAAAATTGCATAAATATATTGAGAAAGAGAAATCTGACAGTATAAATTGAGATTATAACTAGAGTCTGCCTGGAAATGTTTTTAAGCGGTTTTTAAACATTTTTCAGGCATAAAATGTTTATTTAACATTTAAAAAGTATTTGCTGTCGGGCACGTTTATGGGCCGTTAAAAAAGGGCGGCTTCAACGATGCCGACACCGACACCGACACCGAGCTGAGTAAACAGACCAACAAAGTGCCTCAAATTTATTTAAAAACTCATTTAACAAGCGACGAAGCAGCGAGGCAGCAAGGCGCCTCATGGGTCTCTAAGCCCACATCAAACACGGCCAAACAAATGCTGAAACTAAGGGGGGAGAGGGGGAGGGGAAAGTCCTTTTGTGGTGCCTGGGGTTGCACTGGCGTCATCAAATGCGCAATTAAATGTTTTTTGTGTCCATTTTTTTTTTAATTTCATTATTACCACTCAACATTGTCCGAAAATTTCACTGTGAAACTGTCTTTAAATGGGAAAAATGCGTAATTAATGAATGCATTGTATACTTAATGTCATTAGACCAACGTCATTATCCTTAAAGGTCTTACTTGGAAATGTCCTGCGGAACGTGATGGTCAAAAGTTTGCGTGACAAAACTTTCAACTAGCCTGCTCCAGAGGTTGGTCGACGGAGTGTTATTTTAATTTTTCATACAAGCGAGTAGCGGAAATTCCAATTAAAACGCACCAGCGGATTGCGAATCAATGCAACTGAAAATCGCAGACCGACTGTCACAATCAGTCAAGCCAATCGGCATCAGAAACCAGCATCTGAAAGAGAAACAGATTTCGAAACTGGCAAGATATACCAAACATATGCGTGTGTATATTTTGTCTGACTGATTTTTCATTTATTTGCGTAAATTAAAAAAATAAGTGAAAAATCGAAGGAAATAATGAAATTGTTGCACAGGCGCTGTAAAATAAATAAACTGATATAAAGCGAGCCGGAAGTGGACAAAATAAAAAAAGAAAACAATAATGTGCATATGTAAATAACGATGTCAACGTAATTGGACACGCGAATATGTAGCGCGTTGTGCCATAGCGAGTATTTACTGTAAGCACCAACGAATCTGGAGAATACTGTGGAAAACAGTTCTTCTTTTCCGATTGTATTGGAAAATTACATGAAAATTTCTTATTACCATGCAGATGTCAAATTTCGATTTAATACATTTATTTATTTATTGTATTTCAATTAAATTACGTATACGTATTAGACAAACTATATTCATTTCTATCAATGCACTTACGCAATAATCAACATTTGTTGGCTTTTCAATTAAAACAGAATGGACAATTAGACAACGGAGAAAAGGAGTTGATTGATGCGTAGATACTTTCCACATGGATAAAAGGCTTCAATAGAAAAGAGCAAAGTTCATAAGTCTATTCATATTGTGTCTCTTCCCCTCGTATCTTGCGTAGTGTAAATAAGCAGCCACTGCTGTGAACATCTCGTATCTTTGTTTCGCAAAGTAATTACAAACTCGGCACACGTGCCGAATGCATAATGAAAAGTCATTTGGCACCACACATACATACAAACATACATACAAAACTACACACAAGAATAATAACTGCAATTATGATATTGCACATTGTGAATGCGAATCACAGCCAGAGTCGGTATTTGAGTCAGAATGTGAATGAGAATGCGAATCAAATCGAAGCGAATCGAATCCAAATGAATCTCAAGTTGCACAACAAGCGAATTTATTTTGCTGATTTACCAAAGACAAAGATAATTGAATTACAACAGCTGCAGCATAACACGAATTAGTATCAGTTCAGACAGACAGACAGACAGTGAGTGAGTGAGAGAGAGCGGGGAAAAAGACAAAGAGCTATAACTAGAGATAGCTATAGAAAAGGGTACTCCCACATTCATACGAATGCACAGAAGCAAATGTGCATTAAATTGGCAATTATTTGTTGCTTCTTCTCTGTTATTAGTGTTCAGGGAATACGAATAGTATCAATGAACGCAGAGGTGACATACATAACATATGTTAGCATAGAAAATAAAACTGAAACACTCACATTTATCTAAGAGATACTCTTTCAACCATTTCAGGTGAAATACATCACGTATTTGCCTCTGTCCGCTGTTTTCACACTCTCTTCCTCATTCTTGGCACTAAATTGTAGAAATTCTCTTTTTGATTATTCTAAGTTTGTAATAAATTTACTATTAAACAGGACACTATCTTTAAAAATGCAATTGGCCATATGAATATAAAATAGACTTGACAGTTAGCATAACATTCTGTAATAAAACTAAAGTTAAACTTTCGATTGCACCCTTTCCAATCGTTTAGTCATTTTTGTTTTTAAATAAAAGCAATCGTTGCTAGATTATAAATTATATTTTATTAGATTTTAGATTCATTTCCACAATAAATATATTGAATTTCAACTTTTCCTTGATAGTTGAAAAGAAAATATATTTAAAATAAATCAATTATTGACGGAAATTGTTACCAATTTCAACTCCGAATAATTTAAACGGATACGGAAATGGCAAAATACATGATAGTTTCCGCAGCAAACAGACAGAACTGTCTAGATAGAAGAAACAAATATATATATATATATATGCAAATATAATTTATAGAAGGGTTACTCATTTCTCGCTCTGTCCGGACAAAGTGCCTAAAAAACTGAAACTTTTGAACATAAATTTCATTGATAAACATTGATTTTTTCGCCCATTGAAAGCCCTTCAAAAATTTTAATCAGTTTGCAATTTTTGCTATAAAAAACTAATCTACAATGGCCTCAAAATAAAAGCTATAAATTTAAACAAAGCTAAACCAAAAAAAAAAAGGAAAATGGAAAATACATGACGCTAAAGCTGTCACTGTCGCTGCATAAAAAATGGCGCTGGCAGCTGCCGCTTCCCTCCCCCTGATCTCTACTTCCCATTGCCCACTTCCTGTTGAATGTGATGGCCGGCGGACATGATACAGATTTGCATGCAAAAAGCGGAAAATCCGAATAGGCCAGTTAGGACCAGTTAGATGGGGAAACATATTGGCAAGCAGGTGCATGCTACTATTTTAGTAATTGCTTCAGCAATCTCTCCCCAAATAAAAGTGAGAGAAACAGTTGGAGTTTTGGATTTGGCAGTTGATTTGTTTGTTTGGCCGAACAAACTGGGAAAACTGCAATCAAAATTGAAAGCCAATTGCAGGCGATATACAAAAATTAATGATTGTTTTGCCGTTTGTTGCAATCGACAATTGCTTTATGGTTAGAGAGGTTCCTGGACTGTATTGTGAGTTGTTTTGAATGGGCTCTGACCGCTTGTCACACTTGTTAGCATTGATTTTATTTACCATTTTCATTTTATTTGATTTCTAATTAAAAATCATTGTTTAACAGCAAACATCGAGAACAATAACAGATGTGAGTACATTTTTTATTCGCACTTGCATTTAATTAAATGCAAATAACAAATAGCAAAAATCACATAAATTTGAACCCAAGGTGCGAGGGAGCAATATAAAGCGAACAGCCGGATATAGGGTGGGGGGAATCAGACGGGTGGGTGTGGTTGCGGGTGGTTCTGGTGGTTCTGGTGGATATGTGGCGGTTCTGACCATTATTTATGAACGCAATCATTCATATGATATTTTGCGGTTTCGCTTGCATTTATCAAAAAATGTTTTATAACACTTGCTTAACAATGCCGACAGCAACGGTTTCTGTCTCTGTCTCTTTCACTCTTTGTCAAGGGGTGGAAGTGTGTGTGTGTGTGTGTGTGTGTGAATGTTATACTACGTAAAAACAGCTGTAAGGTAAACTCTGGCATGTTGTTAACGATTGTATCAAATTGCCAATACTATATAGGGTATGATATAGTCATGCTCTATCTATAATATACATTTTTACAATCTTCCTGCAGTTTGATTAATGTTTTCTTTCAGTTCTTTTTATTATCGTTTTGGCAGCTGCTTAAAATGTCAGCAACTTTAAAGCCATTTCATGTCGCGACCAAAGAAAGCCCCAAAACATAAACAGAAAACTCATTAAAATCATAAAATGCATTTATGACAGTCTTGTTTGCACTCTGGCAATAAGGATGTATGTGAGAGTGCGTATGTGTATGTGTATGTTACTGGTGTTGCTGAAAAGTGTCAAAATCAAAACCAAAGGCGCAGGCAAAGTTGTTGGCAGGCTGAACGCGTGAGTTGCTGCGTATAGCCTGCTGCATCCTGTCAGCTTGTCCTTCGTGTTGTCACACAATTATGCATGCAACCAGCTCGAGTTTCTGCTGGAGTTGCTGTTGCTTTTGTTGTAATTATATTGCCGACTGTTAAACAAACTGGCAACAACAAGAAACACTTCACACACAGAAGGCGCTGGCAGGCACAGACTGAGGCTGAAACTGAGGCTGAGGCTGAGAACATGATTAATCATGGCAATTCCAGTGTGTTGTGTGCACAACTTATGGCCAAGTCTCTTAAAGTAGCTGAAACAACAGTAAACTGGCAACATTAGCAGCTGTAAGAGCAGCAGCAGCAGTCCCATGTCCCATGTCCCGTTCATGTTCATGTTCATGTCCCATATCCAAGTCCATGTCTATGTCCTGCGACTGGCACTTCAATCACGCTCATTCGTTATGCGTTTGACAAATTGAAAATGCGCACAAAGTAAGTGCAAAGCGTGGCCAAAGAAACAAGGACGACCAGGACAACGTTGTGGACGTGCTGTTTGCTTGCCAAACAAGCGCCATCAGCGCATCCTTAAACACATAATTCCTAGTTTCTACTTTGCTCTTGGTACACAGTTCCATCGACATCCCAATCCCAATCTCTATCTCTATCTCTTTATCCTTTTTTACTCGTTGAGCATAGTTTCCTTTTGCTTGTGGTCGCATCACTTTTTCAACTTCTTCTACTTTACTTCATCTTTTTGTGCTTCTACTTCTTATTAATATTGCTTTGCCATTTGCCGCGCTGACCACGTTCTCAGCATTTCCATTTATCATGCATTCGACAATTTTTCACTGCATAACTCAGGGCGCCACGTACATCAGAGAATACTCTTCTCTGTCTGCCTCGCTTTCTCTCTCTCTCTCTCTCTCTCTCTATCGCCTTCTCTGTCTTATTTGGCATTGCATCTTCTCAATCTGCAATCAGTGGCAGTGCACAATTTCACACATGGCCACTGTTCGATACGTTTTGATTAATGCAACAGCATTGACCATTGGCTACTGACCATAGATGAACTGGCCTGAACCTTGTCTAACTTTTGGCTAAGCAAGAGCGCTTAGTTGACTTTCATTTTGGGGACGAGTTGATCCATTTGACGTTGACTCGCAAATCAACGAAATCAAACGTGCGGGTCCCGCATTTCCATTTACAAGCGCCAGCTCCAGCTCCAGCTTCATCTTCATCTCCATACTGTATTCTCCCATCTCCCATCTCCCATCAGCAATACCATTTCCATTTCCATTGCGATTTCCATTCCGATTACCATTTCGCATTCATTCTTCATCATTTGCTTAGCATGTCACTCAGCACATTTGGCATGCTCTCGTCTATTTAGCTGATTGTCTGTCGTGGCAGGCAGCAGGCAGCAGGATGAGGAGCAGGGGCAACCAAAAGCGATGCCACGTTCCTGTCTTCAACGGATGTGTCAAAGGCGTTCTTTTCTCTTGTTCTTCCTGTTGCTGGCGTGTGCTCTGCATTTTTTTGTTGTTGACATATTCATTGGCAAATGCAATAATGTTGGATTTAAATACTTGTTAGCGTTTAGTGCGTAAACGTGGCTGTAACTCAACCCCTGGTACTTTCACTCCCTCTGCCAAATTGAATTTGGTGAACGCTTTACGTGTTTTGTCACGGAAATTGAAAAGCATCGCCACACTTCCTTTTAAAGTTTCTCGATTTACATTTCGATCTTTCATCGTCTCGTGAGTTGACAAAAGTTGTGTAAATTATTTTGCCATTGCACTTGCAAAAAGAACGTCACTGCACAAGCTTGCCTTCAGCTTTTGACACACTTTGATGTCAGTTGCATGCAACCAACTAATTTCCAAGCTGCCAAATGCCCCCAATACCCCACAACCCAACAGACCCCTAGAGTCAGCTCGCCCATTGATGAATGACAGGCGCCAGGAACTAGTCGAGTAATGCGGCCAAAGCGCTTCAGAATGCCTTAAGCAGAGAGTCAGAGAGGCAGGAAGATAGTGAAAGAGCAGGGTTAGAGGAGACTGAATGAAGACAGGAGCAGACAGAGTTCAGAGTAGCTGTGGAGTGGCATATTGAGTGGCGCTGATCCGCGTTGCAGTTGCACGAGTAGCATCATCATCCTGTTTGTTACGAGTATTATTATTTTCAGTTTAATGAAAAGTGCAATTTGCCACGCCCTCGCCTTCATTCCGACAACTTTCCCACTTCAATTCAAAAGCAAATGTGCAACTCTAGGGGCACAAAGCAACAACGAAGACGAAGACGACACTAAAGTCGAACTTTCATCGTTTGCCAGCTTCTACACCGACTCCCATAAGCCCCTTCCCCTTCATCTACCCTTCCCCCTCCCCCTCCTACTTCCACTGCATTCTCTAAGGTTGTGTCCCAACAGCCACTTTAAAATTTTATCGATTTTTCCTTGGCTTTTAGCCCGCGCCTTTGCCATTGCTGTTGCTTTGAGCCGTTTTTTTCTTCGTTTCGCCAACGTTGCCCGCTTTATGCATTTCGTAGCCACTTTGATGACATTATGGAGAGTCGCCTTACCCCCTACTCCATCACATGCCCCCTCCACCACACTAGCCAAGCAATCCTCCATCTTCATGTCATTCCTTTATCCCTCTCTGTGTAATAGTACAGTGTCCAGCATAATGGCATTACACTTTTAGTTCCGTCTCGGTTTGCCGGGCAGCTCCATCAATTTCGAACTACTGTTTTTTTTTACTTTTGCAATAAATTAAATCAATCGATCAACCAGGCACACGCTGACCGGCAAAAACTGTGTCAATCAATTAGTTTTCCTTCACATACACACACACGCATACAAAGGACTCGCCTTCGTCTCCGACTCCTGGGCAATAATTTTAATGAAATACAAATATAAATGAAGCGGCGTCCAAACAATGACAGCTCATCGGATAGACTCAAATGGAGCCCATCAATCGCCGAAAAATAAAACTTTTCTACAATCAGCCTAGTCAAAATTATTTCCAGCACTCGCCTGATTAGCTGCGCCATCTTCCGGGACATTTTGCGGCCGTCTGAGCCACGTGCATGGCATCTCAAGTAGTTCCAACAAAATGCAAAATAAATGAGTGAAAGAAGCTGTAAAGAAGCAAGATCGACTAGCGGATATCCTAAATTTATACACTAAGTAGGCAAGCTATTTTCTTTTAGTCTGTTCAGATTAAGTATGCAAAAAATCCAACACACACTAAATAAACAACAAGAAATATAGAAGCACTGCTGAAAGATAACATAGAAGCTATCAATTTGTATTTCATTCAAGTTATCTACACAGGACCAGCAGCATTTCCCTTTGCCTTGCTCACTACAGAGTATAATAAATACGGGCAGAAAAATCGAACAAAAAATGTCCAAAAACGAATGACAAATTTTAATGTCAATAGCCAAAGACGTGCGCGCTGCAAAGGCGGCTGGGCGTGGTCAAGCAAAGGGGATGGGCATCGACAGGGTAGAGGGTAGAGGGTAGAGGGCAAAGAAAGGGGATGCCCAAGCCAGCCGTTGGCTTTGGCTCTTTATTCGTACTATCTGCGACGCTTTCATTTCATGTTCATTTTAATTTGTCTGAATGTCATTGCAGGACGCACAAACGATTTGTTTTGGTTGGCTTCGCCTATTGGTTTTCTTTTTGGTGGGGGACCTCCTTTTTTTTGGGTTTATTTGTATTAATGAAATAGACATTTTGGGGTCATGCTAAAGTGATTTTTCAACGTCCTGCCCGAAGCAGCTCGTCCTCATCTCTCACGTTTCATGTTCCTCGCCTTATCTATGCCATTTTTTGTTGTTGTTGTGCTCGTGTTTATTTTGGCATTGTCTTGGCAGTCGCCTCCTTTCTGTTTTGTATTTTGCTGTTTTTCCCGAATCCTTTCCGTTTTACTCCCCCCCACACACCGCACAACAATGGACAACTTTTTCCAGTGGATGCTGCAGAAGCAAAAGCTTCGTTTCGTGGCCTTTCAGCGACACTCGCAGCAAAGTGAAACTAATGGCAGTTAGTTTTGTTAAGTCGATAAAACTGTCAGTGATATGGCAGATTGTGTGGCAGTTGGCGGGTCCTGCCTCATCCTTTTTGCCTCCTACACTTTGCTGCAGCAGCTTTTTGTCACCTCAACAAAATAGCGAACGTTGCGCGGGTTTCTCGTGTGTGTGTGAGTGTGTGTGAAATGGATTTACAGCCGAGAGATACATTCCGAGTTTGAGTTGGGTTAAAAAAGTTAAATGAAGTTGCCACAGGCATTAAATTTTCCACCATTATCAGACAAGTCAGCCTCTATCCCGACTCCCTTTTACCCTTGGGAGGATCGGCACTATGTTTTGCAGTGCCAAAAATGCAAATGAAGATGCCTGCGCCAGAATTGCATTTGTCACGACATAAAGAATGCAATGTTGCCACCAAGTGTTGCACCACCAATGCACCCACTTGGCTCCTGTCTGCCACTATGCATGTGGGCGTGTCTTTGGGGCGTAAAGTGAGTGGCATTTTATGTTCATTTGCTCGGCTGCAGCTCAACACTGCATTGTGCTTTATGGTTCGCCTATGTGAAAATGCAACCCGGCACCTTGATAGACCAGCAGAAGTGTGGCCAGGGGGGGCATGGGAGCAAGAGGGTCATGTGGGTGCAAGCATGTTATAACGCTGACTTATTTCGGCGACATGGTGCACATTTTTCTCTACAAATGACTTGCCATGTCTTCATAAACATCATCATCATCATCAGCATCATTGTGTCGAGAACTGAGCTTTCAGCTTATTACTTTGTGTGTGCACCACGTGGCTTATGGGTGATGTCCCTCTTCCGTTCCCTCCTCATGCCCTCTGTCCACATGGCACACATATCAACATCAGCAGGTAGCTGAATTAATTATCGCATATCACAGCTGGCGCACGTATCCTAAATCAAAGCATTTAACGCCCCTAATCCGCTTAATGCATAATGTGCTCGACTTTATAACCCTTCCCCGTTGCCCGTTCCCCTCTTCCCTCTTTCCTGTCCCTTGCCAATCCCCTTTCCATTATCATTCCCCAGCTCAGCGGCAAGTGCACTTGGACAGCACGGAGAGGGTCGAGTGTGCAGCGTATTTAACAAATTAAAATGAAAATCCTTGGCACGACGACCGCAAAAAAAGAAAGAAAAAGAATACACCTCACGTCACTTGCAGCAAAAGTGAGGAAGAGTGAGGAAAGAAGGGAAATGGAAGAAGGTGGAAGGAGGAAGAAGGAAGGGAAAGACGGATTTTAAAGCCCCAGCGCGGATAAGGCCAACGAGGACGTGGACAACGGCAAGTGTCAGGCGCCAGGTCGCTGTGATTGGCAGCAGCCATCAAGTAAGTTAATTGCCCACAATTTAGAGATGTGGGTGAAGTGTGGATCGTGTGGTTCCATTGCACACACCACACTCCACACTCCACTTGGAGTATTGCCGTGCACTGCTGCTGTCGCTAGCAAAGCTCATCAATCGAATTGAAGTCGGTCGACTCGGCTCCTGTTTATATTTCGAGCCCTGCTCCTGTTTCTGCCCCAATTGCCACCCTCTGCGGCAGCTAAATCTCGGTCATTTGTGACGCTATTAGTGTGTGGGGTGGTCAGTTGACGTGCCTCTATTTTCTGCCAACTCAAGAGTGTATTTGTGTTTGGCCATTAACGTATATGGTGCGTTATTAACTTTTGCTGCCTGTCAACATTGAAAATTATATGCTAGCCAAGCGCATACACTCCCCTTCCCACGGGGCACGCCCCTTATTTCCCAGTTATTGTGTGTATATAGGTATGTGCTATTTTTCATGCTTCGTCTCGCATTTATTACGTGAGTTGTGTGGCGACAAGATGAAGCATTCGCAGCCTTCGTCCTCATCTCTACTTGCCATTAGCGCAGCTGGAGAAGCACATTTAATTTTGTTGTTGTGTCCTTTTCTCCTTCTACTATCTCTCTCTCTCTCTCTTCATCTCTTGTGGTTTCTTTTGGCAAATAATTCAAGTATTTTTTACAAATTGTTGTCATCATGTTGACATTTGCGACATCTTTATCGGTATTGAGTCTTGGGCCATGCAAAATAAGGATAAGGATGTGTGTGTCTGTCTCCTTGTGCGATACTTGTTAATGTGATTGGTATCCGTAACATAAAGAGGGTCATCTTTAAAGACTTTAATGGGAAAACATCTTTCGCAAAGACTAACTAGTATAATTATCGGTAAGCGGAGTCGCATCAAAGCACAAGAAACCACAAGCTAAAGTATCACCTTAAAACCAAAACTCAAATGCTGACGTTGAAAGTTTTGTAAGAAATTCAACACTTCCGCTCAAGTTGTGACCGTAACTGTGACGGAGTTTCCTGGCCGGGGGCGCAAATTAAAACTGAAAAGAACAGAAAAGCCAAGGAAAACGGAACAACATGAAACTAACGCCCGCAAGAAAGAAAAAAAATAGAAAAGAAAAAGCAAGCGCTAAATGAAAAATTACATTTTATTTTTATTTATGTATTTGCATTTGCCATAAAACTCAACATCAACATCAGAACAACATCATGAACGTCGACGTGGCTCGAAATGACTTCCGTTTCCGCTTAAGATGCAGCCACACACACACACTACACACACACAGACACACATATACTATATATAAGAACATCAGCATGCAGTGCGCGTCATTTGTTTACTTGTTTGTTGTCGTTGTTCTTTTGTTGTTGCCCATTACCATCTGCGTCTACACATTTGCTGTCCATTTTGACATGAAAAAATTGCATCGAGTATAATGTAAATCGTGTCATTTGTCAAGGGCAGCTGTTTCCTCCCAGATGCCCAAAGAATAACAACAACAACAGCAACAATAGCGACAGCGAGTAAAGAGAAGACAGCCTAATGACAATCGGCATGTCCTGATAAGACAAAACACTCATGGACATATAAATAGCACCACCTCGTGGATGACTACGTTTAATGAGTCTTTGCGAAAGTAATTTGAAAATTTATTTGAGCTAACACATTAGGCGACGCCAAAAACTCCGACTTTGGCGGCGTGAATAATTCAATAAACTAAGTTTCATGGAGATTAATTAAATATTTCTGTCTAATTTGACGCAATTTATGCAAGTCGCCGGGGCAATGGAAAAATGAACAAAGTTTTAGCAGCGAGTCTCTCTGTGTGTGTGTGTGCTGCTAAAACTTTTATTAATTACAAAAGATACACATAAATATTAGCTGGATAAAGGGAGAGAGAGAGACAGAGAGTGGGTTCTTCACTCATTCTTATTTATTTGCAAAGTGAAAGCCACTCGACGACGAGTTACTAACTTAGTTTTCTTATGTTTCCTGCTTTTGGTTTTTCCAGTGTCCGGGGATTGTTGACGAGCTCGGGGGACCGCAAACACAGCACAACCAAACTGGGGGAGATTAGCCATGGCCAAGGACAGACTGAGGGGTAAGAAGAAGAACTAGCACAATCACAATCACACGGAGAAGGTAAGTTAAGCGAAGCGAAGCGAAGCGAAGCGAAACGAAGGGGATATATGTATAATGCAGCTTAATGCGCTTGTGTACACGGACATAATGTATAATTAATATGGCTCGACATGCACATTTGCCAGGGGCAACCTGTTGAGTTGAGCTGAACACTCTCTTCCCTCCCTCCTCGTCCCCATTACCACATCTGCCACGCCTCCTCTACACCCGCCTATGGCCCATTGAAAAGTGGCATAACGAGCACTCGTGCGCCGGCTTAAAAGTGCTTACAAATTGCTACATGGCAATGTCTGTGTAACACTGTAAAAGCTGGCAAAGGGGCGTGGCAGGTGGGCAGGTGGGCAGATGAGGTAACGCAGCTTTCATCAACACTTTGAGGGAGGGTGACGCAGCTCAAAAAAAAAAACAGAGATGAAAGCTGAAACTGCAATTGAAGCGCTTTTCAGCAGCAGACAGAAAAACCTGGACGCACAAAAAATAAAGCAAACACATAAAACGAGTAAGGCTTTTTAATGAGTCAAGTGGCCAACACGTCAGCACTTCGAGTGTGTGTGTGTGTGTGTGTGTGTGTGCGAGTGTGTGCGAGTGTGTTTGTGTAATGACGCGCATTTGGTACGCTTTTGTGTTAACGTATTCGTACGAAATAAACCGTTTGCTTTTGAAGTTCGTTTCGGGCGCTATGCCAACGTTTTTCAGCTGCCAGTTTGCATTGCTTTTATAATTGCATGGAGCTCTTAATGAGCCAAGCGCCATGCAATTTGTACAGCACCACTCACCCACACAGACACCCAAACACTCGCACACACACACACTTGTGTGTATGTGTTGCAAATCAGCCTTTTAAACAACTTTGCCGCCACTTGAAGTTGAAGTTGGCATGAGTTCGGTTTGAGGTTGGTTAGTTGCTTGGTCGGTTGGTCGGTCGGTTGGTTAGTCCAACGGGTGTTCCCTCAGTTGGGTTGCTTGCTTCGTTGGCTATATGGTGAAACAAAAAAAAAAAAAACAGTACAAAACTCGTATCAAACAGCTGCCAAAAACGGCGCAGAAAGTTAAGCCCCAACCAAATGGATTTGCTCGTAAGCGGAATAAAACCACGCAACGAAACGAAATGAGTAAATTGCGGTTTCAAGTTCTCGCAACTGTTGGCCACCGTTCCCCATTTTTCCACACTCCCCTTCAGACTCATACAGCCACATCCGCAAAGCCCCACACCCACACCCACACACTCACACACACACACAGAGCACCCTTTTGGCCTCTCTGCTTGTTGCCTTGGCAATGCGTTTTCTCTTTGCCATTTTTTGCAATTTGCTCAAAAACCACTTTGGTTGTTAAAATTTTTAACACATGCTGCATACTTTTAGGGGCAAATTGTGGTGTGAGCTAGAGCGTGAGGTTGCTATTTCTATTGCTATTACTGTTGCTGCATGGAAACGTGGCTTAAACATTTGATTGACTTTTGCACAACGCACAAACAAATAACAACGCTTGATTCATTTTCACTTTTAATTCAAACCAGAACAGCAATTGCTCCCTCGCACAAAGCGGCAACAAAAACCAATTTTCAATTGCTTTAAAGAGCCTTTATAAAATATTGCGTATGCGCTCCGTCATCCACATGCACACACATACAGGCCTATCGTATAAATGTATAATTGAAAACAAATTTTACAGCATGTAATTGAGGGTGTGTGTGTCGGTGTGTGTGGTGTGTGGGTGTGTGTGCGTGTGGCTCTGTCTTGATATCGATAACAAATGCCGCAAATTGAATTTAAATCATATTACATACGAACACAGAGCCAAGGATGGAAACACACAATCATGGGACTTTGGCCTGCTTGTTGTCGTTGGTTAGGATCGTTGGGGCCGGTTTGCCATTCGCTTGTTTTATTTATGAAGGCAACAGCAACAAGGGTAACAACAACAACAACAACAACCATTGCAATCCAGACGGCAGCTACAACGCCTTCGTTTTACCCTATACAAAAAAGGGGTTTCATAATTCCCAAATGCAGAACGACAAGCAGATAACTTTGAGTACGTTAAAAATTTAAATTTATGCATATTTGATATAATTTGAACAGACAATCTCTTGACAAATGCAAACATTTATTTAGAGCATGTTTTTTAATAGTATTATTTCGAAATATTATAATGATATTAAAACTTTTGCAATTGAAGGCATGTTCATTAAAGAAGTATAAAGCCTTCGCCCACTTTGTTAAAAGAGCATTCACCGTGTCTTTATAGTCAGAGGGCTACTCGTACTCAGACCCATACATTGGCTGGCTTGAGATTTCCGTTTTATGCATTCAGTGCACACGTTTGGCAGAGACAAGCGAGCCAATCTGCTGGCTGCCGCCTCGAGTGTTCTCCCCATCCTCATCCTTGGCCCTCTGCCCCTTTCACTACAGGCTAGAGGCTCTTAATTGTCTGCTGTACTGTGTGTTGTGCTATGGCATGCAATAAATTTATGCATTGCATTTGGATTTGGGGCTATGCATTGCATTTGCCAGAGGCGAAAGGCCAGAGGTGAGAAGGCCATAGACAGGAGTCCTGAGTCGGGAGCCACAATTGCTCTTTCCCCATTCCATTTCCCCATTTCTCCCCCTGGAAACTTAAAACCATAAATAAATGTTTGATAAGCAGTCAATGTGCTTTACACTTTTTCACTGAATTTGCAGTTTACAGTTTTGTTTGCCGTTTTCAATTTAAAGCAATTAAATTGCATTTCCTCGTCTCAAATATTATAAATTAATAACAGATAAATGTGCGAAATGGTTGAAAACTCCTTTCATGGCTGATAAAATTCTTGAAATATTTTGTTGAAAACAGCCTCCGGATAAACACATTACCGCGTTCCCGTACTCTATCAGAGATCAATATGGAATTCAAATATATTGCACTACGGCAAAATATAATACATTTTGTTTATTGATACTGAGCCAAAGGCAAACATTAAGCAGACAGTTTGTATTTAATTTAAATATGCAGATGTAGCTTAAATAATAAATATTCATTTAATCTAGCATTTGCTGGACATTTAAAGTAACATATTTAAACGTAAACTACCTTTAGTTATGTTAAAGGAGATTTTCGACAAAATCTATAAATGTAAAATATTTATTTACTTTATGGTTTATTTGAGAGCATCTTCATTTTTATTGACACTCAATAAAATGCCAAATTAAAGTTAAGTTGAGAAATTTGCAATATAAATACATATATATATATATATATTGAAGAATTGACAGCTTGCAGGAATCCACTTGAAGTGTAAATAAGCGTTGAGGCGAACTTATGGCTAAAGCCAATTCATTGAAGACATCCTGGCTACATGGCCACACGTTCAGGCGCTGGCGAGGACTTGTCCCATGTCCTGTATCCTGCGTAGCTGATGTCGAACGTGTACCCAGCTCTATGGACAACTGACAACTGGCAACTGGCATGTGAACGTGTCGCACGTGCGTGCCAGGCCAGAGACTGTCTCAGGTTATGTAGTTGCAGTTGGATTTCTATTTAATATTGACGTTCAAATTTCTTACAAATACAAACAGAGCAAGAACTCCTACAACAGGCAAAAATGGTACGACAAATAAGAAGATTGTAACGGCAATCGTAAGCATTGAAGCGAGTTATTTCACACATAGAAAGAGAAAGAGAGAGAGAGAGTGAGCAAAAGAAGGAGATAGTGATATATAGAGTCTCCCACTACTGCTTGTCTGGGGCATGGGCATTGTTGCTGCTGTTGCACGCGCTGCACGATTTTGCAAATAAATACAAATAACTTTGATTTTCCAACAGTTTCCCCAATGCATTGGGACAGGCAGACAGGGCAGAGTAACCAACAAACTGCACACACACACACACACACTCACACATACAACGTGTGACGTTCAACAGAAGAAGCATTCAAATTAAACTTTATTTTGCTGCCTGCCACATCCCGTTGCATACCTTAGGGCGTCTCTGACTGAAATTGCAGATTGCAGGCTTGATCACATTGCCAACCGACGCTGAGGCTTGCAAATGAACCTCAGTTGGGGAGTAGGGGTATCGAGCAGTAGAGAGGGGAACACAGTCAGCCCAGACAAACAGACGAACGTGCTGTGCATGCAATACAGGAGATTTTTTGTGGGATTTCTTGCACTGATAGCGACTAACGTCACAATATGCTACATCAATTGGCAAACGGAATGGCCCAATACTCCCCACTCCTGCCCCGTTTACGGTAAGGCAGTTCACTGTATAGCCCGGCCCCCAAGAGGGTGACACAATAGTTGACACTTGTATCCCTTAAATTCTGACAAAATAAAAAGAAAAAAAATATTCCAAAGTAAGCTAAAGTCGCATTAAGCATGCGCCTGACAATTATGCAAAATTACTAATAATTGCAGCAGCAAATAGGGCAGGAGTGGCAGTTGTGGTAGATAAGTTATTCGACTGGCAGATACTCTGTAAGTTCTATAGCTCAAAAGGCCGTTGTTTTGCCCTTTACGTTTGTTTGTAATGCGAAAATAATCCAAGCGTACGTTTGCTGTTGTTGTCAACAAAATCAAAGTATTACCAACAATAACAGCAACAATAACAACAACAGCTGAGCAACAGTAGCTTGAACTTCCGGCAGGCGTCGCCGCCATGGCCACGTGAACAGAAGGTAGTAAACTTTTCACGTGTGTGTGTGTGTGTGTGGGTGAGTGTGTTGTTTTATTCATATACTTTGCGCCCGACTATTTGCACTATGTGAGCTGCTTTTATTCCTAGACCTTCGAGCTCTTTCAAGTCAGTTCAAGGGTTGTTGCTGGGCTGCAAAACTGAAATGCTATTTTTATGACCAGATGGAGGGCAACTACTAGGCGGGGGCAGCTGGAAGAGCGGAGAGGGGGCTGAATTAAGTTACGGCACTTAATGATGTTGCTTAGCAAATTGAAGCAACTAAACGCAAACATAATTGAAACAATTTTCTCATTATAATGACGATGATGATGATGATGACGAGGACGATGAAGGCAAAAACTGCTACCAATAGCAAAGGAAAATGGTAGTAAAAGGGGTAGGGAAAGTGGTGCCAAGGGGGAAAGCAAAAGGAGGAGGTTAGATCGCGGGGCAGCAGGTGCTTCTGACGCAAATTGTTTGGCTTTGTCTAAGACCTGACAAGGCAGCAGGTAAACAAAGCCGGCTGTTGCCACGCCCCCCGTTCTCTACCAGCCCTTACGTCAAGCAAATATGCGTCGCCTTTGTGTGTGTGTGTGTGTGTGTGTGTGAAGAAGATGAAGTACTCGGGCGCGGAAGTTATATCAAAAGTTGGGCGCGCGCTTCTTTTGCGAATATTGCAAATAAAAGGCAGTGGAAAAATAGTGAAAAATGAAAAACAGTCGACAGAGGCTTAGGAATTTGTAGTAGATGCAACTGAAGCTAAGGAAACTCACCGTTTCTCATCCCTTGGCATACAGGAAGTGCAAGCCAGCCAGTTGTGTAGGCGGCGCACGGAAGTTGTAACAAGTTAATGGCAGTTTTCAACAAGCAGCCGACGACTGTCAACCTCTCAAGTGCGGCAGGTGCAACAGCAACAAGAACAACAGCAACAACAACTTCATTTAGCTGCCGCCTAAAGTGTATTGAAGTTGGCACTCAAGTAGCAGGCAAAGTAGCAGTTAACGTGGCCTAATAAAGTTGCTCTGAGATTAAATTTGCCAAGTAGCATAAGCAGGAACAGCAAAGGAAAGTATAACGCGGCGTATGCGTGATGTGTCCTGGGAAACCCAACGGCTGTTGTTGCTGTTCTGCTTCTTTTTTTTTTTTTTGGTTTTTTTGGTTACGCCTTTGTCTTGGCCATCAGACAACGACACGACATCGACGATAACGTCAACAACAACGGCGTCTTTTGGCATTGTTGTTGCCGTTGCCGTTGTTATTGTGTTTATGTCGGGGAACCATTAGCAGCTCAATTTACACAGTCGATGTCGACACTTTGGCTGCTTGGCTTTTTGGCCAACGCGTGTGCATTCTCAATACAATATTTGGCATTTGTTTTTGGTTTATGGCACCCTCGTTCTCCATATTTCCGGTGCTAAAAGCCCCCGGGGTCAAGTGGTTCGTCTAATGGACCAACAACTGCAATTCGATATGGACCCGATCTTCTATTCCTTTTTCCTCCTTATTCATCACACGCTCTCCATCTCGTTCATTGAGCAAACACAAAAGGCAGCCCAGAAACAAAATCAAATTGCTTGCAAATAGCTAAATAAAAGGCCTCAACGAGGAGTTCTGTCGGAGAAACGGGTGGGAAATGGAGGGGCATTGTCTGATTACCCGATATCACAGGATATTGCGGGGTAAATGAGGAACAAGTTTGCGCTGCGCAAATTAATAACAGCAGCTGAGTTCAGCTTTTGTTGTTTTAGTTATAGTCCTCTCAGACACAGCACATACAAACATATTTATGTAGTGTATTTGTGTGTGTGACGGTTTGTCTAATGCCTGCAGGTTGACGTACGTGCTGTGGCATTTTTATTAGGCTCTACTTTTTACGAGTCCTGCCACAGCAGAAGCCTTTTAATGTTAGAGGCGTCGCCAGGCCAAAGGATGAGCATGGTCTGGGGGGGGCAGAAGACTTTCGGGAACTTTGTTTCATTGGCCATAAAAGCAACAGAACAGTCTACATTTTTAATACCCTTTAAGTAAAAAAGGGTAAACAGGTTTATTGACAGCACACAAATACATGCGAATTAGTGTGTGATATAGAGAACAATTTATCATCTACTCATATAAAGTACATATTCTTGTAAATACGTATTTTTCACATTTCTCTTTTTTCTTTTTTCTACAAGCCTTTCAATCGACATTCGAAAGCAGCGCAATTGGAGGTAGGGATTACCTTGTGTTTCATTTAATTAGCCAGCGGTGCCGGGATTCACTGAATGTTCCCTCTGCTGCCAACTCACTCCCCAACTTTCTATTCCCTTTCGTATCATTGTTATTTGTATGTAGGAACGTTTTATTGGCTGCGTCCGTGACTGAAAAATGTCGCTCAATTAAAATGGAAACACTTAAAATTCAACACTTAATGCCGTGCGTAAAATTAATGCCGAGCACCTAATTAAATTATGTTAATTACTTCTGCAAGTCTATTAACAACACAGCCCACACACACACACACACACTGAGACATACGCACAATGATAGACACGTACAGTGTCCCATGCCATAACTTTGTTGTTGCTTTCGTTGACGGTTGTTGTTAGCTTTAGCTGAGGGCAAGGCGGAGGGAGGGAGGAGCCTTTGGCTTTCACTTGGGATTGGGCTGAAAGGCAAACATCAAATAACTTTCAATCAATTCCAATTAACAACGTCCATAAAAGCAGCTCAAAAATAGATCCACAAAGTGCACATAAGAATGGCAGGACAATTTAATTTAAAATTTAATGGCAAACGGGGCAACTTGGTTAGGGCAAAGGCAAAAGACAGCAACCAGTTTGATATTGTTATCAAAGGCAACCCGTGCGACCGCAAAGCGGCAGTAGAGACTCAAAGGGGCTAAGACGGAGATGAGCAGCAAAAGGATATTGTAATAACCGTGGCCTGACACGCAATCCACATCGACACGGGCCATGGTCACTGATACACACGCACAGTGGCGCTATGAGTGTCATCCAAGTGCAAGTTGAATAAAAATAGAAAAATTGCAGCGAACGCGAGAAAGGAATGCTGTTTTACAGTTAGCAACAATGGGCAACATCGGTCGAAGCCACAATAAAAAGACAGTGGAAGGACACGCAAGACAGACAAGGCGAAGGCGAAATAAAAACCGCAAACACGCCAGCGCCAACGCCAACGGCGCAGGACCACAGTCAGGACACTAAACCTTCTGACCGTCTGTCTGTCTGTCTGTCTGCCCAACTGACGACTTTGAGGCGAGGACATATGCGAGAGAACGAGCCAAGTTCATTTTGCACTTGCAGTGCAAAAATTTAATCAAGAAGTGCAACGCAGGGCGAGCCAAACTAACCACCCCACCCACTCCACCTTCATTTTCTTTTTAGCCCTCCCCCGTATTCCATTTATGCCCGGCTCTAACAAAAGTTGTCTTGGCCAACAACACGCGCCAGCCCCTTGCGTGTAATGCGAGATTCGTTCAACATTTACAATGATTTTGTGATTCTTCCGACACTTTATGGCCAGGCAAGCTGACAGCCCTCAAGTCCCCAGCTCCAGTTCCAGTTCGCAATGCCACGACACCGACATGGACACGGACATGGACACAGATACAGACACGGACACCAACAGCCAACAGCCAACATGGTCGGGTAAGTTGTGTTTTTATGTGACTGAGTATAATGGAGTGAAAGACTTTAAGCAAGCATCCGAATGGCCATGGACCTCACCATCGCTGTATTAAGTTCCAGCTGAAAGGGAGTTCAGTTTACCCGAAAAGGGGTTTCCTTCAACTGGGGGCCAACCGAAAGTGATGAAGAAATGAAGCAGCTGACGCTGTTGATGCCAAATGCCAAATGCCATCAAGTTGGCCATCCGATATCATCGCCAGCAAAAACATCTGGCCAAAACTCCCAGAGGCTGAAAGCTTTTTTGGTCATGGCTCAGCACAAAGTGCGAGTCGAGTGTAAACAAATATTTGGTTAATTCGATTTTTAGCTATGATTGTCCAAACGCAATTCTTGTTGATTTCAAATACTCAAGGGTTGCGACTGGGCATCGCGGCTCGAAATGAGAATACACCCAACAAAACCAAACCATGTGAAATTCAATTTATCAACTCGAAACTAATTAAAACATTTCTTAATTTCTCCATAGTTTAATGATAAGCATTTATTGTGAATACTTTGGGGAATAACAGCAAATTAATTGGAATGCTTTTATGAATTTAGCGAAAGCATTTCAAAGCAGTAAAATGCAGATAAAAATAAATGTTTAATATAAATTCTTTCCCAGGAACGGCGGAGTTTTTCCTCCTTCCCCTAGTTTGATTGCAAACTATTATTAGATCATTTAACTATAAAGACGTCTTTTGGGATTCGTTTTAGATAAGAAAAACAAAAATATCACATGTATAATATAAGTTTGTAGTTACTAGTTTGGTAAATAAATGTGTAACATTAAATATATAAATAATTGTAATTAAAGTTGTTTCTTATTATAAATTATCAATAACTTACAAATCCAAATGAATTTGACAAGTTAGAGAATGAACAAAGATAAATTAAATGTATAAATAAATGTATTCAATATTATCCATTTGTAAGTTTTGAATGTTATCAAATTCGTCAACATAATAAATGTTTACTAATCTATGTAGCTTTATTTATGATAATTATCAAGAGATTATTTATATTGATTCTTTTTATACTCTTTATTGTCGTAGAAAGCAATGAACAAATAATTTATTATATTTAATAAAAACCAATATGTTTCAAAAAAATTTAAATGACTTAAGTGATTTGGCAATATATATTTTAGTGAAATATTAAGCTAATAAGAATGAATAAAGCTGACTAATTAGAGTACTTCTGTGATCCATATGAAGCAATTAAAATATATACTTTTTACTTTCCTTAATCAAGAAGATATTAAGAATATGTAAGTGAATAAGACGGGACAAAAGAGCTGCTGCTAATTAAAAGGTGATAAGTCAAATGTTGTTCCTCAAGGAAAAGTCTGAGCATGGTATTCTTGGAAGGGAAAGCATTATCCCATCGCCTGGATACTGAAGAAGAAGCGCAGCTCTTGAGGTTCAAAGCCTGAGTACTTTTTGCTTATACGAGTGGAGTGGAAAAATTATGTTTACGATTTTCCTCATGTAGTTTTGCAACAATTCGTCGTTGTGGCTGGGGGGAAGCCAGGCGAATGGAAAAAGTTGCATGTATTATTTTTTTTGATTATATAAAACAAGAATTCTCCTCTCCACCTAGCAACAAGACTTGAGAAAAACCAACAACAGCAACAATAAGAAAGAAAAAAAGAAAAGCAAATAAAAAAGCAACAGCAACTTTTTGCATAGAAAAGCTATTTTGCAGCAAATATTTGCCGAGCATATTTATTTCGCCTTCCACCAGCCACTTTTGTCAAATTATGACTTTGCTACTTCTTGATGTGCCCTCTTCCCCCCTATCTACAGATTTCCCTTGTTTCACTCTGTGTGTGTGTGTGTGTGTGTGTGTGTTTTTCTCACAAACTATGGCACTAAGTTGCCATGACAGCACTGCCACATTATACAACAAGTGCTCGAAATAATAAAGTTAACAGCACTTTAATAGTTAGCTCGTACCCGCCCCCGGCTCGCCTCACAATGCCGGTGGCAAGTGGCAGTCGCCCACAAAGATTGGACTTGGGATTCGGATTGGAATTATGGCAGCAAAGATGGGACAGATGGGGAGTGGGGTTGAACGGCAACATGTTGCCGGGCAACGGGCATAAATGAGGGGCTTATCCTATCGAGCAGCACAACTTGAGCAATAAAATTGCTTTTATATTCCCGGTATACTAAGAGAGGACGATGGCACAGTCGTGAAATATTCTTGGCATGCTCAATGGCACAAAAAAGAGGCAGCGTCGAGAGTCAGATAAATTTTCCACTTTGATTTTGCGCTTAATAAAAGTCAAATTTAAATTCGGCTGACTACGCACGAGCCATCCCTGCCTCCCCTTAGTGGTCCCCTTTCCTCCTGCCCATGTGTGGAGTCATAGCACGTTGCTTTAACAATGGGAAGAAGCCACAGCAACAACAACAACAAACAGCAGCACTTTTATTGCCAGCCGATGACACGACTCTGGGCGCTGGCATACAGCTTAGGAATGTAATAAACTTGAAGCGCCTCGAACTCGGACTTTTATGGCATGTACATAAAAGGAAATCAGAGAAGCTAAAGCTAAAACTGAAGCTGAATCTGAATCTGACAGCAGGTTCCAAATGATGTTAAAGTCAAAGAGTCGAAGCTGCAGACGCTTCCAACGCTTATTGCAACATGACCATGGATGGCAACTAATGAGCTCTATCAAGCAGCTGACGGGGCGTATGCTTAATATCAGCGCACACAGTTGGCGCGAATGCAGCCTCAAAGCGCTTATATAAATGTTGGAGCGCCCAAAGCACCAAAAGGAAAGCGGAAAGTTGTGCATAATTCAATTAACTGGAAACATGCAAATGAAAACTTTGCTGGCGACAAGGCCGCGGGCAAGTAGAAGGATGCACAAGTGCAGTTCGTGTACAAAAGGCGCCAATTGCCCGGGTAAAAGCAGTCAAAACCCAGAAAGAGTTTTCCACCAGGGAGGGGAGACTCAAAGCAGCTCTCCTGCTGCTGTTCCTTCTGCATTTAATGCTACACCAAATTGGACAACTCTCCAATGGAATTGCGCAAAAATATTTCTAATTATTTCCGAGCGCACCAAAGCAACGTTCTCGTCCTCGTCCTCGTCTCCGTCCCAGTTCTCGTTCTCGTTCTCGTCCTCGTCGGTTGCTTAGTCAACTATGCGTGTATATCAGAAGTATGAAATGCAATAACGTAATGAGTAATTGCGCAAAAGTAATAAAGGACACGACGCGCAGTTACGCAAAAAACAGCATGCAATCTGGCCAAGGATAACAAGGATACCGCCGCCAGCATCGGGACGGAGGGAGGAAACTGAGCTGAGCGGGCGCAACAAAAGTTGTCAACGACAGGCAACAGGAATGGCAATGGCAAACTAAAAACAAAGGCCAGCCTGGGGGCGTGGCCAGGGGGGGGAGGCATGTGGGCGAACGTGCAACGTGGTCGCAAAAAGTTGAAGCTCAGCTCACGCGTTGCTGCCGCGTGACTTCAACTGGTGGCAACTACGAGCTGGGACTGGACAAGCCTGGACTTGGTCTCTGTCCACAGTTTGGCTTTAGCTTTGGGTCAGCAACTGGGCTGTGGTGTATGGGTGTGTGTCTGTGTGTGTGTGTGCCTCGTGCCGCGTGTCAGCGTCCAAAAAGGATATTAATTTCCCAAAGGTGCAGTTTCAGCCAGCGAAAATCACGCAAAATGCGCACGGGGCGAAACTGTAGGGGAAGATTAAAACAACAGCAACAACAATATATAATATAAATAAAACTCACGCATACACACTTGCACACACGCACACAGAAATTAAAAACTTTCAATAGCAACAATTTTCATTTAAAAATTCATCACCATGCGCTGGGGCCGCGACAATAGGACCAAAAATAGAGGAGGAGGGAGGTAAACGATGGGACATTGGGCACTGGACAGTAAGCGGAAGGCTGGAGGCGAGAGGCGTGTCGTGCTGCCAGAACTGTTGCTGCTGTTGCTGATGGCTATTGAAGCGGCAAACAAAAGTGACAAACAGATTTATTAAAACTGGAAATCTGCATTGTGCGAGTCGAGTAGTTTTTCTAACAGCAAATAACAAATTGCAGCGGAAACAATTTTAAAAGCGTAAATATTCGAATTGATCAACATTAAGTTATCCTAGAATATATGTTAAATATAATATGTGTAATCGTTTAAATTAAATGAAACACGCTGTTCTTTTCTATGAAGTCTGCTGTATTTCGTACGTATCAAACGACTGAATCTGGCATCACACCGCTGTATTTCACAACTCCCTTTAGAGCGAGATCAATCTAGGTCGATCTCCATTGTCTTAGTATGTTAAAGCGAAATAGCTAATCTATCCGGATAATTAGTGATGGGAGAATATACAATCTGTTGATGGTAGGGTCAACAGTGTATAGGAATGTTAGCAGACTATCGGCCTGCTACATATGTAATATAGTATTAATCCTATTAGCATTAATTATAATTATTTATTGATTTAGAAAATGAAACTCGTATTTAACATTAAAAAGTATATGTATATTTATCATTTAAAATCAGAAAATTCTAGAGCTTACAATAAAATAACAAATTTTAATGTATTTTTATCAAATAATATTGAATTTTATTTTCTATGTTAACGTAATATTTCTCGGTTATACTACTCTCTGAAAGTATAAATTATTTGCGGAATCTGTCTTACCCAGAAGTTAAATTTCCACAACTATTATATTCCCCTTTGATTACTTCCATTGAAAAGCAGGATTTATGTAGCTAAAAATCATTGGAAATCTGATTTTAATAATAAAATACGCAATATTCTTTCTCTATGTTCTAACGCAAAGAGTGCAAATAATAAAAATTTTCTCGATAACATAAATATTGAATTTCAACAGAAATCTGATTGATTCAGCTAAAATTTGATTCCTTTATCTTTATAAGGTTTATAAAAAATATTAAAAATATAAATTTAAATCGTGATTAAATACCCAAATTTTTTTATTTGAGATTTAATTGGATTCATTTATGAATAATTCTATGGCCAAAACGATATAACGCAATAAAACAAAGCTGACAATTTGTTAGTGTTGTTGTTGCGCGAGGTACAACAGAAACTTGTTAGGGGCTTTTTGGGGCGTTCAACAATTAAAACTATTTTGGCCAAAACAATATCGACGCTGTTGCTATCGCAGTTGCCGCAATGGTTGTTGTTGCTTGTTGTTGGCTGGCAACATTTCATTAGAATGCCGAAGGGGTTGGCCCCGAGGTCAAACCACAGCATGCAATGCGAAGCGGGGGAGACAAGACAAAAGCTGATTACTTGCTGCAATGGCTGACAGGACATGGCAAACGGCAAACGGCAGAGGGCAGAGGGCAGAGGGCAACAGACAGGAAGGAGGCACTAGGCCAGGGCCAGGACAGGGACTGGACTTGGACTAGGGCGTTGTTTCGCGCTTGATTCGCCATGGTTGCCATTTCAGTTTGTTGTTTATTTTGCCAGCGCATCGAAATTGCAAAGCATGTAATTTGCAAGGGATAAACTCGACACTACAATGCAATGAGCGAAATGAGGAGCAGAGGGACTAACAGGAGAAGAACGAGGACGAGCTTAGCTGAACAGAACAGCTGCTAGCAGCAGGAGCATAATAAGATGGACACTCACCCTTTAATGCTCGCTGTAGCCATAAGGACTCTACATTTATTGACCTAAAACTAAAACAAAATCAAAATACACCACTGTGATGCAGGATGGAAGTAAGTACAGGACGATTTCAACATGGCTTCTTGGTCTTGCAAATATCTTGCATGCCATATCCGGCTGGCGGTGGCTCAATACGCAGCGTGGTAGGTCCCGATAGCGGCTCACAGCAGAAACGACCGCTACGTGGTCCAGCTGTCGGCACAACATCGTCCTTTAGGCCGCAGAGAATAGTCTCCAAATCAGGCACAGTCAAGTCCTCGTAGATATCATCGTTCACAACCAAAACAGGTGCATTAATGCAGGCGCCTAGACAACAACCCGTGGTCAAAGTGAACTGCATGTCCTTGGAAGTCTCGCCCTCCTTTAGCTGCAATATTTCTTGACATGAATTCAGTATAACATCGCTGCCACGCAGAAAACAAGGTGTCGAGGTGCACACGGTTAACCGATACTTGCCCACAGGATGCAGATTGAACATGGTATAGAAGTTGGCCACCTCCCATGCCTCAAAGGGATCGATCTTTATCATGTTCGCCACAGCCGTCATGGCCGTGATCGGCAACCAGCCATATTGGCGCTGAGCCAAGTCCAGAAGTGGCAATAGCGCTCCTCTTTGCTCCTTCTCCGAAAAATTACTGAGTATTGTCTTGGCCCGACACAAGTTCTCCTCGGTGAACTCGAACTTCAACTTGTCGTACATGTTTTTCGCATCGAGCTTGAATCGCAAAGGCGGAGTCTGTAGGACACGACAAGGCAACTGGAGTAGACCCTTTACAATCCCGTACATCTTGTAATAAGCCAAGAAATATTGAAAATAAATGTGTATGAGTGTCTGTGTGTATGTATATTCGTGCTCGTATGCTTGTGGAATGAGAGAAAAACGATGGAAGTTTTTCCGCTTGCTTCGCCTTGCTGTAGTTTTGTATTTCAATTTGATATTGAAATTGTCAACGCCTTGTTCCCATTACACTCGTCTCTTTTGTGTGGCAAGCGCAATCAAATTAGCGATACGGTATGGTTATAGAGGGAGGGGAAGGTTGCCTGCCATGGCAACAATCGTCATTTGATGCGTCTGGCGCCAATAACTAACTGGCACAATATGTCAATCAGTACCCGATCGACTGCTGCTTTTATTGGATGCCCAAGCTACGGGCTCCCCAACGTGCTGAAAATTGCTCAAATTGTTCAAATTGCATGCCCCGCCTAATTGGCAATATAGAGAGCCAAAGCGAGTGCCAAAGCGAGTGCCACAGCCAGAGCCAGAGCCAGGGGCACTAGGAAGGTTGAGGCCATCTCTGGAACTCAGCCTCTCCACGGGCCACTCACTCACTCACTCACTCAATTGGGGCGCGTGTCGCAGTCAATCACTTTGATGGGGCGCCATTGTTATCAACACCTGTCCTGGCTCTTACTTTTACTTCCACATTCACCAGTTGCCACTTGTCAGATTTTTTACAGCTATTAATGTGTCCGCTCTCTACCGCCCACCCATAAAGTAATATCTCGTAAAAAGCGTTACACACATGTGTAAATGTGTCTATATATATATAACTGTCTGTCTGTAGATTTTGTAATTCAGCAAAGTGTCTAATAAAATTTTGCCATAAGCGTTAATCGATAATGGTTGTTAAAAATGCCATTGATTGCAGATCACAGGGATTAACATTATATGCACATTTCACACACAAACAACAACAACAATAATAAAGATAAACGTCTACGCCAATAAACGAAAACAATTGAAAATTCCTCCCATGGGGGTGTCATTGTTCTTTAGAATATTTTTTGGGGGTTAAAACCAATCATTGCCAGCTTGCTTATTGCAAAAAGGGCCAAGAGGAACAAGCAAACCGATAGTGCGGTCGAAATGAAATTCTAAGTAATGAAGAGTTTAACTATAATAATAATACGATATGCTTCATATATTTCTATCAGAAATTCAGTCTTTTGAAACTTTAAACTCATAATATTTCTCCGTTTGGAAATATATTTCTTTAATAATTGAAAATAAGCTTGAGTTGATTAATAATAAGGAAAAATTTAGAACTTGCATATCAAAACTGCTGCCTTTAGTTTCTATAGATTTTGTGAACGATTAAAAGGCTACAAAATATGGCTTAAGCGATTTGACTATTGATACTAATAGTTAGATACTGCTTTTGTATTATTAACTCTCCTGGTTTACACTATATTCCTCCCTAATCTCACATTTACTTATTTCCAAATAAGATGACCTAGGTTGAGTAGTAATGAAAACTGTGGCATCTAGAAAATAAACATAACTTACACCAACAAAAACTATAATAGTTAAAAAGAATGTTATAGTTATGTTTATGAATTTAGAAAATAGTGTAAATATGCATTGATATTTAAGATTTCTAGTATTGTGTGCAGTAATTTTAGGGTATTTTAGAATATATTCTTTAAGTGGCCTTTTATAATGAGCTTAACTGCGAATCGTTTAATATTAAAGCCACACATGCATATCAATCCTCAATATTCTTAGGTTATTTAGACATTTACTTGCAGTTTCAGGCATAAACAAAATGTGCTGACCTCACAGAGTAAGAACCGCAACCAGTCATAGCCGTAGTTAGTTTAATTGGCCACTAAGCACTTTCCAAAGTCTTTTGCATTTCAGAGTCAGTTCACATATTTCGTGTTGTGATAGTCGTGTACTCAGTCTCATTTTCGTTTTCGCTTTCGCCTTGCCCCCTAAAATACTAAGGTTGTTGTTGTGGCTTCTGGTTACGGCCAAGTTTGCTGCCGTGCAAGTTAGGCAGCAGTTTTGGGCTGTTGTGCTCAAAACATAATTAAGTGCTTTACAAGTTGTTAAATGTAAGTTGAAGAATTTGTCATAACAGTGAACGTTGATGATGTACTAAGCAGTAATAAATTTTACTTTTATAAGAAAACTACAAGCAAATAAGACCCCGAAAAAGGGAAAAGAACAACCGAGAAATCAAGTACAAGTACGAATTCAACTCAAATGGGTTCAAGATGGGGGGAAAACGGCAACCAACAAGCTCAACAAGTTGCCAACTTCTTGAGGCAACTAACTGACTGACGACTGTCGACCGAGCTGATGAAGTGGCAATGGCCAGAAGGAAATGTCAGTTGAAGTTCGCAAGTCGAGCACAAAAGTTGAAATTAAATCAAACATAAAACTGAGTCGGAGAATTACCCTGACCCTAACACTAAGCGAACGCGACTGACGACTGACGACTGACGACTGGCGACTGGCGTCCTTGTCCAGTCGTCCAAAATGAAATGAAATGGGGCAAAGACGGAATGCCGAAAGTGTTAGGAACTTTGTTATATTTTTGTTGATTTTACAAAGCTGCGGCCAGGCACGCACCCAGCCAGAGATCGAGCCAGCGACGGAGCCGGAGCAGGAGCAAAAGTCGGAGCTGCAGCAGAGGCGTGATGGATTAGCAAACTTTGAGTTTAGCGGAAAGCAGAGAGGGAAGGACGCAGGAAGTGGGATCGTTGTCCCTGCAGCTCCCCTAAATGTTTTTAATTTTGCAAACATTTATGAAACTTTCTATGCGCAACTTATGCAGACCGCAGCTGACGCGAAGCGTGGGCGTATGCATGGGAATGGGCGTGGCCGTGGCCTTCGCAATCCACAAGCTCAGCTGATGTGGGATACGCAACCGAATAGAGCTGAAGAAATTGTGCTGGTAACGTCGCCGAAACCCTTTCGTGTGGTCGAGAAACTGCATCAGGATTTGGAAGAAGAACGAAAACACACGGTCACTGTGAAGCCATTCAGTATACTTCAACAGTTGGCCATGGAACAGGCTGAACAATTGCGTCAGAAGAGGCCAAATGTGAGTTTTAACATCTTGGAAGCACTTCAAATGGAACAGGACAAGTGGGCGAAGCAAAAGACCACTATGAAGCCCTTCCATGTAGTCCAACAATTGCAACAGGAATTGGAAGAGCTACAGAAACACACGACAACAGTGAAGCCATTTAGCGTTCTCGAACATTTGGCCATGCAACAGGCAGAGGAATTGCGAAAGAAGACGCCAAATGTCAGCTTCAATATCCTGGAAGCACTTCACATGGAGCAGGAGAAGTTAGCGAAGCTAACGACCACAGCGAAGCCTTTTCATTTGGTCGAGCAGCTGTCTCAAGAGCTGGAGAAGCACGAACAGGAGGAGGAGGAGGAGGAACAGGAGGAGGCCTTTGAAGTGTTACAGCCCGTGGCTGAGCCGCTGGAACATCACAAGGCAGTTCCGGCGGAGTCGACACGAGCAAAGGACAGTCAAAAACGCAAGCGCAAGAGGATTCGACGTCGACGCAAGCGGAAACGTAGAAGGGGCAAGAGAAAGCGAAGAAGGAATCGCAAGCAGCGAAAGAAGAAGCGTAAGAAGCGCAAGAAGAAGAAGGGTGACAAGGATAAGAAGAAGAAGAGAAAGAAAAGGAAAAGGAAAAAGCAGCCAACAGAACAAACAGGCATAATTGGTCAACAGGCACATATAATTTACGCCAATCCCACCAAGCAGCCTTATCACTCCCAAAACTATCCATATCCACATCCCCAACAGCCTCAGATCATACAGGTTGTAACCACCAAACGCCCGACAACTACACACGCTCCCTTTAGCAAGATCAAGTATCTCTTGCGGCACAACAGTCTCTTTAAGAAGAAGAAAAAGGAGTGGTTCAGCCATGTGGGTCAAGTCCTATATCCCTTTGTCAAGTTCATTGCCTTCTTCACAGTCCTTAATCCCTTTACGTTGGGCGTCTTCCTCTTTACTCTGCTCTCGCCCGCTGTCTTTGGCTTTCTGGGATTCGTTGCTCTCAGTGTTCTGGTAAAGCCTTTTCTGCATTTGCTCTTTGGTGTCAAAAATAATGTGGAAGCCATTGATAGAAAGCGTTACTTGGCCAATAAGCGTGCAGAGCAACTTAAACTGAATCTACGTCCGGTGACAATTCATAAGCACTTTTATCAACAGAAGCCTCTACACTCTACGCCTCCTCATCGTTATCGTCCTCTGGCGGATTGGCGGCGACAAACAGCTCCACATTCTGCGGAACGGCGTCACAATCCCTTGCTGCCTGCAGATCGAGCAGCCCTCGCACAACTCTGATAATATTAGCAATACTTAAATTTAGATAATATCTAAGGCAATTATGATAATCTCTAGATCCATAAGACGAATGGCATCCAATAACTAGTTCACTTTTATATCAAATCTCTGATAATATTAAGAATAAAGAAATTAATTAATCTCCAGCTGTGTCTATCTCTTCAGTCTTCCTTAGTTAACAATAAATATATACAAAATAAATTAAGAAAATCTCGAACTCTGTGTCTCTCATCAATGCCAGGTTCACTAAGTTTTTCCAGTCAAAATTCAAGGTCAAAAAGAAGCCTATGTATTCCTGACATCAATTGGAAAAATGTTTGGGATCTGGCAGCAATTCATGGAGCAGCTGCGTCTACACTACGATGTCCTGGCTGCGATGTGTTTGCTCTGCATCCTGCTGATTGCCATACTGGACTATGGTCACTTCATGCTCGGCTGCGACTTGATCTGCTGGCGTCAGCTGCTGAAACAAGTCGATGATAAGCCATTGATTGTTATGATATTTGTAGCAGGGTTTAAGCTGATGCTTATACTGATCCTGACGCTGTTAAGTTACTTGAGGGTCCGACCGGATGTGGATCCTCCGATTTCCCATGTGAAACGACGCTTTTGTCGTTTCATTTTGATGCGTCTGTTGGCTGCTCATGAAGAGTTCCTGCACGGCAAGCAGGAATTTCAGGAACGTCATGCTGCCCTCGTCGAGGCCATCCATCTCTTTCGCTGCGATGCTCGAAAGCTTTGTGAAAGAAACTCGAGGGAGCTGAGTTTGCCCATCCAACAGATGCTGCCGGTGGAGGAGCAGGAGGAGAATGAATTGTTAAAACGCGGCTACAAGTGCGTGCCGCAGCTCCGAGACACGGATATCTATAGACTGGTATTGGCCTTGCCCTTACCTTAGCCATGGACGGAGATTGAAAAGGTAGAGAGTCGGACAGGAGGAAGCAGCATAACCGCAACAGCCGAGCAACAACAATGTTTAATACAAAATTTACGCAACTTTTTAATTAGGTTTAGCAAACAATCCTTTCGCCTTGCTGTTGTTTTTCCCTGTAAAATGAGACCTGCGAGGTATTTTTTTGTAAGACAGCGTGCATATAATAAAGATGCCAATTTAATGGTATTAGCGATGAATTTTTAATATTTACAGGGTATATATAAGTACAAAGCGTTGCATATACTTTTGGCACATTGCTTTCATTTACTCTAAAGATTTTAATCTGTTTGCACATGTTTTTTGTATCTATCTAACTATATTAATTGATTTATGCTAACTCAATTTCAAGGTAATTGTTAAACTCCTTTCGAGCTCAAAGTATTTATAAACTGTTTTCTGATCTCTTGATCTGTTTGCAGTTACCAGGTTGTTGTCGGCCCAATTAAGTTGTTTGGCCAATTATTTGCTGAAAATCGCTTTAAAAGTTACGTTCTCTGATTGTTGTCGATGGGCGTCATCTTCTGCCCCGTCTTTTGTTTGACAAGTACTGAGAATACAGAGAGCGAGCCAATATCAATTGAGCTTTTGCAATTTGCTAGCGGATTGTGTGCCATAATGGAATTGCCTTGGGAACGTCATTTTGTATGGCTCAAAACAAGTCGCAAGTGCCATAGAAATGCGGCAGAATATGCAGTACACAGAGCAGAGCTGAACAGAGTGCGAGAGCAGCAGCAAATAGAACGAGTAATAATAAATAAAATTGTAGTCAATTCATAAGGATTTTGCTGCAGAGAAGGCTACATAGAAAGATGCGGGCGATGGTGGGAAGACAGTCATTGGCAGGCGACAGGCGACAGGCGACGGGCGACATGCAAACAACATTCATTCATATTTACCAAGTGACTCCTACTATGATCCCCACCCACTTTATCACAACTAAACCTGCAGCTCCACATTCCATCTGTTCTCTCCCTGCTCTCATCCCCATCTCCAACTACATTACCAGCTCCCACTCCATCTCCATCAGCTAGCACAATGTGCGTATAAATAACGGATTTCCTGTTATAAAATATTTGTAACGACATTTTATGTATGCCGATTTATATGTTCTATTGTGCAGCGAGTACTCGCACTCGCACTCGCACTCATAGTACTCATATTCAGAGTCCTGGTAAGTTTGCGAGAATCGCAGGGTGTCGTCGCTATGACAGGCACTCTGTCATCTAAAGTTATGCTAATACAGTCGAACTTCCCAATAGTGAAAAGTACTTGATTATGTAGATATATATTATTATACGAAAATTCTGATATTTTTACATCTTTCCATATTTATATAAAATGTACAGTAATACACAATAAACCTTTAATTTATTTATAATAAAGTATTTCATTATAAATTATTTCACTATAGGGAAGTTCAACTGTATATATATGAATATAGTTATAAATCGCATCGATAACGCTTGCGATTATGAAACATCTTTTAGCTTGCAGCTGTCAGTCGGCAAACAGTCAGATAGAGAGAAATAAATACCACTTACCACTTCACACTGACCACTTTCAACTTGCCAGGCTGCATTGGCATTTTCATAAATCACAGCCATATGCATGTTAATCTCTATCAAAAGAAGCTGCAGTTTTTGACAATAATAAAACCTTCACATTGTTGATGATGACCTGAGGAGTCTGCACTCAGGTGAAACCAAAGAACCTTCTCACATTTATTTGGGTTTTAGATTTACCACTTAATATTGCGCACAGTTCTCTCAACTAGAGCCTCCAGAGGTATGCTCTAGGGAATGCTCACAGTCAGAGCAGAGACAGAGAACGGGTGACGCAGGGAGCGATTGAGAGGAAGATAGGAAGGGTAGACAGGCATTGGGACATGGCATATCAAAGAGCAGAGAGGCGTTGAAGCAGACCAAATTCAATTCAACTACTGTTGCTTAGACAGTGTGTTGTTGTTTTTGTTTGATAAAAGGACCAAACGGGCTAAGTGTAACGAAGTGGAGTGAAGTGGCCCCAACAGTCGGAGCAACAGCAACAGCAACGGCCAAAACCCAAATAATATTAATATGCAAATTGAGTTTTTTAGTTGAGTGATCTAAGCGGATAACTGTGGCCCTAAACAAGGCCGACAGACAGAAACAGGAGCATGAAAAGGGACAGGACATGGACAGGACTTTGAATGGGCATGCAACCTCTAGAGATCGAGACAGAGTCCTTTGAGCACTTTGCTTTATGGATTGGCTGGAGAGGATGAGCCAAATGGCAGCAGCAGCAGCGAATTATGAGTATATCACACATTTTGATTCAAATGCGACTTGTGAATCAATTGAAATCATATTTTATTAAACGTTTACGGGACCATTTCCCACAGCCGCCACGGGCTAACAACAATGCTTGAGCCTTTTGGGAGACTTGGTGCCTCAAATCAATATATATATACGTGTGTGTACATACAACATAAATCGGATAAGGATCAGCCAGAGGCAAAAGCAAGTGGAGAGAGCGTCAGCCCGCCGGGCGGGACACCAAAAATACATACAAAAATATTTACAAGAAGTTTGCTGCAAAGTAAACCAGCCAAAGGCATCGCATCAAATACGAGTATAAACACATAAAAAACATTTTGAAGCATTGAATCGAAGGCGTGGTTGGGTGGCTGACTGTGTGAGTGGGTGAATAGGTCGTGGGGCCGGGGCCAAGTTATGAAATTTGCTTTTCTGCATGAAATAAATTCAACAAGAAATTGAAAAACGAAAAGCGCAGCGCAACCAACGCACAGATTGAAAGCAAACGTAGAGGCAGACAAACTCTGACAAACAGCCCGTGCGAATGTGTAGAAACGGCACGATTCAACATGACAAGGGGTGTATAAAGAATGAGGCAAGGAGGGCGTGTCTGGCAGTGGTTTTGCCAGAGAAACTGCGTGGCAAAAAAAAAATGGCCCCAAGGATTTGGCAAATGTCACGCAACACGAAGTTGTCGCTGACGCTGATGGAGTTGGATTCCGATTCCGATTTCGCTTTCGCTTCAGATTGAGTTTCGAATACGAATTCGACTACGAATACGGATTCGTTAAATCCAAAGCAAATACCGCAAGCAATTGATTTATAATTACGGTTGTGCCGGAAGTTGGTCGCTGCCAGACCCGTTTACCGATTTGCCCAATTAGCCAAACTGGATGGCAAACATTTGACTGAAACTGAAACCGGCAACGATCCAGAATGTTAAATGGGCCACTGGCAGGTAAGGCAACCTGGTGGGTTGGGTCTGCGTCTTGGCTCTGGTCTAAAACTGAGGCTCTCTCTCTTGTGCGCAATTTCCGCTTGACATGCTGTTCGCTGGGCAATTTCGTTTTTTACGGTTTTTTTTGTTGTTTTCCTTTTAGTATGCTTTCTTTCAAGTTACCTTCCACCTGTGGCGTATACGGTGCGTATGAGTGTTTCGCAGTCCCCCTTGCCCCTCCCAGCAGCATAATTTGCTGGCCTTTCCTTGGCGGTGCCAGAGTTTTTAATGCCTTCCACCACCAAAATCTCCAATGGCCCGCCAGCAAAGTGTATATACCAACTTTCGAGTCTTTTGCTAAACATATGCAAATTAGAATATTTGTATGTGGCAGGATAACAAGAGACAACCCAAGGCTCAGGCCTGATTCTCACTAGATGCGCCGACGTATGCGGCATAATAAATACATGTTTGCTCGCATGCAGGGGATATACTTTCGGCTCGCTGTCTAGACATCATTTGAAGCCAATTTATAGCGAGATTAAACTAAAATTTAACTAATATACATAATTATGGTTTGATGTTGTATACCCTATAATAAAATAAATGCGAAGATAATAAAACAATTTCGATTTAATAGGCCCACAAAAAATGTCCCTGCGCCAGTAAAATTGTAATAAACAATTTACTTCATTGAAAATATAAGGAACGTGTCGAGGCGACAAGACATTCAAAAGGTAAAACAGCTATATTTATACTTTAAGGAGTCGCAATGCCTCTTTATGCTGTTTACTTTCTCACTAGATTTGTTCAACCCTTTTTATTGACCATTTTCAATAGACTTAAGGCCAAGGCAATCCCTTAAAAGCTAAACCAAAGGCATGATTTCAGTTTGCCTCAGAAATACGATTTCTCAGCTTCTCTAATCCATTGAATAATTAATTTCCATGCTTCACATTCCCACACTCAATCGCGAGGTCATTTCAACACGCATTGAAGGAAAAATCGAATAAGGAGGCCGGAACACGCCTAATCCTGATGTCAGCTCACGCTCGATTCACCTTTACACTTCTCAAGCCGTAGCCTCAAGCATGTCCGTTATTTTGTTTACAAGAAAACATAAATCTCTGCGTTGATAGGCAGCAGAAGAGGGGGAGGGTGGAGGCATGTCGGTCTGTATGCGGTCGAAAGGATTGCCAACGGTTGCCGTGTGAAATGAAACATATCATCACTTCAAGACCCACACATGTGCGGGATGCCGGATGTCGGATACCGGATGCCCAGCCTATGCTCCAAGAGGAGCACGTCTGGGCCGGGCAACCGAAAAAATGGCCACCCTCCAGCTCTTGCTGGGTGTTGAGGGATTTAAAGGGTTGGGGGGGACTTGTAGAAGCTTCGGTTTGTACGCGTCAACTGTAAAATCCTTTTTGACGTGCCACGGCACAATGGGGGAGGGTCGAGGGCGGCCCTTGGGTTCCACATTGACTACGTCTCTGTCCGAAGTGGCCATAAAAAATGTGTGCTGGCCCAAGGGGTTAGAGGTTAGAGGCGTTGCCGAAGCTGAAGCCGAAGCCGACGCCGAGGTCAGCTTCAGATGGAGCAATCCAATTATAAAGAATTTTAAACTATGTACCATGAAGAGGACATTTAAAGCGCACACAAGAACCAGGTTATTAGCGCATTAGTGTGTGTCCGTAAGAGTGTGTGTGTGTGTGTGTGTGTGTCTGTGTATATGTATCTGTCTATCTGTGTGTGTGTGGGCAAGTTATTAAAAAGGAGCAAAGTTGTGAAGGGCCACATCAGTCAAGGGCTCACACAGCTGAGCTCCTTCGCCATCTCCCGGTCGCTTTGTGTATAGAAATTGACGTGAAATTTATACGCTGTGTTTTTTGGGTTGAAAGTTGAAGAAAAAATATAGCAACAATCCATAAAGTAAATGTTGCATTTAAGCAAACAAACCAACCAACCAAGCGACAAACACACAGACAGACAGCAGCACTGTGACAAACTCTGGAAGCCAAAACTGACAGTGACAACTGGCTGAATGAGAACAGGACCAGGATCAGGAGGAGGACCTCGTCTCGTTGATGATGCCGTCGACGTCGACGTCCCCCCTCTCCAAGTAGAATATGTAGTAAAAAAAATTGACATAAGCGGATATGTTACACAGCGCCTTTGTAAGGTTGATAGGATGAGTCTCTCTATATGGATGGTGTGTGTGTGTGTGTGTGTGTGTGGATGGTGTGCCATAGGCAGTGGCTGCATGCGCAGTGAGCAGATAAATTAATGCGATTTTTCATGCTACATGTTTGAGTTTGATTTATGCAATTATATCTGCTCCCTCCCGTAATATCTGTGTGTTTGTGCGAATCTGATGTACAACTTTTTGTCAAACATGTCTAAGAGCAGTCATTTTTTATATTTGATATAAAGCGGAAATGCTTACAATGTTTCCGGTTTGTTACCTACACGCACAATTGTAATAAGAAGCTAGATGGAGGGGAGAGGATTAGGACTTTTGCGAAATACTTAGCAAGTACTTCAAATACTCTACTCTAGCTAGAGAGGCAGCTTCTAAAATATATATTACTTGCATCTAGAAATTGCAGTGAATGAAACATAATTATAATTCCAAGTTTACCTTGAATCTTAACAAGCATTGAAGAGGAAAATAAAGGATTCCTCGAACTGCTTAATGAGCTGTTGAAACATGATATCTATCTCAAGTGAACAAATGTAGTTTCTGGAAGATATTTAATACTCTAGTTAAAATTGAAATTGCAAGTAATCAGTATGAAAACTGATGACGCTCGAAACAATTTTCTTTTATAAAAACAATATTATTATTTGTATTATTCCAAGCTTAAGAATTTCGAGTTCTTGGCTTTTGAGTTAACTACCAATTTATCGCTGCCCATCTCAAGTGGCTTGCATTTTCTTGGCAGCAACGTTATCATCAAGTTATTATTACCTCTTCAAGAGTATTAAATTGCCAACAGCTGGCGATAAGAGCAGAAACAAGAGGATCAATATGGACTCCCAGCAAGTCCCAGCAAGCCCCAGCAAGTAGAAGTGGCAGCAACGTTAATTTGTCATGGCAGTGGTTGTGGTCAACACACACATTACACAACAAGTGATTGTACTTTTTCTGCTGCTGCTCGTTGTGCTCTGTGCTCAAATCAGAACTATGTCCTGGTACCTGTAATCTGCACAACAAATCCGATTAAATGCAAATGCTCCCCAGCTTCCCCCAAAGCCCCAATCTGGAGTCTCCTCTGGCCAGTGGTGGCCCGCAGTGCTCTAGCAACTGGCAGAGCTTAGTTACGTAAGTTATCAGCATTGGGATTGAAGACTGAAGTGCCCAACAGCAGTTGCACTGCTGCAATCGTCACTCACGCAAGCATCTAATTTGGAAACGACAAACACACACACACGCACACTCAGTTGTACACCTGTAGAGGTGTGCGGTATTGGCCCTGCAGTAATTCTCATTGGTGGCTTCTAATTATTATTTCAATAGCCGAGATTCGAGCAAACTGTGGACTTGCATTAGCATCGAGTACATACACACTTACATATATGGTTAGTCAATAGATATTCAGCATGGTTTAAACCTCTGCCAAATAGTTGCCATAAAAACTCATTTCGACCATTAACCGAACCGACAGTAGCACAAGAGCCGAATTGCCGTTGAGGGCGCGCTTCAAAAGCATATGATGGCCATTTTCCTAAACCTCCTCCGCCTCCTCATCCTCCGCGCAGCTGTGGCAACTGCCTGCCAACTGGCTGGGAAAACTCACAACTGGCTAAAGAATCAGAGAGAGAGGATGGGGCTGTGGCAAGTCGACGACTCTTTAAAGCTGTTCTCGTCTGCAACTACACAAATTGCTATTGCTTGTTTAAAAATAAAATAAAAAACTGCGCCAAATATTTGTTCAACATTTAAGCATCGACATTATCATCATTGTCGCAAGTTTGTTTGGCTTCACATCAGAATTTTATGGAGCGCACAAATATGAGACAGGATCGAGCACAAGGACCAGGAGAAGGAGATGAGAAGCGAGGACCCAGACGATGGTAAAAATAAAAATGCCACTTCCGTTTTATTTGCGCAAAATTAAATAAACCGAAATATGGGCGACCATATTGGCGCATAATAGGGAAAATATTTTGTTCATTAATGTGTCCCCCGAAACGAGAAGTAGATGGAAAACAAGTAAAAATTGTCAATATTACAATGCCTCGACTAGATTATACTCTAGAAAGCAATTACGTATCTCAACTTCCAAAGATAATAATATAAATAAAGTTTAATACTCAAAAATAAACTCAGAATAAACTATAGATTTGTAGAGAAATCTCTTAAGTATTATATCTATATACATTTGCATACCAAATATATTGTAAATATATAAATATATTGTATAACCGATTGAAAAGGTTACAAAATGTATATAACCCAAGTTGATGCTTCAAATTTTAGTTGAAATTTTCAAATATAAGGTAGAATAAATTATAGAGCGGTCGGAATATCTCTTAACTATTCTCATATGTACATTTTAATGCTATAGGACACCATTTTATAGAGCTGCCTTTATGTCTTATACATACGAATGGCAAAAGTTTTTATTCTCGCTGGCAAAGTTTGAGTTACAGGGCATACAAAAGTGGAAAATAAATAAGCAGAGAAAAAAGGAAAGCCGAAAAGTAAAAGCTTTGCCACTAGCCAGTTTATTGTGTATAAACATTTGCAGGACTAAAGCAGCGCCAGGACATTGGGGCAGGAGAATAGAGAATAAGGTTTGGAAGTAGATGAGCCCCACAAAGTGACTGGCGGAATAATATTAGATCGAAGTTTGTGTAAGTCCGCTAAAGAAAAGATGGCCTATTGAGGTCCTTTTAAAGAACTCGCTCGTATTTGAAGGAGCATGGAGTTATCCCAAGCCAAGGGAGCCAGCGAGCCGCACTAATCAACACAATTACGGTGCAGTGGAAGGAAAACTTTTCTAATTGGATATGAAGACGCGCACATGCGTTTCTTTAAAAGAATTTCACTCCATGAAGGTCCAAACAATTTGGCAAGAAAATGGCGAGCGACAACAGCAGCTTCAGCTCCATAGGCGTCGCTGTCGCTTCAGGGCCCAAACCCCAATCCCCGTACGCTGAAATGCTTTGACAAATTATTTTTAAGCCAATTTACAACTTGAGAAAAAGTATCAAGAAAACATATCACCCTCCATGGCGAAGAGGGTGAGCGGGCGTACATATGTGTGTGTGTGTGTGTGTAGGTAAAGCAAATATAATGCGAGGGATAAAAGTGTAAAGTTGACAACCCAAGCACATTACTCACTCGAGGTGCCAGCCACGACAACGACAACGACGACGACGAGGAGAAGGACGATGAGGACGGCAATGGAGACGGCTACGACGGCGGCATTAAAATAACCGACCAAGCGATTCAACGTCAAATGAACAAAGAGCTGAAACAGAAACAGCAACCGGAGCAGTGGCTGAAATGAGCATGGCCAAGAAAAATGGTAATGCGGTCTTTGCAAAGACCGAGAACGAACCGAGGAGCCATGGCCAAAGCACAGTCTTAAGTGTATGCAACCAGAAGGCAGTCAAGAGTTCATGTTGACGACGGCAATTGTGTGTGTGTGTGTTTGTGTGTGTAAGCTCCATTCATTCACACGCCTTAAACTTGCACATGATGCCCCAGCCTTTGGCCAGGAAGCAGCATTTTCTTAACGCTTCTCTCAAGCTCGACAAAATGACGACACCCGTTTGCCGGAAACCATTAATTTTGTCACTCTCCGAAGCGTGGAACTGCACATGAGCCGATGGACAGGCCAAGAGTCTCGGCCATTGACCAGTGCAATATTGAAAATCATGAAAAAGCAATTAAAGTGCTGCACCTGTGCACTGGCTCAGGACCTTTTTCCTTCCCATGTCAATTTGTGGTACGAGGCATTGTCCAACTGACTTCGATGACATTCAAGGCACAAGTTAATTGCTGGCAAAGCGCAGACCACAATGACCGCAACGACAACAACGAGGAGACGGGGAACACGAATGGTATACCCTGAAAAGTTCACATGACACTTTCGTGATGATGCATTGCGGCCAACGGCGACCACAAAACCGCGTACATGTTTACAGTTTGATGTGCATGTGTTGTCTTGGCAATTGACTTAATAATTACAATGCATAATTTAATAGCTCAATATGTGAAGCTTTGAGTCAGGCAGGTTATAACAATATAATAAGAAATATATCTAAAGTGTAGCTTGTCATTCGGTTGGCCAAGTTCCAAACAGCTCTCAGTCTTCGATAACGCACATTACGTTAATGCCGCTCCTGCCCAAATTGACGCCTTCAAGCGCAGACTCCTGGTGGGAGCGCATATAAATCAGGAACTGTATGATAACGTAAAACAAATTGTTTCGATCGTAGGCGCAATTGTGCAATTCCTTCTCACTGATGAAATTAAACTTTGGCTTCAGCTGGCTGTTGGTAATGAGTATGGCGCAGTGAGCCTTGTTATTGACTGCATTTATAATATCCTTCGTCGAACGTTTCTCCTCACGCGTAAGTACATAACGCGAATGAAAAGGTCGACCGCCCCCCTGAGGAAGTGGCATCAATTGGCTGTCCAAATAAACGCAAAACAGATGAAAAAGTATCTGGAATTAAATGCAAAATATGAGTATAATCCATTAAATGGAGCCACAGTCTGTTGCAGCACTCACGGCAGCGTCTGTGGGCAAGTGATCTCCCCATTCCTGGCCATTGTGAACATTTCCCGAGTTCCAGCGATAGTCGCCAATACAAGAGCCCTGTGATAGCTCCCTTATGCGCTGCACCAGATACTCCTGATTATTGAAGGTGTCAAGGAAGGGCAATAACATGGGTAACATCGGTGCACAGCTCTGCACGAACTGTTGGTTATCTGAAATCTTTCGCAAACGCTCAAGACCCACAGCGCCGATCTTTAAATCGCTTAGACCACGCTGCCGAAAGACTTCATCCATATGATCAATCTGTTTAACCAGACGCTGCAGTATGGTTGTTGATATCCACTAAGAGAATGTAAAATTAGTAACAAGGCTTAAATCAACAGATTTCATTACTTACATATCTGAGATTGCTCAAATATTGCGACAATTTTACTGTGGAGATACGTTTAATGACCTCCGAGTTGCTGTCCTTGAACTGAAGAATGCCAAACTCTTCAATAGATGTGGGGGCATTCTCTGTGGAAGGTACGGGCGCTGGGGCAAGCTGATAAATGGATCGCTTCAGCATGTATGCCGCGTTGTTGCAGTAGTTCCAGAACGAGTTGGTCGAATCCATGTTCTGTACGTTTGATGCATCTGCCTGTTCGGCATAACTGCGTTCGCGTTCTCGCTCTGCTCGTCTCATCAGCGCCGGCAGCTTTCGCACATCTGTTGGGAAATCGTCGCGACAAACCTCTGCGTATGGCGACATGTAGGCAGACTCATTGCTCAGGTTGCTGGCATTAAGCGAGTTATTGGCACCCATCGAACAGTTGTACGATTGATTATTATACTGCTGCTGCTGTTGCGGTGTGCGTGTTGGACTGGGACTGCGGCGTGGCGACTGTGTACCCCATCGGCTGTCCTCAAATGAGGAATGCCAATTGATAATGGGCACACTATCATTGTCATCAGAGTCCAGTTCGTAAGAGCGCGGCTTCGGCGTTTTGCTTAAAGTTCGCAAGTTATCTAAAACCATATAAAACTATAGTCTAGTAATTGCATTAATCAATAGTAATAGTTTACCATTAGTTTCATCCAGCAGGCACCTTTGCAGCTCAGTTACGGAGACAGGACCACTGTCAACCATTAACCACCATATGTATTTGCCAATGCAGGCGACGGCGCTCAGAAAGATAAGTACGCCCAGTGTGTACTCCGCCTGGTACCACATTGAGTTACTGGCGCACGCCTGGCAAATATCAAAGGCCAGCACCGCTAATAGTACTATGTTTATGGAGCCCCATTTCAAATAGTTTCTTGCTTCTGCACGCCGGCGACGAAGTTCCAGGCTCCCCTGCACATTGACACGAGACATCGGCGACGTTTGCCTGGGCTGCGTAACGGGACTACGATAGTGTGGCGAGCTGCAAATAATTAACCTGCTTAACAAAACAGTATGCATGTTATTAAATAACTATATTTACCAGTTATTCCCTGAGAAATTCATGTTTTTGTGCAATTGTTACAGCTATGTGCAATGCAGTTTCCTAAAGTAATGCCGCAAATTGGCGGAATTTACCAGTGTGTACCTATTTGACAAATATGACAAACTCGGGTACTGTGCGATATATCGATAAATGCATTTAAGTAAGTGGGGTAACTCTGTCAGAATATCATGCTATCGCTGGAAAGCTGCTTGCTATGAAACACAGTTGCGCGGGTTTTTATTATTTAAAATAATGTTTGATATATTATTTACTATAATAATTTTATTTGAATAAATTACAATATATTTATATGCAAAAATTATAAATTTTGAATAAATTCATCTTTTAAATCATCACGTCATGTCTTATCGAACCGACGTTAGGAATGTAAAGTAAGAGAATGCTCCTTGTATAATCTAAAATGGTTTGAAAATTATATACATTGCTAATGAATTTATTTTTTGCACTACCTTAACCACAGCAACCACAGTGACTCGAAAGTACCTTAATCCCGTGAGGAAAAAAGGTCGTGAGTTAATTTGAATGGCTTGTGAGACCAGCTTCATTAGTAAAACGTTTTCTTTAACATTGTCCGACCGATAGATAATTTGCTCCCAATTAGAACTGTAGTACATAACACTTAAATCATCCGTCTAATAATGAAAGAATATTGACAGTAAGGCAGTACCCTAAACATTGTTTGGACGTACCGTAGTGTAGAGAATCGAACCAAGCATTCCGAAAGCCAACAACTCACAGAACTTGGCTATAAACCAAATAATATACACGATGTTGCCGAAAGGATTCTACAGATAGAACGGAAGATCATGCTTGTTATTATACTTACTCATATATATAATTTATACCCTTACCGTATACGCTTTGTAGCCCGTAACGCAGAGTAGAATAGCGCTGAAGCTAAACATGATGAAGATACGAAAACTGAATTCCTTTTCCATTTCTTCCCCAAAAAGATTCAGAGCAACATTTCTTCGCAAAATGTGAATAAGAGCTCTCCTATATTTGGCAGCAATTTCCGAAGAATTCTCAACTTCCAGCAAACGTTTAACGATCTGATTCAAATCGGATCTTAGGATGACATAACGAGCATTCAGGTGCATCATTGCCTCGCCTACAACATTCAGTTCGCCAAAGAGCATTGTGGTAATGATGAGGCCAACCCAGTAGTTCAAACAGATCAGAGGCAAGAAAAAGTACAACTTGGTGTTATCGAATAGATACACCTGCTGATAGAGCATATCCCTTCTGTGGTAGATGATATTCTGGACCGGCACCAGATTGAAGTTCAGCAAGGCCAATAGATACCCCACTGCGTTAAGACGTGTAGCCAGCATTAGTTTTTGGACGCGGCAGAATAACACTGGTTGTGATTCCTTGGTCACATAGATGTCTGCATAGAATTTCTGTAGCAATCGCTTGAAGTTATCCTTCCTCAATGCCAACTGGAAGCCACGTATCTGTATCTCAAGCAGGGCCAGATAAGTTGGTGCTCCTGTGAGCATTTTGTCAATGTCATGACGATTGGCAATCAAATAATGTAAGTCCACCTCGTTGTGCAGGCAGAAAACGAGAAATCCTACAAAGAGTACCACTTTCTCTATAAACACAGCTCGATCACTTGCTCCATCCTCCAGTGGCCAAATAATATGATTAAGGCGACGGTACATGGCCACAGTCCAAGGTAAAGGGGCGGCTTTTCCATCTCGAAGTCGCGGTTGATAACGCATCTCTGATACTCCAAGAGCAACTACCACTATCGGGAAAAACACACACCTATTTATACGACCCATTTATAATTATTTAATTGCAAAGAAAATAATTAATTGAATTAATAAATAATTAGAGAAACCATTTAAAAGGTCATGAAAATAATAAATACAATTATTGTTTTGAATAATTTATTTATTTTTGGGAATAGAAAGCAGGAGAAAGGAAATCGCTGAATATATTGAATTCCCAAACAGTTTTCTCAGCTGAAAAGTATTGCCTTGAGTAAAATTGAATGTAAGTATTTTTGGTGATTTATTTTGATAATTGCATTTATATAATTGCCATTTAGTTAAGTTATGTATACGTATTTAAAAAATATGCACAGTTCCATTAACTAAGTTAAGGTTTGTTACTAGATTCTTGATGCATTCGTGTATTTGTATTCTATGCAAAAGTAGACGCATAGTGTTAGTAGTATTTATATGTTGGTAATACGTTATAATACTGACTTCAGCTACCGTGACTATGCACGAAACACACACATATAAATACAAATACTTGTGCAAATTACAAATACTTTAGATTTTCTTAAGTTTACATTTTCTTTAGGTTTCTTTTTTTTTGTCGTGAGTTAATTTGAATGGCTTGTGAGACCAGCTTCATTAGTAAAACGTTTTCTTTAACATTGTCCGACCGATAGATAATTTGCTCCCAATTAGAACTGTAGTACATAACACTTAAATCATCCGTCTAATAATGAAAGAATATTGACAGTAAGGCAGTACCCTAAACATTGTTTGGACGTACCGTAGTGTAGAGAATCGAACCAAGCATTCCGAAAGCCAACAACTCACAGAACTTGGCTATAAACCAAATAATATACACGATGTTGCCGAAAGGATTCTACAGATAGAACGGAAGATCATGCTTGTTATTATACTTACTCATATATATAATTTATACCCTTACCGTATACGCTTTGTAGCCCGTAACGCAGAGTAGAATAGCGCTGAAGCTAAACATGATGAAGATACGAAAACTGAATTCCTTTTCCATTTCTTCCCCAAAAAGATTCAGAGCAACATTTCTTCGCAAAATGTGAATAAGAGCTCTCCTATATTTGGCAGCAATTTCCGAAGAATTCTCAACTTCCAGCAAACGTTTAACGATCTGATTCAAATCGGATCTTAGGATGACATAACGAGCATTCAGGTGCATCATTGCCTCGCCTACAACATTCAGTTCGCCAAAGAGCATTGTGGTAATGATGAGGCCAACCCAGTAGTTCAAACAGATCAGAGGCAAGAAAAAGTACAACTTGGTGTTATCGAATAGATACACCTGCTGATAGAGCATATCCCTTCTGTGGTAGATGATATTCTGGACCGGCACCAGATTGAAGTTCAGCAAGGCCAATAGATACCCCACTGCGTTAAGACGTGTAGCCAGCATTAGTTTTTGGACGCGGCAGAATAACACTGGTTGTGATTCCTTGGTCACATAGATGTCTGCATAGAATTTCTGTAGCAATCGCTTGAAGTTATCCTTCCTCAATGCCAACTGGAAGCCACGTATCTGTATCTCAAGCAGGGCCAGATAAGTTGGTGCTCCTGTGAGCATTTTGTCAATGTCATGACGATTGGCAATCAAATAATGTAAGTCCACCTCGTTGTGCAGGCAGAAAACGAGAAATCCTACAAAGAGTACCACTTTCTCTATAAACACAGCTCGATCACTTGCTCCATCCTCCAGTGGCCAAATAATATGATTAAGGCGACGGTACATGGCCACAGTCCAAGGTAAAGGGGCGGCTTTTCCATCTCGAAGTCGCGGTTGATAACGCATCTCTGATACTCCAAGAGCAACTACCACTATCGGGAAAAACACACACCTATTTATACGACCCATTTATAATTATTTAATTGCAAAGAAAATAATTAATTGAATTAATAAATAATTAGAGAAACCATTTAAAAGGTCATGAAAATAATAAATACAATTATTGTTTTGAATAATTTATTTATTTTTGGGAATAGAAAGCAGGAGAAAGGAAATCGCTGAATATATTGAATTCCCAAACAGTTTTCTCAGCTGAAAAGTATTGCCTTGAGTAAAATTGAATGTAAGTATTTTTGGTGATTTATTTTGATAATTGCATTTATATAATTGCCATTTAGTTAAGTTATGTATACGTATTTAAAAAATATGCACAGTTCCATTAACTAAGTTAAGGTTTGTTACTAGATTCTTGATGCATTCGTGTATTTGTATTCTATGCAAAAGTAGACGCATAGTGTTAGTAGTATTTATATGTTGGTAATACGTTATAATACTGACTTCAGCTACCGTGACTATGCACGAAACACACACATATAAATACAAATACTTGTGCAAATTACAAATACTTTAGATTTTCTTAAGTTTTCATTTTCTTTAGGTTTCTTTTTTTTTGTGGCGAGCGCTTTCATACATTTTCGGAATTGACCTCGACTTCTTCGAACTAGACATCGAGAACGGTAACAAGAACGAGAATTCTATGGAATACATTGACCTAAAATGCACGTAGTATTAGTTAGTAAGTAGTTAGTTAGTTAATTAGTATATATTGTTATACACAGTTAGTTTACTAGTTATAATCGTATCATATGTATGTAAATCCATGGGTAATAATTTGCCTAGACTGTCTATGTATGTAGTAAATCGAGCGTGTTTAGTTGGCAATGGAGCGCTTGCCCCAACCCGCGTGCAACTTCTGCCACTGATCACGCTTGCCCCACATGCCCTTCAGATTGTTCCAGGTAGGCTCACGCTTTCCCCAGGCACCCCTGAACTTGTTCCAGCCCTGGGCCTGTCGTCGCTTGCCCCAGGCCACGTTCATGTTCTTCCAGGCTCGTTTCTCAATTGAGTTGTCACCGTTGAAGTCTTCGATTTCCTCATTGGACTGCGGCAGCTGCTGGTGCTGTTGCTCCGGATTATTGCCACTGGCCATGCGCTCAAAGGTGTTCCAATCGATGGTGTTGGTGCCGTCGGTTATGACCAGTGGCACAAAGTGACCCGTCATATAAATCGAATCGTCCATTTCCAAGGCAGCAGGATCGTTGGATCTCTTGCCCCAAGAGCTCTGCAGTGATTGCCAGGCGCGCTTGTTGTTATACAGATCATTGTCGCCGAGTTGGTCCACCACCTGGTCAGAGAGACCTGTGGCCGCCAGTTCATTGTTGCTGGCTACGGATGCTGCCTGACTGCTGCACAGGAAAAGGACCAGCAAAAGGACAATGCTGCGTGTCCCACAACCGACGGAAGGTTTCAACTGGGCCATGTTCCTGGAAAAAAAAGAACAGAACGGAAAGAAAAGTGAGCAAGTGAAAATATGAAAAATTGAAACATGGAATTGTGTAAATACATAGAGTACAATGCTTGCACCAATTAAGTCAAAGCATCGACCACGCTCCCCACTGTGTGAGCGTTTTCCCTGGAGTCCTTGGGCGGCGTCTCGCTGTGGCATCGCTTTGTTTTTGGTGTTAGCAATCATTTCCGCCTACGCCTCAAATTACAGCAACAAGCGTAACGATTTAGCTAAATAACCACTCTAATTGAAAGCGGTGGGGCGGCATAGCTGTCTTTGCCGCACTCCTACCTTCCTCCCTCCCTCCCTCGCTTCCGTGTTCAACACGGCACTCAACTCCCGACGGTGACGTTGGATGGCCAAGTTCAGTTCATGCCAAATGCCAACTGCTGCGTTAAAAGCCAACAACGCATAACAGTTACAATTTATGGCCTATTAATGTCTTGTTGCAGCATGAGGTGAGTGTACTCGCAGCTAACGGTAGGCGGTAGCTTTTTCCGTGCAGCGGCATTATAATGATGATACGCATACGCCACATAGTCCCGCGGATTTTGAGGCTCGTGCACCACCAAATTGCAGGGCCACGAAATGCGTGTGTGTGTGTGTGTGTGTGTGCGTAGCCCAACCACTTCGTTTGCTTTAAAACGATACTGGATAATGATAGCTAAGATTATGGCCCTGTTTGCTCAACAACTTAAGTGGCTGAGAATTGCACTTATGAGCTGAGACGCCACGTTGCCCGTCGCCCGACGCCAAGCCCACTTGGCAGACAACAGCGGCAACTACGCCAACAGCAGAGTACATCTTGTGGCACTAAGCGGCATCTCTGTCGTCTGTTTGAACTTCGTTTGAAAGAAGTTATTCACAAGCTTTTGCATGCAGCAAAATTATTCATCAGCATACAAAATAAAGCCACCTATATAGCAGTATATTACTTAACTGCGAACAGAAGATACTAAGTATTTGAGTCATGATCTTAGGAGAAGACTGATCTACAGAAAACTCTGGACTATTCATTTATATAAATTAATATATATTTAAATGTATCCATATGCCTGGAAGTAAACTTTGAACTGACGCTTGTTTTGAATTAATACTTTAAGACTTAGAGACAAAGTTGAAAAGATATTTACATGTTAAGCTTGTTTTGTCAAAGAAATAAGCTTGGTAATAAGTTATACTCACATATATAGAGAATGTATATAGTGGGTACGCTACTCCTCATAGACCAAAAGCCATAAACAGTCAAGTTTTATTTAAACTTCCCTTTGATATACATATTATTAATCTATAAATATCCCTATTATTAATCTAAAAACTTGCCGAAATTGTATTGAAAGACTTTAGCCATTAAATATATCTCCTATAAATATGTGAGCAGTTCTTACTGAGAACATTTTCCTATTCGAATTCATGAGTTCTGAGTATAAATTATGTTCCAGATCATTCTTATTTACGCACCACTACTCGTAGTTTACAATAAAATATCCTATACCTTAGTATAATATAGGATTAAAACCTTTATTCAAAATATATAATCAGTTTATTCTCCCCGCTTTCAAAGAACTGATGTCTGGATGAATTAGAGATTTATTTAATATATTTATAATTAAACTACATCAGTAGATTTTGATATAGACAATAATCTTTTATATCTTACATATAATACCATCTGATTTTTACCTTTAATTATGACCATATTGAAAGTAATCGCTGACATAAGAAGGCTATTTAAATGTGTTAAGTTTTTAAGGCCCACTTGCGTTCAGCTCGTTAACTTCAACGTTGAGTTAAACGACAGCCTGTAGAGCTATTGCTATCTAATCTAAAGGGGGTGTCTGATTAAATAATGTTTACTGTGTTGGCAACTGAATGTTGGCGTCGATGTGGGATTGGACAGTTAATTGAAGCTGGCAAAGTTAGACGGACAGTGTACGATTGTCATCATGCTGTTTGGGCTGCAGTTGGCCAAGCTGTTGGCCAGTCTGTTGTCTGTTGGCTGTTGACTGTTGACGGATTGTATGAATGAAACTGGCATTGGGATTGACGCTGGTTTTATGCTGTCTTACTTTGCATTTAATTTGTGTGCTTGTCGTTGATTGATTGACGCCCAGATGAAAGTTTTAGCGGCTTTGCGTTAAATTATAATAGATAGCCCCAACGCGATGATAGGGCACGCATCAAATTTTATGACCACACACTCGACCTGGCAACGAAAAATTGGGCGCTGCCCATGGTTACATTAACCCGGACAACAAACAGAAATAGCACCAGAACCAAAAGCCAAAAGCACGTGCTGGGCAGCTTCTAATTGAAATTAACAGAAAATATTTATGGCTTTGCTAGTGACTGACATTCCAGCGAATTTCAAGTCCAGTCTGCGTTTGGAACAGGAATGAGTTCCAAGTAGAGATACTGTATTATTCAGTAGTCTCCTGGACAGGTATGGCATTATTCATGGTCATGTCTTCCAATGACAAAGACAGGTGCTTGTACTTGGTTAAAGGATGTTTCTCAAAGATACGAGTACATACAATACATTCATTCATATAAAAGTATACGTAGAGAGAAAATCGCGTGCCGAAATTAAAACGATTCTTTTATCTGTGGATCGAGGGGGCGTTTCAAGGAGGCGCGTCTCGCTTTGCATTTCTTTGAGTAGTGACAATATTTGCCAAAGGATGGCATTTGCCTATAAGTATTTTGTTTAAATAGGTTTCCTTCCTGTCGCTATCCCACGCTCAACGAATCGCATTTGAATAAAAATCATCGCCGGCAATGCGATGATTCAGCCATGAAGAGCTGAGGCATCAACGAAAATTCGTAAATAAACAAAATATCCACAGAAGTGTAAATACATTTGTGGTCTCAAGCTGGAGCTGTTTTTTTTTATTGGGTTATGCATATCTACGTTCTCTTGCTCATTCTTAACCTTTTTATACCTTCTGTCCCGTGTCCTGCATGTGTCACGCATCCAAAAGGGGCACCCTTCTGGGACGGGCTAATCATTCAATTTTTAATGCGACCTGCGTTTTGTTTAGCCAAGAAGCATGTCTATTATTAAGTGGATATGGTAAACACATTTACGCTGACTGACGTCTATGTGGATAATTCAGCAAATGACTTCAAAAGTATCTTGAAGTCATTAAATGACTTAAAAATAACTTAAATTTAAATTGAATATATTTTAAACTTTATTACATATTTTTTGAGGCACCCAAAATTAATCTAATAACTGTTCTACTCTTTTTTTTATTTTTTTGTGCACTTCGAAAAGTAAAACGTTTTTAAGTCTGCTTAAATTCGATTAAATTGCACTAAAAGCTTTCCATAATCTACTCACCCCTTTGTCGATATTGTTTGTTATATATTTTTGAATCCGGAAACAGTCAGCAAGTTCCGTTATTGTGGTTGCTTTCCGTAGAATAGTACGTGTAGATTGTCAATCTGTATATGCACTTGTATCTATTCGTTTTATTAATTTTTATTTTTAGTTTCTGCACTTGAAATGACTTTTATAACTAGATTGCGGTGCTGTTGCAATTTAATTACTGCACAAATATGGCAAATGGATTACTGTCTCTCTGTCTGCTGTCTGTCTCTCACCGGCTGCCAGCGAATTGTTAAAGGCGAGCCTCGGTCTTGGGATGTGTGCGCAAACCTGTTGATCAACTGTTAATGATACGCAACTCGGCCGCGACGCCCGTTTATAAATCAAAACGGAAGCGAAACCGAGGCACGATTGTTGCGTACGGAAAATACGAATGTGGCACACGAAGTGCACACACACACACATAGATACAATGGCCTGACATGGCAGCAAGCATTGTGGCAGCTGCAACGACGCGACGGAAGTGGCCGAAAAGTATTGCCTACTTATTGGGGCAGTCAACAAAGCGTCGACGTCGCCATCGTCGTTGCCATTGTCCCCTTCTCGAGACTCTTTTCGATTTGAAGTTGATGGCACACATGCGCGCCCTTGCAATGTTTATTTGCCATCCCCTGGGAGCATCGACAGACTCTGGACTCTGAGCTGTGGACTCTGGGCTCTGGACTCTGGCCACAACATATGCGTGGGCTCAGCTCATTCAAATTCATGTGCATGCTCGTTAAAAAGAATCGACAGCTCCTTAGCCTAAGCCAACGCCCATGTTGGTATTTAAAATTAAACATGTTTCCCAAAACTGAAAGCACTCATCAATGCCATGCAATTGCATTTCTCTCGCGTCACGGGCGGTCACAATTGGGGTCCCTGAATACAATTTTTCCATTTAGTGTCAATTTGCGTGCACGTATCCCAGAAAAGGACAAGGAGCGGCGGGAGGGGGTGGGGCAGAGCCACCGCAGCATGGACAACCTAGTAAAAACCCTTTTAGAGCTTCATGAATATTTATGGGTGAGCTTGCCGTTGCATAGCCCGTTGTTGCTTTATTCTTTTTGCAACACTTCAATTCCCTTCAAAAATGCTACTTCAATTACGACAGAAACGCAACCTTTGATACATATGACGAGTGTGTGTGTCTCTGTCTGTGTCTGTGTCTCTTTTGGATATCAACAGGTTTTCATTTGTGTGCCATTTGATAGCCACTCCAGGTGGGGCGATGCCAAATAAACGATGATGGGAATATTTATGACACTGACAGTGCTACCTGTGCGTATAATGAATGGGTTATGCAGAATACCGAGCACTGAACACCGAACATCGGTCAATCGATAAGGCGGCTGAGGCTCTTACGTAGTTACTAATTGATTTCGCTTCTGATAAATTGGTTAGAAATAATGTTATCTCTGCTGCAGACAGCTACTACATGTGTTTTTGCTTGTACAGCGATTGTAAATCAATTGCCATTTACATGGAAAATATTATTTGGAGTTTGTGCCCAATTGCTGCACACCATATATTCTCATCAAATTAAGCAAGATAAAAACTTACTTAAAATCCGAACTATGCCTGGAATTGGCCTTTAACACAGCTGGACTGCAGCCATGCACTGTTGCACGCGTTGAAGCCCCGCTTGTTGACCAACTGGCCCCCACACATTTGCTCTTTGTAATGGTCACATTTCTATAGGAATACCCTTGGCGCTTTCATTGTAAGATGAAGTAGCAGACGCAGTTGGCAGCTAATAATAATTTGTTTGCACTTTGCATATGCCAGCTGGCAGCAAAAGCAATCTTATTGTGCGACAACATGGTTTGCATACATCTAGAAGTATGAGTATACCATAAAAACGATTTTATATTCATTGATAAAAATGCATTTAAGGAATTTAATAATATATACAATAAGTTTCATCTTTCTAATAATAATAACTTCTATTCGTTATATTTATTATAAAAAGTTAATATTCTCTAAATAATCTCATCAAATATAAATGAGTTCTTATTGGCATTCGAATGATTTTAAATATGCCGCACATTACACATTGACAATAGCTCACTGCTACATCACATGCTTATATCGATAATAACTTGTATCAACGTTGCCATATATTCCACCCCCAAGTTGCACATCTCTAGCGAACATGTATATTGCCGGCTGAGAATGCATTGTTTTTAATTTTTATAATGGTAAATTAAATGTTTATTTTTGTCTATTACGCGTTTGTTAAAAATTGTTCGCAATGGAAATAATACTGCCAGAGCTTCATGACGAAGAAAAGTTCTTCAAGTGCGCTTCGAAGATCCAATATGACGAGTTTAATGCTGTGAGTACAAGAGCATTCAAGCAATTGCAATCTTAAAACAATTTGTTTTTTTGCAGAAAATGTTTATATTTTACACTGGCAGCAGTGATGTGGATGTATATCAGCTGATGGCCGATGACCGGCTGCTGCAATTAATCTATGGCTGGGATGTGTGTCGGGTGCACGGTCGCGAGTCCATTACACAAGAAGTCACCTATATTGTCAAGGTACTGGCGCATCATACGCTGCAGTTGTGGTTTAGCCAGGAATGGATTGGTTGCTCCGAGAGTCTGAGACAAATGTTATTGTACTATCTGAACAAAGCTACCCTTGCGTTTGCAAGGATTGAAGGACTCTGCGATATCGACTGGCGTTACATGCTTAACTTTCAAACCAGCCCCTGGCGCCTCACCTATCTGCAACGGCTCTTTCGGAACTTACTGCAGAATAAACACCATATAATTGAGCATTCTGTTCCTCCGGCAACAGTGGAAGATGTTACTTTTCTAATGCAAGAGCGCTTGCATCTAATAATACTGCGTCTACTGAAACTCTTCGATGCCGGCAGCTGGGAAGCTGTTAAGCAACTTTCACTGCGGGTTCTCGCAGCCTGGCTAAAGTGCAATGCCAGTTCTAGATGTGAGAACTTGGAGAACGAGCAAGCCTCCATCAGTCTCGTGGGACATCTGTACTTGCTAACAGTTTTTGTTGCAGACGATAATCGCGGCTACGTGATAGATAATATGGTGAGTAATTTATTACATCAATATAAAATGTATGTTTAATTATGTGATATATCAATCCAGATGTACAACATACGCTTCTATGCGCAAGGTATGCAGGAATCACCCCATGAGGAAGATTACACGCCAGCTAGACTAATTGCCCAGGTGTGTGTGCGTCTCGGATTAGGCAAGGATGGTTTCTTCGAGAGTATTGCATTTAAAAAATTCGACTTGAGCTTGGTTACCCCATTTGCTGTTATGTTAAAGGCTTACACGAGCTACGTGTTGGGCAATCAGCTCTTGGAGCTGATGGGACTTAATGAACATGACTTTATGGCGCACAAAGCTAAATTCAAAGTTCTAATGCATAGCTATGTTAAAGAGCGCGAGGACAGCGAACAATTTTTACTGAATGAGCTGCAGAAGCTGGAGTCACAGCGCAATAGTCATGCATTGCCTCAAACAGTTGATTTAAAACTCAACTATCAGCAGCAGATTTGCAAAGGCAATCGGGCTAGCAATATTGGAAACTACAAAAACTGCGACGATGACGAAAAACCGCTAATGGATGTGGACGAGGAACTAGACAGACAAATAGATCCGGTCTTTCAAAATGTTCCCAATAATGAGGAGGTGCTAGAGTTTGTCTATCAATTGTTGGCACAGCGCGTAAGTTGTTAGCTCAATCCAAGCGAATTATTCCTATATCTATTTTGATTTTACAGAACTTCAGGGGCTGGCAGTTTGCCAAGATTGCGTTGTTGCTTAAGATTATTGGTCAGAAACTAAACACCATCGAAGTCTGGCGTTATCATCCTGGCCTAACCACAGAGTTTATGCTAAACCTAGAGCATAATCTCTCTGTAAACTATGCCGATTTGGCAAAGGTCTTTTCGGAACATGGCTTCATGGAGGCGGAATTTTGGCTAACTGCGTTCTACTTGAATCCTAAACGCACCAACTACAATGAGGTAAAGCGTTGCTCGCGCATTAAAAAGAAGAGAAAGGAGGAGGATGATGTAAGCTCGAGCAAAGCAGCTGCCCGTTCCGACAAATCGGACAATGTAAAATATGAATTGTTGAGCTCAACGATTGATGTGGATGAAATTGTTGCCATAACCAATCTAAATGCACCCGAGACTGACTACGATCCCATTTGCAAAGCGCTGCAAGCTCTGCGCCTGCCCCGAAGCATAGTCAAAGATCTATTGACAGTGGCATTTCAGCCGCGCAACAAACGTTACTCATGGGCACTAGAGTGGAGCAATTTACATGAACGCTGCAGCGCCCTGCTGAAGAGCACAGATCTGAAGAGAAAGTTTGTGGCTCTGAATATGGCAGAGGCCAATGATCGGCTGAAGTTTTTGAAGATCGATTATGCCAAATACCAGAACCGACCTCAGCTGGATTATGGCACCATCGAGGAGGGATACGAGAATGCGGCTGGTACAGCAGAGGCGGATGTGGAGCTGAGCCCCGAAGAAGATGAAGAAGCCATTCAGCAGGCAGCTCGAGAGAAGGCAGAGAAGGATAAGAAAAAGAGGCGAAACCCAAGAAAATTCTGGGAAGAAGGTGTGATAAAAGGATCCAATCTGTGTGATTTCGAAAGAGACTTAAAATTTATTTTATTTACTTTTAGTTATATCAGAAGAAGAAGAAGAGGAGGAGGAGCAGGAATCAGATTCCGAGGCGTTTTATACGAGCACTGGGCGACGAACTCGCGTGCGAGCTGCTGCAGTTGTGGCCAACGCAATGATCAGTGAGATGGACAGGGCCATGCGCAGTGGACGACGTTCTCCAACGCTGACTGCTGCTGATGTCGAGCCTGAGGAGGAACAAGCACCACCAGATGAGGTGCAGTCGCAGTCGATGCTAGAACCGGAATCATCAATTCCAGCGCCGGAGCAGCCGAGTCAACAGGAGCGTTCGTTGGGTGAGGTGTTGCAGGCGCAGTCCAAGTACAGCAATGAAACGAACGGCTTTAAACCATTTGAGGACATTTGGAGCTTCGATAAGGATGAGCCGATAAGTGTAGAAAATGATAATAAGCTCATGCAAAGTAATTGGCTTCTCAGCAAGTTTAGGAACTTACAGAGTCTGAAGCAGCGCGCGATAACCGAGAGAAGGGAGAGTGGTGGCCCAGTGGACGAGCTTGGATTGAGGTCTTCGCGTTACAGCAGCAACAGTGAAGCCGACAGTCTGCACTCCGGAACTTCGATGATGGCTTTGCACGACGCAAATGAGTTCGACGAGGGACAATCTGGCGTAAGTAAAGAGTTAACGCCTCCACCGCGTACATCTTCTGATTTTACAATGGAGACAGAAGTGTTCCAGCTCAAAAAGAAGGTGCAGTCCAGGGATGAGGCCACGTTCGAAGCTAAAGCTGTTGCGGAGATAGCTGCGACATCGGAAGTTGAGACGGTGACGGCAACTGAAGTGGAGACAGATAGTGAACAACTGCAACGTCCAACTAAAACGGAAACAAGGCATCTTCAAGTGGAGCAGGAGCATGAATCGAAATGTATCGATGAAGCAATTGAGGATACGAATCGCAGTACTGCTGATTCACACACCGGTTCTAATCCTGTTTTAAAGGAACGTCTGGTTCAAGAGTGTCTTACTCGCCAGGTGGAAGTACGTTTGGATAAGCTCACATCGCTGGATATTGAGCAATTACGCGGAGTTCGCGTGCTTGTTAAACGCACCGATTTCGGTGAATATTATCGCGAGCATTCAATGCAGCGAGAGCAAGAGAGATCCGCATCAGGCGGCAGGCAGAGTCACAACCACACGGAGGACAGCAATGTCTCGTCGGCCACGTCGGAGTCAAAAAGTGGAGTAGTTAAAACATTTGTGCACATAACATCCGATACGCCTGCGCCATCAACGCGTGTGATGACTGCCAAGCCAAGATTCAAGCAATTTAAACGCTTTAAGCACATAACTTCCGATTCTTCAACCTCAACTGATCAGGAGGAGTCAGTGCGTCCAGCAGCAGTGAGACGAAGACGTGGTCACAAATGGACCCAAACGTCACGCAAGTCAAAGCCAGTGAAGCTGCCAAAAGAGAGGCATGTAACTGCAGATTCAGATGTCATAGAGCTCTCATCGGACTCAATATCATCATCAACATCGCCAGTTCCTGTGCCGATGTCTACAAATCGATTTCCGGAGGTGGCAATGCCCCTGGAATTGGATCCCCTCTATGAAGAGGAAATTGTGCCCTTCTGATGGTGGAAATGAAATGCTTAGCTAGTTCTTTGGGCGGTCAGACCCAGCCCAAGGCTACGTGCTTGGAACGAATGCAGTCGGGGTTGCACACACACATAAACATACACACACATGCACAGCATACACACAATTATAATGGGAAAGGGAATTCGGCACACAAGCAGCTCGGAAAATTGAATTTGCGTCGCTTGTTAGAATGCAATTAGCCTGGGGCATTTTCAGTGCGTATATATTTGCTTTTGCTCGGACTGTGTCAGGACATTGATGTGATTATATATGTACACAGGCTATAGAGTATAATCAGGGTTCTTCGCCGTATATAATAATGGCTTTTATTTGGTTTGCACAACTGTGAAGCTGTTGCCTCGAGGCTGTGTGAAAGAAAAAGACTTGGGCGACAATATTTGACAAAACGCAGCTTCCATTTTTTACACTCTTTACATATATTACAGAGAGGACGCGTGTGCCCACTCACACTTCAATTAACTGTATAATTGATACGCATTATGAATCCACAAAATCTCAATTAGCCACACGCGACCGATCAGTTGCTGCCACTTCAGCTGGCAACCAAAAACAACAAATTGACACCCAACAATTGCGTGCAACGCTGCGACGACACGTGTCCGAGTGGTGTGAATTTTGATGGGAATATTAGTGTTAAGAGTATATGTCAGATAATACAGGAGCTGGGGAACTTTTCAACGACTTTAAATCTATTAATATAAATAGATTCAGGTGTCTTATGCACAGATAAATATCAACTTCATCAGCTTTATATATAATCATAGTAATAATCACATATACAAATGTTACAATTCGTCCCAGTTATAAATGTAAATAATATAAGGAAGAGATATTAATGTTAGTAATAGAATAAGAACAAATTTCCTATTAAGCGATAAAAAAAAGTAGAGTCATATTAAGATCGTATTAGTGATAACACACACATACTTACATATTCAAATGTTGCATATATATATTTTGCTATAAAAACAACTTAACTAATCTAAGTAATGCTGTAAATTTGATTGACTTACCCTGTAATCATCAAGAATTTATAAAACGGTAGTAAAACAGCTCAGCAAATCAATTTTTTGTTTATATACAATGAGAGGAACGCAGGTCTTTTCGATCGTATTGAGATAAAATCTTTAAATGTAGTATACCAACATTCCAGCCACGACCGGAATTTGTTTGGTTGCAGTAGAATTAAATTCCAGTTTCCCAGTTATAGCCTATAAATTTGTTTTATGGAACTGAGAATATTCCCAAATAAGATCATATGTTTTATCCTTTCAGTCTCAAATTTCAATTAATTATAATTTCCTTAAATTGTTAATTTTAAACCGTGTTTCCTGACTTTATTTTAAGTTTAAAATTATATTGACGACTGCTTTTCGTTGACATTGAATCGAATAAATATATAAATACAGCAATTAGCATACTTAACCCTTCAAATTTATATCCATTGGAGCGGTAAATTGTGGAGTGCTAAATCGTGTCGACAATTTGGTGTAAGGATATCATAACAAATCCGCACGTGGCAAGTGGGAAGTGGCGGCAGGCGGCAGTCACTTAAAGCTGCAATCGCAACCACATGGAAATGTTATGTCTGTGTATCTAATGCACAAAGCCTCTTCAGCAGCTGGTAAAGGAAAGCGAAAGGCCAATTCGTAGACACGTGCCGACGAGTGGGTTTTTGGGGAAGGAGTGTGGCATCTTCACATGTTGCGCTTGCGGAAGTGTTGCTTGTTGCCACGTGGCGGTAATTCGTTTAGCGACAGGCGTAAGTCCGTAATGATTATTGCGGTTTAGAGCCAACAAAAAAATAAAAAGAGTTGCGAGCAATTCAAATGAAGTGGCACAAGTTCAATGTTGTGACAAAAGCAACTGATAACACAGAGTGGCATGTCGCTTTGAACTTTTTGTGGTAAAGCCAGCGACGGCACTTAATGATCCTCCTCAACCAACAGATAAACAGACAGACACATCCTTCCGATTGGCTTACGTTCCGACGGGTTAGCAAAGCGTAAAAAATGCTCGTGTTTTAACTGGCAGTGTAGAGTGCGAGTGTTGTGTGTGTGCGCCCTTGGAACTGTGAGTGTGTGAGTGCGTGTGTGTGTGTGTGTGTGTGAGGGCAAAGCAACCCCCGGGGCAACAACGAGTGAGCGAGCTAACGAAGTCGAGCGACAATCACGGCGCGCATATCTTTCGGGATTTGTGCCATGGCGCCGCCATCGTCGCGACCGACGACAATGCGCCGAGGGTTGTTGCCGTCTAAATCAGCGGGCTTACTGGGCAGCTCTATAGCTCTGCAGCTTGCGCATTAATGGAGTACGCAGAGTACGTAATGGAAATAAAACCGGTGCGCACTCCGGTTCAGCTTTTAGTTGTTGCGGGCACGCGAAACGGTTAAGGCAACAATCAAAAAACAATCTCTGAGCGGAAAACGGAAGCGAAATGTGCGTGTGATTGAAATCGAAGCATAGATATATAGATACAGACACAAATATATCAGTCAGCACATAGATCTCAGCAGTATGTCCGCCTGTTACAACGCCTACAATCCATCGCAGTCCTTTGAGTTCGATGAGGATGACGACGATGACGCCTCATTCGATAGTGGCTACGAGAAGAGCTTCGAGACGGACGTGAATGCGAGCTCACGTCGTCGTCTGGACTTCGAGGAGCACTACAACAATGGCACAGCAGCCAATGCCAGCGCAACTCCGCCCGTACAAGCACCGTTGGGATATGCCGGTGGCTGGGATGTGTCGGCTAACTCTCCTCCGGCTGGCTTTGTGGGTCTTCTGGATACCAGCAGCAATCACAGCACGCGCAGTGGACGCACACTGGTGGAGCATCTAAATAGTCGAGCGCCAGCGGCCAGCTTTGAGCCACAACTGACAAGCACGCCCATGAAGTCGCCAGAGGATCCGAATGCGCCGCGACCGAAGCGTAAATATGCCGTCGGCAAGAACAGAGTGACACGTTCACGAAGTCCACTTCAGGTGGTGCGCATCAAGAAGTTCCGACGCATGAAGGCCAACGATCGGGAACGGAATCGGATGCACACGCTCAACGATGCGCTGGAGAAGCTGCGAGTGACGCTGCCCTCGTTGCCCGAGGAGACAAAGCTGACAAAGATCGAAATACTTCGCTTTGCACACAATTACATCTTTGCGCTGGAGCAGGTGCTCGAGAGTGGCAACACCATCAATCTGGATCTGGAAAAGCTGCAGAATTTCACGCTGAGTGGGGAACGCATCACAAAGGAACTCTTCGATGCTATCTTTGTGAATCCTCAACCCTTTCCCATGTTCGGCAGTGGAAGAATCTTTCCCTATGGATCACATCCCCAGACGCCGCATAATATGCACTATCAGTCCAATCAGTCCGTGGATTATCAGTCAACACAACCACCTGGTTTCGACTTTGGCAGCAGCATGCGATTCTACCAACAACAACAACAGCAGGAGCAGCAACAGCAGCAGCAGCATCATGGGCTTCATTCAGATCCAACTGCTTCGGGTCACTTTTCCCAGGAGAAATACGATCTGTTTCGCAGCAACTTTGAGGCAGCTGCAAATGCAACGCCGTTGCCAACGTCTGAGCCGGGTCTACATCAGCAGAGCAGTTTCTACACCCAAACTCCGCCCTGGAAAGAGTACCACGAGGAGCCTGGCCAACAGCAGCTCATCTACAAACAGTTCGCTCATCAGGTATAGCATAGTTTTGGGGGCATCTACGGTGTCAGTTTTCTCTCTGGGTGATATGTTCGACACTGTGCAGTCTACGACGGCACTTTAACCTGGCCAACTTCACATGGCTGTTCTAGCAACTGATTTTTGTTAGCCACAACATTAGTAAAAATCTTTAACTTAGAGCAGCTGCCAATTTGTGTGATGACATTTTCAGGTTTCAGTTTCGTCGCAGCTCACAATCAGTTGATATTTTGCAATAAGTGAACACGAAATTGATTACTGAGTCTATGCTAAACAGCTGGACTTGGTAATCAATTTGATTAAATTCATTTAGTTAGTTGCACAAACGATGAACCAATTAGATCACTTCCAAATTCACTACATTTTCATGCCAAGAAATTTGCTTAATATTGATTTCTCTTTTGTGCAACTCCCAACGAATTGACCATTTCAACTTAAAGTGCAATCTATACTATAAATATAGTTTGTACTTTATGATCAAATAGTCGACTTCATTTGCTTTATAATAACATCGGTTGTCCATGTAAATTTAGTAAGAGCATCCATGTACCTAACTAGTAAGCCATTTACACACTTTTATCATTAAGAAAGAAAGTAAGCTATTGCTACCAACTATTACTTATATCCTTAACGAGTTTTAAGCATTAGCTAAAATTAAAACAACTGTACGATGAGTTAAACAATTGTATACAGGTTCAGGATCAGGTTTAGTGTAGTTTTCTAGTTTACCATTGCAATGCGATACAAAGAGGGCTAGTCATTTTATAGTCAGGTTTAATATATTACCTACGTGATAAGTTAAATTTTTGTAAACTATTACCATTTATTTTTGCCAATAAAGTTGAAAAGGAAAAACCAAATAACGAGAATAAAAATGGGAAAATGGGAAAAGTCAAGGCAAATAGTTAAGGCTGTCTTTTCTGGTAGCCAAAAGCAAACAACCCTGTGCGGATTTCAGATTTCAAACAAAAGACTTAAATTCAAATAAATATTGTATATTGCAGTGCACATAAAATGAATGGCTCTATGTGTGTGTGTGTATGCTGCTTGTTTATTGTAGGGGGCATTTTTGCGCCCTTAGAATTCGACATGGGGTGAGTTGAACAATGGAAGATTGCCCGTCACCTGCCACAGAATTACGAGTACAAAACGAATGTACCAATACCTAAAAACCAACAACAACAACAAGAACAGCAGCCGACAATCCGAGTGAAACATGAGCCAAGTGGATGTGGACCTGCATGAATGCCACTCAAATTATTTAGTTGAATGAACCGGCAAGAGTCGAAGTAAAAAGCCATTGCGACTCTCTGACTGAGTGACTGACTGACTGACATTTTCCGTTACAAACGCAGCAAGGAAACTGAGATCTGCCCCCTCCCCAAAAAAAGGGTGACAGGGGCAGGCAACTTGCAGCCGAGAAGTTGCAAGAACTATGGAATGCAACTTCTAGAAGGCATTCACAGAGTACGGGTTCAATAGATGGTCTAAGCCGCTTGCCCAGCGACGCGTTTGTCATTTGTGCAGCTTTGTTGAAGGTGTCGGGATTTATCTTTACAATAATCATTATTATAGCCAGGACATTGTCGTTGTGCCGTTGTGTCGTTGTGCTGGTGCGTTACAAAGGCGCAAATACGCAGCGGGTGAGCTGCTAAGCTGCATTCAATTCCACAGAACTGGCGCTGAGGGATGGATGAGGGCAGCAGGACCGAGGACAGAGGAATGGGAAGAAGGGAAAATGAGGCCAGGCAGAGGACACAGTCTGGCATCATTAGCCTCCTGCATGCATGCTGCTGCTCCATGGCCATAACTGTTGTCACGGGGTAACTCTAGATGTCTATCTACGGATCAATGACGGCATTACGAGTACGTATCCCTCCTGCTCCTCCCCCTGTCTAGATGACTATGCTAATGCCCTGCGAAGCTGGGCTAAACAATTTGCCGATTGCCGTAAGACGATAAGGAAACCAAAATGGAAACAAATTGCTTGCTCGGTGCAAGGAACAAACACAATAACAAATGCGTCAAGTGCAAGTCCTTTGGGTACGATTTGTATACGACCCACTGAACAGAAGAGCATTGATTCAACTCAAAAGCTGAAAAAATCGACGAAATAAAAAATTCTTTAGATAGAATATATATTTATGGTTTAGTGAATTGAATTTTATTCTACATTTGTTTCCGTTTCTTTTCTATTTTTTTCTTGTATTTATATTTATTTTAAAGGATGTGTTATAACTTTTGTTAGATTGCTAATCTTTGTATAAAATATGACAGTTGTAGGCATACATTAATTGCTTAAACAACTTTGATTTATTTACATTACCTTCTATACTGTTATTTCCTTTTATTTTTTGATGATGTTAAATATATGAAAGTGTGGTAGTTAGAATATAAATCGCTATAAAAAATAAATGACAGTTGTAGGCATAAATTATTATCATCAATATAATCCATATTCAGGCATAACTGCGCCAATTTGTCGTTTCAGTTCCGTTTGCCAATCGCAAATCGAATTTTATTTGCCGAATTGATTGTTTTACGCCTTTTTAGCATTCGATGCTGTTGAGTTGACACACATTTGCCAAAAAGAAAACTAAGAAAATGTTTTTTTTAACCCTTTTGCGGTGCACGTGCAACTTGCCTTGTGCCCCTTCTTACTGCTTACCCCTTTTTTTATACGTTAAACAGCATTCGCTTTGGTGTTGCAGCTACACGTTGTTGTTGTTGTTGAATTTTCAACGGGTACAACGAGTGCAAAGCCGAGCAAGTTGCTCGACCTTTTTAGCGATTCATTACCCTGCTCGAATTGGTTTATCTGTGAAATCTGTGACGTTGTGTTGTTTGTATTTGTGTTGCCTCCGCGCACAGGGAGTATATACTGTACTGTAGATCCTCGTTTTGCCCTACCTTGTCCGTTTTTGAGTTGTGTGCTCATCTAACCGAAAAACATTGGATAAACAAACAGCCGTTCGAGTATTTTGTTACATTTGTTGCCGCTCCGAGCAGGCCAATCTGTCGCATTTGTGTGCATGTTCATGTTCCTAAGGATAAGTCTAAGCGTGTCTATGTGTGTGTTTGTGTGAGTGTTTGCGAGTTGAAACTGTAAAATGTGTTGCAAGTTTTGATTGTGATTTTAATCCGATCTGATCGGTTTTAGTCAAATTTAAGCAGATTTATGTCACATTGTTGCAGCCAAAAGTGGTACACACAAAATGTAAACACATGTAAATCAGAAATCATTTTAGATACACAAGAATCGTATTGAGATATTTATCTAAAAGTACTCAGCTTGTATTTGTTGTCTACTTAGTCGATATGAAGGGGAACTAGTAACGCTTAAATGTATTAAATAAATGGGGGAAGTGCTTGGATTCATATTAATTATTTCCGATTGGCAAAAATACAGTAACTTTGTTTTAACTCAACAGATGTTTAAACGGTTTGTCGATTGATCGTCGTGTAAAAATACTTGTTTTCAAAATTAATATTATTTTTAGCATTATTTATTCAAATAAATAAATATTAACTACAGTTAACGTTTACGGTTTCGGTTTTAATCCCTGCTTTTATTAACTGCATCAACTCTTTAAATATAATTCTTAAGTGCATAAGTTGATCGTAATAAGACAAATAAAAGCATACAAAAACTTGAACTTTCCATAGTTTTTAAAAACTATAGAAAAATCTATGTTGATTCAAAATGTGTTTATTAGTAAAATAAATATAAATATATATTTGTAAAATGAATATCTACAATTTTAATATTCATTAGGAGTTATAATTTGAATAAGAAATACAATTCCGTTTCGACTTTGCTACTGGATGCTTTTCTGTTATTGCAACCAACATAAATGCTGTGCCCTTTTCTACCCCAGGTCTACAGTCATATTTCATATTCCAATCACACAACGTGAAATTCCTTTTCCAAATGAATAAACTGTTAGACAAACAATACATTAAACTTTACAACTTCACACCCGCTGCCTGTGTATGGAAACCATTAGACCTGGACTTGGTGCTACCCCAATCCCGTACCTCGAACCCATCGCAGTATCGTTAGTGTTACGGCATCGACAGCACAGTGGCAGCAACAACTGCAGCTTGAGTCTGTACCACAAACGACGAGTTGATTGTTATGCAAATGAGCACAACCAGGACGAAAGCAAGCGCACAACCCCAATAGAATGTCAGACCATCCCATCCAACTGGGTGCAGTTCATCAAGTGGTCATAAATATATTTGGGTAAAGGACGCAAGGAAGCAAGGATGTGAAAGCGCCAGTTTCAGGCCTAATTATTATGCAGCGCCATGTGCATAATGAATGTGACATTCGTAATTTATGGTTGATATTTGTTAATTCTTTTTTTTTCTTTATTCAATTTTTTTTTTTAGTTTGCAGTGCGTAAATTGAATTGAAGGTTGTTGCTAAAATGTCGACACAACAACGGTTTCATGCCCAGTTATTGTTAATGTAAACAACGCTTGATTGAATGCGGCAACGGGTAGTTCGATTGATTGGCATTTTGGACCTACTAAGCCGTATTTGCACTCGCTTCCGTTCGCCTGATCTATGCACTAATGCCACTTCCGGTTTAGCGAAAAACCCGCGAAAATCCGGCGCTTATGCGTCCTTTGTGCGGCTTGTCATAAAAAATATATATTGCAAAAATTACAATTTTTACCCCCAAAAACTAAAGTAAACGTGAATAAAGGAAAAATCTTAACAAGTAGTTAACTGCAATTACAATCGCGTGAATTACTCAGTGCGGGGTTGGCCCTAAGTCTCTTTTTATGGCACCTCTGACGGTAGCAGTGACAGTTAAAGCGACAGCGACGGGACAGAAAGCAACCGTTATGATTTAGGTAGATACTATACGATATATGGCAAATGCACGCAAGCCTTTGTGTGTTATCCTGTAAATAGCAAGTCGAATAGGTATATACACTGCCCGACAATCGGGCACGTCTAAGTTAAAGTTGTCCATTAAAAAATAGGAAATTATATGTAAGTTAAAATATATAATAGTTTACTAACTCAATTATTATAATATTAGAATAACATTATTATTTATTATATATACTATTATATTATATTATTATTATATTCTGAATTATCTACATTTATATTGATTATATCAATTGTTTGTCGAACAGTTTATCTGTTCATAAGTGTAACAATTTAGTGGATATGTTTTAAGATACTTGTGTGAATTTTAAACAAAAGAAACCCTTTACATTAGTATGTCGTCTCGTGATCTATTCATCCCAAAGCTTTATGAAAAATAGGGTATTCCTTAGTCAATTACTTTTTGTACTCTATACTTGTAACTGTTACAATTTGTTGCCGCCAATGCAAAGGAAATGACTGACTTCCCCTAACGAGAACGTCGCCGAGCTCACTCATTAATTGTTAGCATTGTTTGTCCGTTGAAGTTGGACATCTGGCCAGCTGCCTGCTCAGCTCAGCTCAGCTCACTGACTGCCTGACTGACTAACTGTCGACGAATGAATCTAGGGTAAAAAGTTGATATGTACAACTACTTTTTATGCAGACTGTTTACACAGGACACCTGCAATAAACAAAGTTATATTTTGAGTTTCGCCTCTTTGGCAATTGACAGCACTTGTGGCTGGACTTGGGAGCTGAAAATGAAGACCTGGCAGTGGGTTGGCGCCTCAGGTATTAGCATGTGCATTAATTAGTGATTACTGCAGCTTACGCAACGTGAGGCAGTGTGGCAATGTGGCGCCCGTTTCACTTTGTCATTGTTTTCCCAGCAAACAAAGGGAGGCGACGTCACTCGAGTTTGAAGTGTGATTTACGATCGTCATCATCAATCAATGTTCAAGTGGAAAGTGATTTGGCAGAATTCGAATATACGATGGGTACTCGTTGGTTGCACTCACTCGCAGTTAGTTTGGTTTTATGCTAATTACAATGCGGATACTTTAAAAAGGACGAGCAAGTCGAACAGGACTGTAATTACACATACTACAAGCTGAGACAACCCCCATAAAATGACCCACTGTTCGCTGATTTACTTTGACCCGAACCACACTTGATTTCACCTTCATGTTGTTGTTGTTATTGCTGTTGCTGTTGAGTCCTAAAAAGTTATAAAAATAATTCGTATTTTCAGCAAGAGCGTCAGCTAACTACTTAAAATCGTCAACCAGCAACCCCTGATCAGTTCATCTGTGTGTTTACTTGCAACACACACACACACACGCTTGGTTGCACCCTTTGGTGTGCGGAAAGCAGAGTTCATTTACCAGCATCATCATCCCTTGTTCATGCTGACGGTTTCTCTTTGCGCAGTTGCCTTGGGCTAATGAACGCCGCACATTAGTTTTAACAACATTTATTATTTATGGGTTTTTATTATTTTACTTTCTTTGGAAAGAAATTGTTGGACTTCAGATTTATAATTCAAATTTGAAATTGCAATTAAACTGAGCATACTTTATGAACTGCTTATAAAGTGGGATTCAGTTAAGGGAATTGTCATCTATTCCAGCTAAGAACTTTATAGAACTTTATTATACTATAGTATGGCAAGTCCCTAAATTATGATTTTGTCTAGATTAACTAGTTTGGGATAGAACTCCATAAATTGATAATCCCAGAAAAAATGTGTGTATTCTAACTATTATTCTTTAAAGCTTACTCAATCTTTACTCATTTAAAAGATAAATGGATTCATAAACATTCGATTTGCGATATCCATAATTTTGGGAAAACTGAGCCAATATTAGATCTTGATTTGGCCCCTCATATGATTATCAAGCTGTAATAGTTTCCATTAAACAATTGCTTTAGTTTTGAATGTTTATTTCTAACCAAAGAAATTGTTAGCTTGCAGTTTTACGCAGTTAAGAGTGTTTTCTAACTAACCATTTGCTGTTCTTTGTTTAATTTGTTGACTTGCTTTCGTTACACTTATCACTTTGCATGTCCATGGAATGCCTCTAAATATGCGTGTTTATTATATTTTTTTTTTAGTAATAGATACAATTTATTTGCACACATGTTCACATTCGGAAAGAACAACTTTATAAATACACTCGCTTTAATGGCAAAAACATATGCATTTGTTTGGGCAGTGGAAAATTAATGTTCTCTACGCTCGGCTGGCCATTTGTGGAGCTTCAGGACAGTGAAGAGTTCCAGAGTTCCTGCTGCATTTTAAGTGATATTTATTTTGCACTTGTTTAGCATTTTGTGAGCAAATAAACGATAAGATAAATGTAAATATAAGTATAGGTAAATGCCATTTATTTGTTACTAAAATAAAACAAAATACAAATTGTTTCGGGCGTTGCAAAATCTGTTCTATCTATACAAAATTCGTAGATGACACAATAAATGACTTGCGATTCGCTTGCTACACTAAAACTGAACTTATGCCTAGATGATTTGATTCGACTTTATACAGTTTAAATTACATTAACGTAGTCTATCGTATTTAGATGTATATTATATGTACATACTAGATCACGTGCATAGTATGCTTATGCTTGTATGGACTGTTTTGGCCATATCCTCCATTGTGGCCAACTGAGAGAAGTCCCATCGGCAGCAGATCGAAAGATCTGCCGGATGGGACTTGAGTCTTGTGCACTAGATAACTAGACTTGAATTCAACGCCATTGTCATTGACTCGACCTGGCTGTGCAGAATATGAGCTGATGCTACAAAGGTCCATAGATGGGCTCCGAGTAGAGCACGGCGGGCATTGAGTAGCTATATGAGGTCGGAGTATGCTCCGTCGGCGTTCGCAGACTGGCCTGCAGACTGCGCTTGCTGTGTCGCTTGAATCTGTAGAGGGGGACAGCAATAAATAGATTTAACTTTTATCGGATATGAATTCCCTTGCTTTACTCACTTCTTCTTCAGACAGCAGGCTGTGCAGAGGGACACCAGGGCGGCCACGCCTATCAGCGCTGCCAGAATGACAAGCCACGCCCCTGCGGACATCAGCAGATTGCCAAATAGGGCGGCCGTGTGGGTGCGTCGCACTGAACAGGATTCCAAGTCACTCACACCAAAGGCAGCATAAATATCAATCAGCTCGTGTCGCAACTCCTTGGAGTTCATAAGTTTCTGCATCTCGCTGAGCGACAATGCAACGCCATTTCGGAACATCTGGAAACATGAACTGGTCGCCGTAAAGTCCAGACTCATGTCGGCACGTGTAAAGACTTGTGTGTCCAGCACATGGAGCTCCAGGCCTAGAGGCTTGAGTTTCTTCTGCAGCTGCTGTTGGAATGGCTTAATGTTGTGCTGTATCTCGTTGGGAGGACGGGCAAAGACGAACTTCAGCAAAGACTTGTCGCGTATGACAAAGACCTTGATATTGCTCTTGGTCTGTCGCTTGGCCTTCGCCGAGTTGTTGGCACAAATCCTCATCAGGAAATAGCCATCGACATAGTCGGCAAACGATCCGCCTGTGCGAAGTTCTCCCGTGCGATTGTTCAATGTGAAGAGACTCTCCAAGTTGCCCATGGCCAGTTTCCGACTGCGCTTGTAGAATTGTGGCACAAAGGTCACGTTCTCAATGGACAAAGCTATCGGAGCAGCCTCGGCATCAGCATCACTTACTCTTAGGGTTGTGATCACTGTATCGATGGGCACATTGATGCGAATACCGACAGTTGAATCGGGATTCTCAAACTGCGGCAAATTATCATCGATGTCAAGTATCTTTACGGTAATACGCAGATGAGAAGGATCCTGGCGATCGTAGGCATCGCCAATGTATTTATAAGCTGGTTCTCCCAGCTTCAGGCACTTCACAGTCAGCGTGAAGGATTCAACCAGCTCCCGATCGATGGGTTGAGTCGTCTTCAGGATGGCCACACTTTCGTTGGTTCGCTCGATGGTAAAGATCTGCTCGTTGTTGCCCTCGATGATGACATAATCGATGGCTGCATTCTCACCCAAGTCCTCGTCAATGGCTGTGAAATTACCAACAACTGTACCAGCTGGTTCCTCCTCCCTAACAGACATGGGCAAGGGTCCCTCATCCTATCAATGGCAGATAATTACTATCAAACAGAACTACTTATCTTCCTCATTTACTTACGATTTCTCTGGCAAACCTCGGCACATGATCATCCATGTCGAGTATTTCTATTTTCAGAATGCGAGTAACCGACTGTTTGGGCTGTCCATTATCGCTGACCTCCAGCAGTATTTTATACATGTTCTTCTCCTCGCGATCCAATGGTTCTCGTGTTGTTATCAGCCCGGTGTGGACATCTATACTAAAGGACTCAGCGTCTGGTGTATCCGGCAGAATGCGATAGGTTATTGTGCCAGAGGGTGTGCTCTCATCATCCGGATCACTGGCAATCACTTGGAAAACGGGTGCGCCAATTGCCGCATTCTTGAAGAGAATTGATTAGTTAATGAGTCTCAATATCTCCACTGTTTTCAGTTGACTTACCTCCGTTACATTTGCCATTTGACCTACTCGAGGTGCCACAAAGTAGGGCACTCCATCGTTGGCACTCACATCCCCAATAAAGATGCGAACTTCAACATCGGAAAATAGTGTAGGCTGTTTGGGCACCTGACTTCCATTGTCCTGAGCCCGTACGATCAGCACATATGCCTCGGCTCGTCCTTTACCTGTGAGGTTTCGTCGAGTCGATAACAAACCATTATGTGCATTGATGCTAAACAATCCATTGGCCTCGCCCTCGTTAACCAGCTCATAGCGCACTTCCCCTCCAGGTCCTTCATCCGCATCGGTTGCCTCCAGTTGCAACACATTCTCCATTTTTAGTGCATTTTCCGGAATGACGGCACTGTAGACTTTCTTGGAAAACTCTGGCGCATTATCATTGACGTCCAAAACGTCAATCAACAGTTCAACAACGCTCTGTTTGGCATCGGTGGGTTTTCCCGGAGAATCCTCGGCTTTCACTTGGAGGCGAATGTGAGGAGTACGTTCCCGGTCAATGCTCTGATTACGTGCCACGACAATTTGTCCGGTCAGGTTGTTGATCTCGAAAAGCATTGCGAATTCTCCCTGCAGGGAGTAGATGATCTTATGATATCCCAACTGCTCATCACGGCTGTTAAGAGCCGCATCCTTGTCGTGAGCCTTCACTTGAACCACGCGCTCCGGGTAGCCCTTGTTCTCGATGATTGTAGCATGATATGAACTCTGTTCAAAGATCGGACTGTTGTCGTTTACATTCTCAACCGTAATGTTAACTCGACTGACGGTGCTTCGCTGACGATCGGCGCTGTTTGCTCGCACTTGGAGCTCAAACTCTGCGCTCCCAGACTCCGCAAGAGCTTCGTAGTCCAAGCGTTTCTTCAATATAACTTCGCCAGTTCGCTCCGATATCTGGAAATACTCTAGATCCTTTGGTTCTATCAGTTCAAAACTGGTTATTGGCTGCTCTGTCACAGGATCCTCAGCTTGCAGAATAAAAAGTGCGCTATCAATAGGCATTTCTTCCTTGATCTTGATATTGACAACGGGACGGGAACTGCTCCAGCCTGGATTCTTGAACACAGGATCCTTGTCCTTGAAGGACTGCACATACACTGTCACCTCAGTGGTGTCCACCTGCCCCTCTGGATCTACTTCGGCATTCAGATCTTTCACAGACACCGTAAAGATAATAATCGCTGCGACATCATGACGTAGGGAGCTGTTCACAAAAATCTCTCCACTTTGGCTGTCAATGCGGAAGGCTTCCTGGACAGGATAACTGCTGCGATTGGTGATGCTGACTCCAGCCTTGGTGGTGGCTCTTACCGGTCCCTGCAGACTGTACTCCAGGCGGGAGTTCAGATCCTTATCGATCGCCTTGACCTTTAAGACGCTTTCCCCAATGACAGTGCGCTCGGAGACGTAGGCTGCATAACTGGCCTGTTCGAACTTGGGCTTCTCATCGTTGATGTCCTTGACATTCACATAGACTGTGGTTGTCGCTGTTTCCGGAATGGGAATACCCGAGTCCACGGCATTCACAATAATCTCAAAGCTGTTCATGTTCAAGTCGCGATCAATGCGTGCTTGAGGGGAGACGGTAATCAGACCCGTGCTGAAATAGGAAAAGTTAACTAAAGTTAGTCAAGAGTTAATAAGACTTAAGCATGCTTAACTTACAGTTCGTTGATCTGGAAGTTATCGTTAGCTCCCACAATGCGGTATCTGAGCAGACTGTCCAGACCGTCGGGATCGTGGGCGGAGACTGTTGTCACATTGAATCCTGTTGCTGCATTCTCTGGTATTGAAACCCTGTAGCTGGGAGGTCCCACGACTGGCAGATTCTCCACATTCTGGAAGTGTCCCTTGAATATGGGACGCTGATTACCAGAGATGCCAACGCGTACCAGGACACGAGTGGTATTTGTCAACGGAGGAATGCCTATTGCAGGATATATCAAAAATAAATTAAAAGAATTAAAAAGATTAATCCAAACTCACCGAAGTCTGTTGCGGAAACGACCAATTCGTATTCCCCGCGTTCCGTATCCATAGATCTGGCTGCCTTCTGTAGCGTTATTTCCCCCGTTTCCGGCTCAATGCGGAACACATTTCCGGCAATGCTATTTTCCGAAACCAGACCGTACTTCACTTTGCCATTTCCCTGAGTTATTCCATCCGCATCGTGAGCTCTCACAAAGAACTGGGGCTCAAAGTTTGAGGCTCCCTCACGTATGGTTCGACTGTACTCATCGCTCTCAAACCTCGGATAGTTGTCATTGACATCGAGGACGTCCACGAAGAGATTGGCATTTGATTCTCGACCGCCGCCATCGACAGCCACAACAGTTAGACTATAAGTGCTCTGTTTTTCGTAGTCTAAAGGCTTCTGCAGATAAACACCTCCAGTTTCTGGATTCACATAGAAGTTATCAGCCCCAAATCCCTTGAGAACGTACTGCACATGACCAAATTCATCTGAATCCGCATCGGTAGCGTTTACAAAACCGATGAGAGCATCAGTCGTCAGGTTCTCTGGAGCCGTAAAGCGATAAGTTTGCTGGGCAAAGATGGGGGCATTATCATTGGCATCCAGTAAATGAACTTCCACACGTGCCTTCGCCTGTTCCTCGCCCTTCGAGGTGGCAACCAAGTCGAACTCGAATTTTCGCTGTGCGGGATTATCGTAATCCAGACGACTGGCATCGAGAACCTTTACAACCACTGGCGTTCGTCCTTGTCCCTCGGTTGGGGAGACAGCAAAGACGCCTGCGGCATTGGAGACATCCTTAAGCTTCAACTGATATCGACTATTCTCGCCCATGTCGCGATCGTCCACGAAGATTGAAAGACCTGGCAGAGGCATTCCATTTGCCAAATTCTCCGCTATGGAAACATTAAAGTGGGAGGCAGAAAACTCCGGCTTATGATCGTCAACATCTGTTACCACAATGGTCACTCGCGTTATGGAATGATCAGCGGGAATGGCGCCATCGATTAACTCTGTGGCTCTTATTGAGAAAACATAGACGCCTCCGTTTTGCAGTATATCAGGATTCTCCCGATCTATAGGTTCACTTGTAGTTCTCAACGTGGCAGTGCCTTCTGTGGGATCCCCAAAGGGCACCAGCTCAAAGTGACCGAACGGTTCGTCTTTCAAGGAAAGGAAGATCTCTCTGGGAATACCCACATCACCATCAATAGCCTTGACAGTCAGGATGCTTACTCCCGCTGGAGTATTCTCTGCAATAGTTGCTGAATATGGGGCATTGGTGAAGACGGGAGCTTGATCCTGCACATCGATTACATTAATTGAAATAGTTGCAAACGATGTGAGACGATTCTCCAAGGCACTATCGGAGGCAGCTATGGTCATGATGTAGGAGGGTCTACTTTCGAAATCGAGTGCTTGTTTAAGAGCCACCCTCGCTGTGTAATTGCCATCGGCCAACTTGACAGCCCGTACCTCAAATATGTCGCAAATGTCGTTCTCCTAAAAGTGAATAGAAGTAAAATTAAATTGACTTAACTGCGGAATTATTAAACCTACCTCTACACACTTCAGCTGCACCTCCGCATTGACTCCCTCATCACGATCAACGACGATAACTGGAGGTTCAATGGTCAGCTCGGAACCTACAGGCAGAGATTCGCTGACACTTGCTGTGTAGGGTCTTCCAAAGAATACGGGTTGATTATCATTATAGTCCCGTACGGGAATCTCTCGACGCTGGGAGACCGTATTCGGTTCCGTGCCGTAAATGCCCTCATCGGTGATACTGATGATAACCTCAATGGTATCTTGGGTTTCCCGATCTAGTTCCTGTCGCAATCGCACAACACCCGTTTCCCGATCCACGGAGAAAACTGGCCCAGATATGCTGTACTTAAGTCGGCCTCCCTCCGGGTCGATGCCTGGTTTAGTGACGTGTGTGAATTAGAGAAATATATCAAATTAGTTGGGGCAATTGTGACTCTACTTTGGCAGTAAAAGCGGTTTGTCGGGCCTCGACACGCTCACTGCTTTAATTACGAGTAGTCGTAGTAACGTCATACCAACTGACACTGCGACTGACTCTCTGACTGTCTGTCGGTTTATGTGGAAGCGTGTGAAAAATGCAAATCAGGTTCACACAACCTCCTTCTGTTAAGTTTCTAGTCTAATGCGTCGACAGTTTAGTTAGGCGTGGAAATAAAGCTAAGTATGTAACTAAAACTATACCTGTGGCTGGGAGTTGGGTCAAGTTAGCTAAATATGGGTTGTTTTGTTTTTACCCAAGATACTTTGGCAGTTTCTCTTTCTCTTTTGGAGCTTGTTAATCACAGGAAACTACTTACAAGTATGCCATGCATCAAAATTCCAAAACGCAGCTTGGGGCAACATTAGAAATTCTGACAAACGAAAGAAAACAAATCCCAGATCCCAGCGGCGCATGCACAAAAGCTAACAATAATAATAAACCCAAACACAAACTCAGCAGCGGTCTGGAAAACGACTTTTGGCACAGACCCAGACGAATAGTCAGACGAAGAGGTAGACGGTTGTTTTTTTTTTTTTTTCAAGTTTGACGTCGACTCAAAGACATTCAGAGATGGTGAGGAAGGCGGGGAGGGAATCCAACAATTGCAGCTCCACGACTTGTACTCAAAGCGGGAAGCAAACAACACGTTCTCCAGCTTACTACACCCAACTTTACCAATTGCGGTCGCCAACCCGACCAGACCAACCAACCTGGCCAAGACGACCCCTCAACCCCGTCCTGCTCTTTACTCTGTATTGACGCGTGAGTGGCCGTTTCCACTTTTAATGTACATAATCATTTTTTGTAGTTTTTCTTTTCTTGTTTTCGGGCTTACATAGTTTTTTATGTGATTTCTCATACGTCTCGGTTGTATGTACTCGTATTGGGTTAGATACCTGATATGATTGTTGTTGCTGCCCCATATGGAATCTTGTTTTGGGAAAAAAAAACAAACTGTGCCCTGTGTAATAACAATTATGCGAGTTTTTCTGTGTCGAAGACTTTTCTACTTTTCACTTGGCGTGTACATGTAGATGGCAGGGGATAAATAAGTTGTGATTTCATGCTCCATGAAGCGTATTTGTTAATATTTCGCTATTTATTACTCCAACACACAGGCGAACAGAGACGAAGACAATGGAAACTCACCCGCATTGTCCCAATTATTTGGGTTTGTTTTGCCGCACATTTTCGTTTAAGAGTATAAATAATTACTGCATGCTATCTAATTATGTTATTTCTTATTTTTTGTTTGCAAAATCATACACAATTCATTGGAATTCAATATCTATAATAGCAAAAACATATAGAAAGTGAATATATTTATGCTAGCAAAAAATTAAATGAGTAGTTTTAAAAAATATTCAGCAAGTTATTCGAGTACCATGTTTAGGAAGTTTAATCAAAAAGTTTAGGGAGATAATTGAAAATCTGTAATACTTAAGTGTTTAGGGAGTTTACAAAAATTGTTGGAATATAAGTATATACTCTAAAAACTGTAATTTTCTTATAAATAACTAAATTATGCAGAAATGAGGAATGGGACATAGATATAATAGACAATGAATGGAGGACTCTATGTATACAAGCATGTACTCCCTTAGCTTCAATAACAATAACAAAACAGGAATGGACAATAAGAGATAAATGTAGCGTTTCAGAAAGATCTGTAGATAGTCTGAAACTCAGACTACATACACTATTATATGTTTTCCTTTGGTCAACACTAAATTTTTGAATTGATGTAGAAGACACTCTGTTGATAAGTCTACAGGAAATACTTATGTTCCTAAGTACACATATCTAAACACACATTCTTTCAGATGCCGCTTTCCTCTGCTCACAATAACAATAACAGGTAGATAAGTCTAAACGAAACTCACATCAAATATGAAAACATGCACTTGTACTTCAAAATTTATTTCCCTGTTTATTATTATAGAATTAAGACAACGAGTATTGCTTTGTCTTAGAGACGACTGCTTAAAATATCTATACGAACTCCACTGCTGATAATGCAATAATCTGCATATAATTTTTAAGGTCAGAGATGTCTCGAACTTATCTTTACAACCCATTTCGATAACCCAAATTAAGTATGCATGTGTAAACAGCCCTGAGCGTGCTTTTGTTTAAGTTGCATGCATTGATTAACTGCTTGTCAAATAACCACTTTAAATATCAAATGGCGAATAACCTGAAATATATATTTAAATATTGAAATAGCTAAGTGAATTACCAGAAAATTTACCTACCAAAGCTATGACAAACTTTGTGATGCAATCTCTTTTGATGATTGCCAGTCAAAATTGCAATAACAAATTATGCAGTTGATTGAGCGGCTTCCTGGCTCACAGTTTAGCCAAAGTAATTTAAACGTTTTGTTGGCCTGGCTATTTTTCAATTTGGTTGCAATTTTTCTCAGGTTGTTTATGTGTGTGTGTGTGTGTTTTATGGCACTCTTGATTTCAGACGCAGTAAACTTTAAGCTTAAACGTGTTTTTTTTTAGTACGAGTACGAGTATCTCACGGATGCAGCTTGCAAAACTAACTGGCTCAAGCAACTCGTTGACAGACAGACTCCAAAATGTATATGCATACATTCAGCTTGGCTATCAACTACTTGTTGCCACTTGCAACTGTCTGATGAGGACTCTAAACATAGTATATGATATAAATATAATAAATCTAAATTGAGATGCAAAGGAAATCATGCCACAACTTGAAAGTCGTCTACCTCTAAGTCGGCATCGAATTACAGACCTCATCTTTGCCACAATAATAAGTGGGCCTCTGTGTTAGGGTGTCAACGGGGCAGCCGACATGCCACAAAAGCAGGTGCACAGCCAAAGCCAAAACCAAAGCCCAACACGAGCTCAACACAGTGAGATCTCGTGCAGCTTTATAGTGAATGCCGACAGTTTGTTTTTTGTTGGATAATCATGCGACGAAAGGTAACACCAGAGTAGTACTCTCAGACCTAGTAGCAGTTACATTATGTTACCGCCCAGCTGCTGTGGCAGTGGCACTTGTAAGTTGCAAGTTGCGAAAGGAAGCGATTACGTCAACGGGTGTGAAAACCACACCTGAAATTGCCGTCGCTTTCAATTGATTGTTAGCATTAAAGTAAAAGTGTCATAGATTCTAAAAGTGAACGCTACAACTTGTGGCAAGTAGTAGTATCTGCATCTAATACAACAATTGGCCGCACGCCATTCCCACTGTAATTGTTATCATCATCAGTCGGCAAGTCTGCCCGCCATTATCGAGGCGTTTGTTTTGCTATCGACAAATGCTACGCACAAACGTGATCAAATGCATTTCCGCATGTAAAACACACAGATACAATACACACACACACACAGATACATACACATACATTGTTTGGGTTTACTGCAATTGATTAGCGAACTGCATTCTTGAGCTTGTGGCCCGAAATCGTAACAATACTCGACTTTAATCGCAAAACATGAATTGAGTAATCGACCCCAGCTCTTTTATATGTATGTACATACGTGTACATATGTATGCTACACATGTACATACATATAAACAAAAGAGGCATGCAGAAAACGTGCAGCAAAAAAACTGAATACTCTTATCAAGGTTACCCACAAAGTAGGTGGCGTTGTGGTCATAATTTATTTATTTTTTTCAATTATACTCGTATGTCATTTTGGCCACAAACAAAATGAAAGTCAGCAAACGGCAAATTACAAAATAATTAAACTATCAAATGACCAGCAAAATAGACATTCTTCAATAGCAATCTAATGGCTTATAATTACTGACTTTAAGATTTGCATGAACCCGCTGACTTTGGGCCGAAAAGCCTGGCTTCAAAATAATAGCTAGCTGTTAGTGAAAGGCACTGTGAGAATTGGGGCTATTGTTGCTACAATGGAGTTAAGGCCTTGACTTGGCCATTAGTTGCTTTGACTTACCTTTTAACTGATAGACTGGACTGCCAACTGGCGTATGCTCTGACAGGCTAAACCGGGACATATCTCCAGTGCCTGCCACAAAATGTGGTGGATGATTCAGCAACTGTGCCGTGGTTAATCCAAGCAGCGGCAGCAGCAGCCACAACAGCAACATCGATTGCGACGGCAGCAACATGTTGCCGTTGCTAATTTCAGTGGCCCGTTATGTATCTGTATCCGTTAGTCAGCTCGAAGTATTCGAAGTTGTTTTCTCAAGTATTTAGCACATGTAGCACAAAGCACGGCACGATTTACACTTCAGCTTCTCTTCTGCCAGAAAATGCAAAAACAAGATTTTTGGTTAATCGCAAGCCAAAAAAAAAACACGAAACACTAAGTTATTCTTTCAATGTTAGCCTCAACGCCCAGTTGACCTTGGCTCTGAGCTGGCAATGCAATTGTCTTTGAAATTGCTCTTGTTGTTGCTGTTGTTGTTGTTGTTGCTGCTGCAGCAGCAGATTTGAGCTCAGTCAGCGTAAAAGTGTTTGGCAGAGTTAATAATTCTCGATTCAAACGATTGTTTACATTACAATTTGAGCCTTGCCCAGTTTGTTGTGTTTTTTGTAGCCTAATTGAAAAGTCACGCACTTAGAGTGCAATTAAAAACTCATTTGACTAATTCTAAAATAGAAATTTTGAGAGGCAGACGCAGCAATTTCACTTTATGCGCATGTGAAAAGTGGCACATGATGATGAGGCGGCAGCTGCCGATGAGTTCCAATCATTGGGCTTGGAGGTGCTTCAAGCGATTGGCAAACGTTGGCAATGGCTTTCTCGCACAGACGGACAGACAGACAGAGACGAGAAACAGCTGGAGAACGGAGAAGTGGGAATGGGGAAGGAAGGAGAAGAAAGCAAACAAGCAAGCCACACACCAAAGACCAAAATGTGCAAAAAGGCAGCTTAAATAAATACAAGTAAGCGCAGAAAACAGAACTGGTTGCTCTCATAGCGTGCACATTCCCGTAGATACATAAGTATCTGCAAGATACATATACAGTATAGTTTTATGGTCAGCACTGTTAGTTGTTGCTGTTTTAAGCAAAAAAAAAAAGAACGGGCAAGCAAGGAGGCAAAACGAAAAAACTGCCAGAAAATGCTCAAGTTCTGGATGAGTTTGCAACTATGAGCGTAATTCTCAAGTTGCCACAATCTCTCACGTAATTAGATGCACAGTTATTAACACTTAGGAAATGATTATTTCACTTTTGCTGGCCAGCGAAAACGCACCGAGAAACAGTCGAAATACACACGCAAAAAACAACGCCAATGTGCGAGAAGAGTATGACGCCAGGTACGAAACTTGATTCTCGCTTCGAATTATTTGTATTTCTTGTATTTTATTTTTCTTTTGCCCACTCACAGCGACGAATTCAACCGTAGCAACGTCTTAACGACGCGACGCTCGCTCACCTTCTGTCTTATGGCCGTTTTACCTGTTGCCATTGCCGCCTCAGTTCTTGGCTGGCCGAAACGGCGTGCGTGATTCGATCTCAGGTAAATACTGGTTTCGTGTTGTTGCCGGTTTTGTTTTGATACACATTTCGCGCATGCGCAAAACGAGTGGCAATGAAATATTTACAAGTGTGTACACACTGCGTAATGAGGCGTTTTGCATTTCTGCGCCAGCCCAAGAGTATGCTATACTTTTTATTCAGCACAAATTTGCACTGTCCATTCACAATAGTTCTATATGCACTGTTTAAAACTAAAACTGTTGCTTTTATTAATGATTTGTGAGTGTTTTTTGTTTAAACTTAAATACTACAAATATTATTTTCGTATACAAAAATTATAACTACGATGATTTAGAGCGCATCATCCACTTGGAACTGTATCAGATCCTCAACGGGAAAACGAAAAAGCGAAGCTGTCTGCGCCTCAGCCGCCAATTGGTCTATATTTGAGTTCTTGGGAAAGCGGAAGTGTTCTGTCTGAAGGCCGTAGCGTTGGTGGCTGGGCGGATTGCCAGTAAGTGCTGCGGCATGTGGCAGTTGCGGCACCTCGGCTGCCACAATGGGATGCTCAAAGTCCAGTAACGACAGATTATCGCTGCGTGAAATTGAATGATTAACCGGAAGCTGTTGTTGTTGGGTGTGATTTTGCTGTGCCTGCACTATGGAAATTGAGCTATTTGCTCCATGTATGGGTGTGGATGCCACCTGACGTGGCTCAATGGGACTGGGTGGCTTCGGCAACGGCACTTCCCGATCGCCCATTGTTATCGCATTGCGTTGTATTCCAGGTCCGGTTCCAACTGAGTTATAATTGTGGTTGTAGAAGGGATTGGTAGAAGCACGAATGTGTGGCAGTGCCGTGGGCTTCTGTTTGGGAAAGACATTCAAGTGCAGCATTATCTGATTGGAGTGTGTGTCTGCAGCACCATTGTTGCCGTTGTTGTAAGTAGTTTGCATGCAATCCTCGGTCATCACGCTTGGCTGAGGTTGCGGGACAAATTTGTGGGATTGATAGAGCGCTTGCTGTTGACTGTACCTTGTGGCCTGATCGGGAAAGGTCATGGACATGTGAGTGGGCGGCTGAGTCGGAAACTTGAAGGGTGTCTGGTAAATGCCATGCTGCAGATGAGACTGCCCATAAACAGGTCCCGCGGAGGCAGCTGAGGGCATGGCAAAGTCAGCCTGGAAAGGATTACGTAGCACGGAGGTGGGACGAGAGGGAGGAAGCACAGGATAAATATCCAGATTCACTTTAAAGGGAACTCTTTTATGCTGCTGTTGCCGTGTGGCATTCAACGTAATGATGGGTGGAAAGCTCTGTAGAAAAGGATCGGCCACGAAGTGCTGTTGACTTCCATGCTCCAGCAACATGTTGTAGTTACTCTGCGCCTGCTTCTGTTTCTTGTTCTTCTTGGAACTCGGCTTGCCGGCAGGCTGTTGCATGGCCAACAGGTTGATGTCCTGCGGCGAGCGTGGCTTAAACGGATACAGCTGCTCAATGGCCACACGCTGATGCGGAGCAGCTCCATACATCGACATGGGCATGCCCATTTGCAGCATCGGAAGTGGAATGCTAAACTGCATTTGCTTCTTGTTGCGTTTTCCCCGCAGGAAATTGGCAATGCCACTCGACTTGAGATTCTTGTAACTACCTGCGATGTGAAGACCCGTGGGCATCATTACCAGCGAGGGAGGCGACATTTTGCTGGGCATCACGCTATTGATGTGCAGATTATGGAGTATATCCTGGATGTTGTTTATCGCCATGTGAGGACGCTGCGCCTCTTCCTTCTTGAAGTGCTCGGGCAGAGGACCCTCGAAGGGAAAGTTAAACGGCTTCGGCTTATAGTCCTTGTAATCATCTTGGCGCAGAGCCAGACTGCCCGGCGTCTCCGAGAACTGACGACGCAACAAGGCTGCCGAGGGAGGTCGCTGAGTGGACAGACGTGGAGGTCTGGGCAGCTGATCTCGCAGAGGCGTCATGGTGACGGATCGCTTGGGCAGTCGCTCATACAGATGATTATCATCCATGTTGCTGTTGGTGTTGGCGTCGCTATCACCCAGCGTGTTGAACTGAAGTGCAGCCATTGAAGTTGCGTGCTGCAACGCTGTTGTCGGTGGCTGGGGTCGTCTCGCTTTCGTGCGCCATGTTCCGTAAATGGGCGCAACGTCGTCGGCACGCTCCAATAAATAGGCAGTTTCGCCAGCACCTCCTTCGCCTTCACCATCTCCCCTTGGAATGTCCACATCATTCGCACGCAACTGCATCTGCATCTGTTGATGCATTTGCTGTAGATGGAGCTGCATCTGCAACTGTTGCTGGCGATATTGTTGCTGCTGCTCGTGCTGCAATTGCTGTAACTTGGCACGCATCTTCTCGATGCTTTGGCGTTCCGCCACTTGCGCCGAGCTATCACTAAAGTTGTCACTTTCTGTGCCAGGTGTTGTCTCCGTCTCCGTCACCGTCACCGTCTCAATCTCCGTCTGAGCTGCTGTCGGATCAATGTGATTGAGTAACTGCTGCTGTTGTTGCTGCTGCTGCTGCTGCTGTTGTTGGGCTGCTGTGGAGACGACCTTGACTACCATAAGAGACATCTGTAAAATGGAAAGTCAAATTAGGATTGCAGCATATTTACACTGGGCACCTGTCTCACAATTGTGTACACAAATATCAGGCCCATAATCCGATGGCAGCGGTTGCTCTTAGCCTTTTTAATGCCGCCTCTTGCAGGACTCGAACCCAGCCGTATTCTATGAACTAACTCTGGCTCTGGCTTTCCGACTGGTCTTATAAACATTTTTTCACTCTACAATTGGCTTTAACCGTTTCGCTGGTTTGGTATCGGTGGTATCTGGAGCTGGAGCAGCTGACGCGACTTCCTCATCGCGAATCGCAAAGACGACTGCCTGCAGTTTCGGCCAAGCAGCCCCTAAAAAACATGCATCTACAACTTGCAGCTAACTAATTAGAAAGTTTAACAACAATACGAGCACAGTTTGTGGATACGAAAGCAAAATACACAAATATAATAATTAATTAAATGATTTCGTGTTGCCGATGTGTAAAAAGAAAGAGATATTTGGCGAGTTAAAGTGCAGCGACCATGAAAAACTCAAGATACTCCTACTTATAAATAATAATTTATTTTATATTCAAGAATAGAAACAATAAATTGGATTCGGTTGATGAACTGCTTAGATAAAGTGAGGTTTAAGCATTTCTCAATGAAGATAAAACAATAAAAAGATTTAATTATCATAACTAACTAGACATAGCTAAATAATTGATGGACATTTAAGATCTAACTCTAAACTAATTTATAACTCAATAATCGATGCAGTTATAGTCTATAAGATTTCTTCTATATTTTTAACTTTCTATATATAAATAAGTTCAAGCAATTTATTAAAAATCTATATATACATTACCAAGTAATCGAATAGTTTGAGCATTTTATTCGAGACCTAATAACTGCAATTTTTAGCATATCTTTTAGGATAAATAACTTGTAATTTATCGTTCTATGCTTAATTAAACAAAATCTGAATTTTCAACAATTTATTAATAATTTAAGAGCGAACAACAAAATGATTCTCATACATAAATTAATAATTGCGAAATTTACCATCTTCAAATCAAATCATTACAATAGTTATACTCCCCTCTCAATAGCATATCTAATCCCATGCGAATTGTTTATTTCCCGGTGTTAAATTGAAAATGCCAAATTAAACATTCGATAAACTTAATTTATTGTTCGGAGTTTTGGAAGTTTGTATAAAAGATATATATTTTATTTCAATATATAGAGCTAAATAGTCTTGAGGCGTTTTTCGAAGGAAACATAAAACATAGCAAGATTATATTTGGGGGCATAAGGGGTAAGGCGTGTTAGAGACTTTAAGATTTACAAAGTTGATACATAGATCCCTAATTGTATGAGTATGCGATTCATTAATTAGTAAAAAAACAAACGAGTTTCATTCTTGCTAACGCTTCAGTGGTTTCATTTCGTTGGTTGGTTGAATTTTTGAGCACCCTCATAAAACGCTGTATAAATCTTTTTGACTGTATTGACTAGATGTATCTAGCCCTAGAAATATGGTTGGCATTGCATAGCTAGATATACTTTTTTATTAAGAAAGAGCATCAGTTATTGCATTCCCTCTTTAGACAATATTCTTTCAATTAAAATGAAATGAAATATCACCCATTTCACCGTCGTTGAATTCATCGACGGCGATAACTGAGCTAGTTAACCGGGTGCTTAGAAGTCAAAGGGAATGTTGGGCTTGGGATATTGGTAGCCCTGGTGTTTGGTTGTTTGTGGTGGCACGCTAGCCCTGGTTGGAGGAGGAACGTATGGAGTGGTCCTACGAGTTGTGGGTACTGTGGCACGTGTCGTTATTCTTTGAGTCGGTGGTGGGGTTGGGCGACGAGTAGTTGGTGGTGGAGGAGGACGAGTTGTAATCCTCTGAGTTGGAGGTGGCAAGTACGTCGTTGGTGGACGGGTTGGTGGACGGGTTGGTGGACGAGTTGGTGGTGGAGGGGGACGAGTTGTAATCCTCTGAGTTGGAGGTGGCAAGTACGTCGTTGGTGGACGGGTTGGTGGACGGGTTGGTGGACGAGTTGGTGGAAGAGTTGGTGGACGGGTTGGTGGACGGGTAGGTGGACGGGTTGGTGGTTGTGTAGCCCTGGTAGCCCGGGTAGTCGCCCTGGTAGTTGGCACCGTACGTGGAGGGAGAGTTGTAATCCTCTGAGTTGGTGGTGGCAAGTACGTTGTTGGTGGACGGGTTGGTGGACGGGTTGGTGGACGAGTTGGTGGACGAGTTGGTGGACGAGTTGGTGGACGGGTTGGTGGTTGTGTAGCCCTGGTTGGTGGTGGTGTCGCACGTGTCGTTATGATCACTGGAGGTTGTGGCTTGTTCGTTGGGGGCAAGTAAGTCGAGCCCGGTGTGGAAGCCCTGGTAGTAGCCCTGGTAGTTACCCTGGTAGGCGCCCTGGTAGTTGGAGGGAGAGTGGTAATCCTCTGAGTTGGAGGTGGCAAGTACGTTGTTGGTGGACGGGTTGGTGGACGGGTTGGTGGACGAGTTGGTGGACGAGTTGGTGGACGAGTTGGTGGACGGGTTGGTGGTTGTGTAGCCCTGGTTGGTGGTGGTGTCGCACGTGTCGTTATGATCACTGGAGGTTGTGGCTTGTTCGTTGGGGGCAAGTAAGTCGAGGCTGGTGTGGAAGTCCTGGTAGTAGCCCTGGTAGTTGCTCTGGTAGTTGCCCGGGTAGTCGCCCTGGTAGTTGGCACCGTACGTGGAGGAAGAGTTGTAATCCTCTGAGTTGGTGGTGGCAAGTACGTTGTTGGTGGACGGGTTGGTGGACGAGTTGGGGGACGAGTTGGTGGACGAGTTGGTGGACGAGTTGGTGGACGGGTTGGTGGTTGTGTAGCCCTGGTTGGTGGTGGTGTCGCACGTGTCGTTATGATCACTGGAGGTTGTGGCTTGTTCGTTGGGGGCAAGTAAGTCGAGCCCGGTGTGGAAGCCCTGGTAGTAGCCCTAGTAGTTGCCCTGGTAGTTGCCCTGGTAGTTGGCACCGTACGTGGAGGAAGAGTGGTAATCCTCTGAGTTGGAGGTGGCAAGTACGTTGTTGGTGGACGGGTTGGTGGACGAGTTGGGGGACGAGTTGGTGGACGAGTTGGTGGACGAGTTGGTGGACGAGTTGGTGGACGAGTTGGTGGTTGTGTAGCCTTGGTTGGTGGTGGTGTCGCACGTGTCGTTATGATCACTGGAGGTTGTGGCTTGTTTGTGGGGGGCAAGTAAGTTGAGGCTGGTGTGGAAGCCCTGGTAGTAGCCCTGGTAGTGGCCCGGGTAGTCGCCCTGGTAGTTGGCACCGTACGTGGAGGTGGAGGACGAGTTGTAATCTTCTGAGTTGGAGGTGGCAAGTACGTTGTTGGTGGACGGGTTGGTGGACGAGTTGGGGGACGAGTTGGTGGACGGGTTGGTGGACGGGTTGGTGGTTGTGTAGCCTTGGTTGGTGGTGGTGTCGCACGTGTCGTAATGATCACTGGAGGTTGTGGCTTGTTTGTCACCGGTGGGCTGGTGGTGCGTGGTGGCAACACGAATGGAATATCTGGAGGAGGGTAGAAGTAACCCTCGGCCGCACGAACCTTACGCTGGAATGTGTCAAGCTATATATTGATGTTCTGAGAATCTTAAGTTGATTGTCGAGTGCTTACCTCATGCGTATCAGCCGATGCGGTGGCAACTGCCACAACGCAAAGCGCCAAGACAAAAAGTGCACTTCTCTGTGAAGAAACGAAACAGAATTGAAATAGTTAGAGGAATAATTGCAAAAGATGTGACCCTAAACACCTGATTGAAGTTATTTCTAATTGCCTTATCAAATTGTTAGCTAATGCTAAACGGCTTTTAACGCTCTAGGCCTAAATGCAAGGCAACTTTGCACAAAACACGTTTAAAGTTCAGACGATGTCAGCCATTTAGATGAAGTATTCAAAACAACAATGCAACAAAATCGAAAACAACACCGACGACAACAACAAACACAGTGGTGGAAATTACTCTAAAATGTTAACGTGTAAAGTTGAAGACATTCAACTTTGACAGCATCTCTAGGTCACGGTAGTCATCGACCAAACCAAGCAGATCCATAGTTTATTCAAATAACTTATCCAAATCTTGTTGATGCTTTTGTTTTCTGCTTGTGTTCACATTTCTCAGCAGTTTATGCATGATGAGGCTAATCAAAACATGAATGCAGGTGAAATAATTAATTACTTTGGAGACAGAGAGATCGTTTGAACAAATGCAATGATTAAGTCATATCTTCCTCTGTCTTCCGCTAGGGCTGTCAACGAATCTAATGTTTTATAATTAGCATTTAATGCGATTGCCATTTAAAATTTCGACAAGGTCAGCTTAAATGCTGTCAACGTTAACGATAACGAAAGTGGTAAATGTGGTTAGAACTGCAATTAATTTGCGGACATACGGATTTTCAAATACTTCAACTAAGAATTTTAAGATAACTTCGAGATATATGAGAGATTTATGCATAGACCAGTGGGTATGCTATAAAAATAGCTAATTATGCAACAAACCGGATGGCCAAAAAGTTCTGTTTGACTAGTTTAAGCCATCAAATGCCGCAATATTATATAATAATCGCCAACGGCCATTAATAAAGTGAGAAATACTGAAGTCAACGCTCACCAAAATTAGCATACGCACTAATCATTGACAGTCGATGCCATAAAGTTGCCTTTCAGTTCCCTTATAGACACATTTCTTAAACTAACCCATACAATCAAAGACTCACACACACAAATTCTTTAAGATAAGTATAAGATATTTGCCAAATTTTGACATATCGCAAAATCACAAAAGAGGGAATAAATTTCGTTTATTTAAATGTAAATGACTTTTTAAATTTTTTTTTTTTTGTTGTTAATGAACTTGAATTTGGTGATCTTCTAACTTGTTTGGTATTTAGATATTCAGATATTTAGATATTCAAATGCTTGGGAATTCAAAGTTGCGGCCAACGCTTGGTTAGCACTTTGCGACGCGATGCGATGCGATGCGAAAGTGAAAGGACTAGAGTCGTAATCATGAAGATTATTTATAAGTACATAGCGAAAGCGATTTCAATGGATTTAATCACCGCCAAATTTAGCATCAGCGAGGGCTGTAGTGTGAGTTCTAGCGTGTAGAATATTTGAGAACATTTTCGAGATGAGTGTCTACAAGTTGTGTGCGTTAAGTTTGTCTCCCTGCTTGGACTGTCTAAGACCATGTGCTCTCATCATGTTCCCAATATAATCATTGAATATGCTAATTTATAGTTAATTAATTAATTTTACACATATCAATGACCTTGTATTCGGGTCTACATATCTTCAATGACGCACATTTGGGTCAAACAGTCTTCGGAAATGATTGAATGTTACGCATTTTCTTTAACTGACGGTTTTCACGTCATTAAAGTCGATTGTTTAAAGCGATTTTAGGTTTACCATTTTGGATATTAAAGATGAAAATACACATTTTCTTAAGTTTTTGACAAGTGGAAGAATGAATATGGGGAAGGGCTCAATTAGTATACGGAAAATATTAAAGTGTTAATAAAAATACGAAAATAGGATTATTAGTTTAGGTTAAGGAAAAGATAAACATTTCCTTCAAAGGAGTTTTAAAAGTTAGTTGGAAAAGATTATAGACAAAATTAGTACTTCTTGAGGCATTAATACACACGAAAAGCTCATGGACAAAAATAATACAAACGAATAATCAGATTTGTGAATAAATTTAATTTAGCAGAGTTCATTAGACAAAGCAAATTTAACCTCCAATATGAACGATTAACCCTGTGCTTAGGCGGTTCTTGCATTTGATTCTTTGATCATTTGCCGTTAATCTTTGCTGCAATCGAAAGACTTAGGCAACAAACTTGCTGCAGATCATTATCTGACTAGCAAGACAGACAGCTGAAGATGATCGTCTCTCAATGGCAACGCCAAGAATATTATAAAATGCATATTCAACTTAAGGCAACGTTTAATGGTCATTTGCCTAAATATGCCAATTTAAATGTCAACCCATGAAATTACGGAAAATTTTGCAAAAGATGCAAACAAGTTTTAATTTCATTTAGCAAACTCAAATGGTTACAGCTTCTGTGGTTGCACCTGAACCCCAGCAATAGCCACATGTTAGCCATGTTAATGATTTAAGACACAAATTCTGACAGCAAAATGAGCTGATAGCCCCCGCAGTCAATCCACGTGGGTTTACCGAACGTATGCGTAATATTGGCAGTGACCAAATGGCAAGAGGCTCTCTGGCTGTCGGAGAGTCATCTGGTTGGCCATTTAAACACTAGCACCTTGCACAATTGAACAACAAGAAAACGTAAATGAAAAATTAAAACTCTTTAAATGTCACTTGGGCAGCAAAGTGAGGTACTCGGTCTTGAGTCTGCCTCGTTAGATAAGCAATCGTTAAGAAGTAATTGATTTGGATGATTGTCCGTTTATCTTTTCGTTCACTTCTCTATCATTTGGCACTTCGCTTCCTTTATTCTTTTTTAGCACAATTTTTCTTTATATTTTACTTTAGCAACTAAAAGTAAATTTAGTTACCATGGTGAACACTTTAAACTGCAACAGACGGCAGCTGGTTTTCGCTTATAAATTTAAGTAAATATCCCGATAATGACGGTGTAACGACGGTGTCTGTGTATAATCCTTGTGTTCCGATCGTATCAAAATTCAATGGTCAATTGAATTTTTGATCGATGCCAAGCAAAAATGTTGCTCCTACTTCTGGTTCAACTCTGGGCTAGCAACTAAAGCATCAACACATTTAGATTCTCTACTTATATATACTCGGGGCGCTGCTGCTTCTGCCGCTGCTGCTGCGACAACTTGGGCGACAGCTGTTAACACTCGGACAGAGTGAAGATGCTGCTGCTGCTGCTGCTGCTTTGACTGCTGCTTCTGCTGGCAACAACGACGACGACGCTGACTACAACAACTGACCAACCGGTGCCAGTTTCGGTTTCAGTTTCGGTTTCAATCTCAATCTCAAGCCCAGACCCAGGCCCAGTCGTTTAGCAGCTTCGCAGACGAACTCATCGACTCCGTTGTTGTTTTTGTTGCTGTCGCCGATGTTGCTATTGCTCTTAATGTTAATGTCAACGCTGCCGAGGCGGCTTAACAGTCGCATAACATAAGTAAACGCATTAAAAACAATATAAATAATTTTAAAAAAAATTTCAAAAAAAAATCCCCTTAAAAAAAAGGCTCAGGCAACAGATGCCTCCAATTGCTAGTGGTTGTCTGCCGCGTGCTAAATTTCTTGCCTGTTGTTGGTGTTGTTTCTGTTGCTGTTGGTATTTTTAGTTAGCTGCTTTTATTTGAGCAAATTTATTAAATGACTAGTGACTACATTTAAACAGACACTTGGCTATTTAGTTAGTTGGCCAGTTTGCTTGGGTTTCTGCCTAAAATACTCGTATTGTTTTTGTTTTCTAGTTTTGTTTTCCTTGCCTTCTGGAAATCGAGTATTTCTTTTGATGGATGGAATGATGGAATGAATGTGCTCGGCTTTGAGTGTTAAACATATTGTCATGCAGAGTCTAATTTGTAAACGAGATTAACATTCGAACACTTTGTCTGGCTGTGCAACGAAATGCGAGTTAAGATGTGTTGTAATTTTGGCAATCGCTTTCAAGGCTTTAATCGAACCACAGCAAAAGCAAATATTTGTGAGTACAACAGCAAGTAGTTCGTGTATCTCACAGATAAAGTATCTGTAGTTAGAGGTGAAATTAACTGCATAAATCAGTCAAATTCCATGCAGTTGTGATTGCTGCCACAGGCGTTGTCCAACTGACTGACGGGGATTACAGCCAAGATTAGGCCTACATGCAGCTTGAAGATGAACCGGTTGTGATGCCGCTGGTGCCTGGCATGTCATGCCACATCTTGGGTCAGTCGTGGCGTCCAACTTTGGAATTGAGCACTGAATGTTAAGGTAGGCGCGTACACAGACGCTGCAGCCCCAATAACCAAATGACCTTTAAACGCAAAATGCGCTGTCAATAATATTAAAGCAACACACACGCTCGACAATCGCCCGAACACACTTTGTTTTTATTAAAAACAACAAAAAGATGCTGCAGCCAACTGGCAGTTGTAGATATAGAGATGCAGAGATGTCGAGATGTGGAGATGAGCCCGAGTAGAAGTCGCAGTCAGTGCAAGTTGAGGCCGTGGCGCATCATTTTTGCGAGCCAAACGGGTTTCCGCTCAGCCAAAAAGCTGCAACGTATTTGTTTTTTTTAAAATTAAAATAAATAAAAAAACAACCATAAGTAGATAATAAGCTGCATTTATTTATTTATTTCTTCTGCCCAAAAACATGATACGTAGTCACGCAGAGGCATCGATGACGATGCTCAAAACTCGACCAATTGGGCGTCCGCTGCCCACGCGACAAAAGCAACAATAGTTATTATCTTTCGGATCATATCTGCAGTTTAACAACTTCTAGTATTGCTTATTTAAAATATTTACTCTACAATCTAGCTCAATCTTCAATGAGGTGCTAAACTAGCTCATAATTCGAGATTTCAATCGGACGACTTTGAACCGCTTCGACAAGTGCTTAGCTTACACTTAGCGAAAGATCCAAAATATAAAACTGTTAAATGAATTAAAACAGATATATTAATAAAGAATACAAAATGAATATATACAATTTGATGCGTCTTTTATACTTCAATCTGATATCGTAGTATAAAACATAGAAAAGTCCAGACACATTCTAACACCTGAATAATTAACTGCAAATTCAATTATCAACTTAAGCAATATTTAAATATCGAGTAAATGAATAAAACAACTTAGTATCTGTTTTATTCTTCGCTTTGATATACCGAATTTCAGTAATTTATACCAATTTGAACTTCATCGACTGCAAATTGATTTTAAAATTAATAGAACCACTAAGAATTCGTTTTATTTTTCATTCAGATATTTAGAAATTTCTGAACTTCCCTTGACATTGTGAACAACATATCGAAATGCAATGACTTTATAAATAGACACATTTAAATGATGATGATGATAGAGAAGTCTAGATACTTTTTATGACTTAATGACAGTAGAAGGTTAGATACTATATATTTATCTAATTGTGTACCATAAAACATCAATTGAGAGTGTTAAACTTGTTCTTTGATCTCCAACAAACTCGCATTCAAATTGAGTTGCCTAGAATTTTCGGCAAGTGTGCTGCTTTGACATTTATGACATTATCAAATTGCTTTAAGCAGTTAAGTATCAACAAAGTGTGTTAGTAGTCATTATAAACTATATATTAAGAATAAAGTGAGTGTTATGCAGTTGCACTTAAATGAAACATACAGTTTACGACTTTGGCATTAGGAAGTCACCCTTAAGAAGCTAATTGTTGAGATGACCGTCAGTTCAGCTGAGATAGTTATCCATCCGCCTATTAATTGTTCTCTTTATAGCATAGCCTCTTAAAAGAAACCTCCACACAGGTAGAGATACAGATGACAGACAGACTGTCAGACAGACAATCGGACTGTGATGCGATGCTGTTGGTGACAAGTTGAACAATTCGGGTCATAACTTGCTTTGCACGTCTGCTCTCAGAGGCAATGACACTTGGCGACTTGCTGACATTTCAGATTCGTCATTGTGACGAAGTCATCGAGAAAAACAGTAAAAACCATTTCATTGCAAATTTTCAAAACTTTGGGTATAGGAAAGAAAAGTTAACAATTTTTTGTTGTGGCATATCATTGCGCATTTGCAGAGCTTGCAACATGCAACGTGGCTGAAACACAACGATGACTGAAACTCTGTTATTCAATCTTCAAAATAGTCGTCGAAGGACGTGATTTTTAGTTTAATATTATGGATAGATCAATGGACAAACCATGTGCATAAAATTGATTAAAATTAATTACAAAACTGGCTTGTCAAATTAACGCACCCGATGTCCATGACATGCGCCAGTGCCAGTGTGGATGCCGCATTGGATTGCGTCGTCTAACCAGATTCAAATTCTAGACATACTTATTTAACACTCCAATGTGATCCATTCAGCAAACATCTGAAAATTAGCAACATCGATATAATAAAACATTTCATACTAGTTATTGTTGTTTGTCTTTTGTTTTTAGTGCGGAAATAATTTGTAACTTTTATCAGAGCAAAAATCGCATTTAATTAGTGGAATATGTTATACGACGCTCCCGAAAGCCATAAATCTTTTCATTCAGGTGTTCGGGTAATAGATGATCCTCTGCCTATAACTGTATCTAATCCTAGTAATTAAATACCTGCACGCCGCGCCTATTAAAATTGAAATCGAGAATTAGGCATGAGTTTTTTGGTTAAAAGACCTGACAAGAATAGATTTGCTGAATATTTATAATGGTCTATTCAACCACGTTTCCCAACTTGGCCGACACACACTGAGATACATAGTAGATACATAGATATATTTTAATTTTGCGGATCTTTATAGAAACCGCATAAAATACATTAATATAAAAGTTTTCAGTCAAAATGTCGCGTCGGTCAGATGGTCACATGGTCAGACTTTCGGTCAGTTGCGTCAGCAGACCCAAAGAATACAACTTTTTGGACATCTTAAATTGTGCTTATGATTTATGCAAATGTATCCTTTATATAAACAATCTCGAAACGAATCTACATACCAGTCAAGGCAGAACAAATTTTATTACTTGTCAAGTTGCTTTAGATTTATATTTATGTAAATAAGCGAATCAACTAGACAACAACCAGACCGACTAGTTCGGAATCACATTTCAAATCTTCGTTAGCTTTTCTAAGTTTAAGGAAGTTCAAGCATACAACCATATATTGTGTTATTTTATTTTAATATAGAGTAAATATATACGATCGAATGTGGGGAACTGAATTAATGCGAAAACAATAGATGTTTATTCTTATGATGTTCTCGTGTTCTTTGCAAAGCAAAACATTTGTTCAGGGACTAATGAAAGTAAAGATACGTATAAATTTTATGTAAATTAAATAAATTAAATATAATTTTTATATATTTTTCTGAAGCAATTGAAACACCGGATTTAGAAATGAGCAGCTGAGTTCAAGATTTTGCATAATTTTTTCCTTTTTATTTATTTTATTACTTGTGTGAGGTAATTTATTTAACCTGATTTTTAACATTATTTGCCAGTTCAATAATTATTTATTTCAATTTTTTTCACTTTGGTTTTCGTTTGACAGTTGTTTTATGTTAATTATTCAGCACCTATTTCATTTGGGCTTGTTGTATGGAAACAATTCCAAAGAAGAACTGTACTTTGTGCTACTTGTTTGTCAGCTTATGTAATTAGCAACGGAATAAATCGTACTAATAATAATGCTTTCAATATAAATTAATTGTCATTCTAAATGGCAAATAATGTTTAAGCGAAAGTTAAACAAAAGTTAAACAAATGTTAAACAAAAGTTTTTTTTTTATTGTTGTGCAATTGTCGCAAAAGTCGAATAATGAATCGAATTTGTTTTTAATTACATTCACAGGTTACTAACGGTGTATTTATTATTATTATACATTTTTAAGATGTAGTTATAATTTATGCCAATATAAAAATTATTAAGTAGCTGTGAAATTTCATTTAAAAAAACAAAACCCGTAGTCGACGGCTTTATTTTTTTGTTTTGGCAAGTCCACCTAAAAGGTGGCCCAGAAAACGTGTTTGCCCCAACAACCATTAATAAGTCGCATCAAGGACAATGCAGGCCAACTGCAACCAGTTTCGAATGGGCAATTTATTGTCCCAATTGCCGGCCATTGGCATTGAAATCCTTGTACCTGGCCAATTCACTCTGCACTGGCCCGAGGGTCACATGCTGGATATCTGTGTTGGTGTCGGTGTCGGTGTCAAGTTGCGGCAGATTATTATCGGATTCCGCGAAAACCTGTTGCTCTCAGAATCATTTGTGGGGAGTTATGTAATAATTTACACGCTTTCAGGTCAAACGAAAGTATTGAAGTAGATACACGTATAAGTAAATCAAGCGTAGCTTAAACATAATTTAAACTAAACAAAAGAGTGCGTGACAGCTGTCAAGTGGTCATCAAAAATATGATTGAGCTAATTATTCAATTGGATTTCGAAATAATTCAAGAGCCGGCAACGGAAGGTGCTCAACTTGAAACCGAAACTGAAACAGAAACGGAATCTGATTTAATTTATGGCCATGCACATCAGAGCCCAAAGAGCTCGATTGCTGGGCTGGTAAATTAGCCTAGTTGTATAAAAAGAAGAAGCCAAGTTTTAAGTGCAAATCAAGCCAAAAAATTGGAGCAGCTTCGTTCACACGCGCCGACAAACACAAGGCTGTTAAGTGAACTGTGCCTCAAGTCAAAACAAAAGCAAATTAGAAATAAACATCAACTCTTTATATATACTTATATACATATATATATATCTATCTATATGTATTTGTATATGTATGTAACGGTGGGTTCAACTGGCTGCTTAACACATTCTACGCGTCTTGGTCAAATTTGTGCGAGCTGCGACAAATAAAAATCGAAATCGAAAATTAATTTTAAATAAACGACGAGCTGAACGGGTTATTTAATTTTAAATTGAACTGGTTCGCTTATTTGTACCAATAAATATATATATATGTATATGTATCTCACAGATACATATGTATCAGTTTAGCCTTACATTGTGCTTGGGCCTTTTAGACAGAAAATCTCTGGGACAACTTGAAATTCTACACCCAAAAAATTACAAGTTTCGCATGCAAATTTTCAAGTTTATCTTTTATTTTTTCCCCTTTTAAGAGCTTACATATTCAATTCGATTCGATTTTATTGATGTCTACCGTTTGCGGTTGAATTAATTTGGGGTTCAAGTTCGACGCCTCTGGCAACAAACATCTCCGAATGAATTATCTGTTAAATATATATGAATCTGAGCCCAACTTTCGGGTGGTCCATTAGCTGCTTTCCGCTTATTATAGCCAAATGTACTGCCAAATGTACTGCCAAAAGTATGCTATAGTAAATGAAGACAGTTAATCCTTGGTAAACATACATATATACATATAATCATAATCACACTTAAAGCTATATCGATTGGATGCTATTGCCTCTCCTCAGTCTCCGATTAGTCTGGTTTGTCAGCTGAAGGTTAGTTAGACAAGTTTTCTAAGTGTGTAGCATCGAATTAAAATCAAATCGATATAAAATAAGTAAATAAAATATAATTTTGGTTTAAGGCAAAGGCTGTGGCCACAGATCACATAGTTTTATTGAGTAGCCAAAGCCACGTAAAAATGGGCGCCTAACTATTTATTAGCTTTAATTTGAATTTCGTTTCGTATAATGTTGCGAGCAAAACTTGTTGAGCCGCTTCTGCAAAGATGCTTCTACATATTCCACAAAATCTTAGAAAAAAAAACTAAAAAGCAGAAACAACAACAAAACTAACACCACAGCAACATCTAACTAAAATAAAATAAAAAATCAAGTTCACCTCGAGTGTATCAAATTTGTATAAAATTCATCAGCCAGCAAATACGTCAGCTGGAAATACTAACATGCACACACACACACATACATACATATACATACATATGTACGATATGTGCTTAAAAAGCCACAACATTTCTTGTGTTATGCAAAACAGAGGAAGCACTGCGGTCGCACCACCAAAGCCAACTTTAAACATACAAAGATACTTATGCGCATACGAGATACGTATTTCCATCTCGATGATCGTTCGCAAAGTGTACCTGTTGAGCAGCGATTAGCATTAGCATTTTAGTATGAGCATTAATGATTTTCACTAATATTTCAAGACATAAATCAGTCACTTGTTTATCCATTAGATATGGCTCCATCTATTTGCTATTGGCTTCTTCCCTCGACAACAAATTTGTATGGAACCATCTGAATTAACATCTGCACACATTAATTATTATGTCTTTTATGCTTGTAGACAATATGTTTAATGAATCTCCTTTGTGTATACAAAGCAACACATATGCTTTTTCGCTTATTAATAATTATTGTTTTCATATTGCACCGTTAAAACGTTCTCAGCCACCTTGTGTATCAGGTTTTAAGTCCACTTAAAATTTTAAAAATTTGCTGAAGTTGTGGGCGTAATTGTATTTTATTAATTTACCGTTTTGTAGTGGGTGAACAAATCCAAAATATAAACTAGATTTTTATTTAAAAACAAAGTGGCATATTTGGTCAAGTTGTGTCTAAAGTTGATAGAGAGTAGTTATTAATGTTATGCGAGACAATTTCCATTTAAAATGTCGATTTGACAAGTTTCGCATTCATTCATAATATGTGAATATCAAGTTTTATTATTATTAATAATTGAAAGAATTTGAATTATTAAAATCCAGTTTCTTAAAATATTTTTGAAGAATTATGCATACATTTTGAGCCATTCACAAAATTCTTAGCATACTTTTAGGCATGGCAGTTAATGATATCGTATTTATTGCACTGTGGCTTAACGTCGATGTTTTTGTAAGCTAAAAATTGAGAAAAACCTGTAGTAAAATGTATCTTCGGCATTCTAATAGATATTTTAGTTTTATGCCACTTTTAATGAATTTTTCGCTTATTCATTTTTAATAAATAACTGAATAATCAAAAGCAGTTGTTGCAACAACAGAATGAGGAAAGCGAAGATCAGCAGCAACTAATAAACTAAATCTCTACTTAAATCCAGATGAAACTGCTTAAGAAATTCTTCGACTACAAAACTTTAACCTCCATATTCTATTTTCCCTTGCACCCTTTAAGTTTCCCTTTAGTTTTAATTGCTCAACTTTATGTAAGCTAAAATAAAATCACAATTCGTTTATAATTTACTATTTATATGTTTTTATTACATAAGATCGTTTTCGTAATCGTTGCGCGGTTCGCTTAACAATTAGACGCAATATATTTGGACAATGTCAAACTAAAACATATTACATACATATATTTAAATGAATAGTATATAGGTTCACAGACACACAGTTACATAGACCACATACAGATGCATACAGACATTTACATGCACACTCACTAAACATAAAGCTTAACTAATTGATATCCTCTGAGGATCATGTTACTTAGTTGTGGCTGCCACAGGGGAAGGCGCCAATTACGAGACGATGAATGACAACAGAATTACATGTATATCAAAAATTTGCTTAATACACTAAAGGACTAACAGTTAAACTAATGCTAGACATCATGCTCTCTATGTACAGATCAAAACTAGAAGATACACTTTCCATATGGGCATAGTTCGTAATTCGTTAACTTAATGGTAAATCTGCTTTCAGTTTTATACAGATTCAGATACATTTATTTTGGATGCAACAAGTCTTTTGAATGTGAATGCTTCGTTTGCGTTTGAGGCCTGGCCACAGTTTACAGCTCCGTCGAGTATTCCTCGGGATTGACATTGAACTTGCGCCAACAGATGTGATCGCCCGCAGCCGCAGACGTGGGCGGAGGTAGCTTGTGCGTATTCACATTCACCACAGAGCTGGCGGATCGCTTGATGTGATTGCCAGATGGATGCAGCGCCGGCGCCGGAGCTAGACAGCCCGTGGAACGCCCTAAGGGATTGCGAGACATGGCCGAGTTGGCGTTGCCATTCGCTTTGCCATTGCCGTAGCTAATGGACTCGTTGGAGGGCGAGATCTCGATGCGGGTGGAATGGTTGCCACTGCCGCCATCCGAGAGCCGTCTGATGTAGACCACCTCACGGTGTTTCTCCACAGTTGTTGGCCCTGGTGGGACTCTGGTCAAGGTCTGTGGCTGGGCAGTTTGGCGTGCACGCTGCGAGTATCTAAGCAGTTTGCCATCGCTGGCCTGGAATGGCACGTACTGCTGTGTGATGCCTGGAAACTTGTCCACGCTGATGTCTTCCTCGATGGCCGAGTCGCCGAACATGGAGCCACTGTAGTTCGGTGAACTGTTGCCCGGCGTAGAGGACTTCCAGTGTGTCTGGTGCTGCAGTGCCGTTTGTCCATTTGTGGTAAACTTCTGGGCACTCGAATACTGTCCCTTCTTTATGGAGTGGGTGTAATCTCGTGTGCCGCGACGACGCAGTGTAAAATCACGACGTCCAGTATCCTGACAGACGGAACGCCATTGCTTCCAGGAGTGACGAGCCAATGGATCGGCTGGACCCCACTCCTTGGCCGGTTTCGAGGCCTCGCAAATCATGCCGAAGAAATTGTACTCCACCTGGCGGAAGATCTGTACACAGGCGATGATGAGAATCACAGCCAAGGCGAACAGTATGGGCGCCCAGCGTGGCAAGTAGCCTGCCAGCAGATCATGCTGATCATCGTCGGCACACCACCAGACCAGTATTCCGGTTAGAATAGCCGGACAAGTGCACCACATCCACATCCAGATACGGAAAATAGGACGTCCGATAGAGAATTCCAGATCCGTGTAGATATTCTTTGCGCCATAAATCCACGTAATGGCGATCAGCTCAAAGACTAAAGCCGTAATGGCCAAAGTGCCAACGAGTCGTGAATCCAGGACACGTGCTATCAGAAACTTGGGAGCTGCGAACGACATGACAGCCACGATTAAGGCTATTAAGCAGATCACATAATTGGGACGTCGAGGCACCAGACGCGTCGAGGTGTACACGGCCACGGTGATGGAGACGAGGGCGGAGAGAATGATAAGTGTATAGATGAGTGAGGGTATCAAATGGCGCAACAGCGAACTATCCGTCTGGGAACCATACAGGACACGATCGTAGATGGCAGTCAGTGGTTTCAGTTCATGCATAAAGCCCCGCCCCGAGGCATCAAACTGCACCATGAACAAAGTCACGGCAATGGCGTTGATCAGCAGATTGAAGCAAAGATACACCACGGAGGTGCGCACTGCATCGCCCTTATAGAGGAACTTGCCCGTCAACATTGGCAGTGAACCAAAGCCGCAGTTGACCGAGAACATCACCTGCATTAGGGCATTGAACCAGATGTTGCTCTCCGCCAGCTGGCTGCTGTCGTAGAACCACAGCTGTGGGAAGTAATGCTGGGAAAAGGAATTGCGCACTTCCCAGCCGGTCAAGGCACAGAGCAGAAGCAATCCTGCCAAGCCATAAACAAAAAGACTACGCCGTAGAATCTTGCCATTGTGGGTGCTATGAAACATATAGAGATAGTGTTAAGTAACTGTCCAGCAACTGAAGCTGCTCATACGCACCACAACATGACCACTATCCAGAGACCAATTAGGCCAGCTGTCAGCAAGCCAAAGTAAAGAGGATTATCCCAGAAGGACGTCAGAAAGGTCTGCTGCAAACACTCCTGTCCATTTTTGGCAGTCACCGAGTATCCGTTCTGTACAATTAAATGCATATTATAGTATTAGGTAAACAACATATTATTTGTGTCAATAAGTACTTACCGAATTCAGCTTTATGTTGCCCACACACTCGCTAAATGGTATTGAATTCGAGGCGAACATTCCTATATAGGCAAGGGCAAGCACAGCCTGAAGTGACACCCAGATGGCCGACAGCCACGACGCAAAGCGACTAATAATACAGGCCCCTAAATGAAAATGAAAATCCAGATAAAATAGGTTAATACAAGTTACAATTAATATGCACACAAATAATATACATATAATAACATTTAAATTACTAAATTGCTTGGCACTTTCAAATAATCAAAGCAGAACTAGGCAAACGTTGGTCTACCAACAAGGGGTTGCCAAAACTGCTCCTTAGCAGCAGGAGCATTGGAAATACTGCTATGCTCTTGCTACTGCTCTGACTTTGAATAGAGCAATAGCAGACCACTAAGCACAGTATTTGAATAACAGATAGCATGCAATGCTCTCTGGCTGCGTTTCGAATCTGATTGTAGCAAAAGCAGTAGTACAAAACATAAATGATATGCTATTGGTAATTGTAGCAATAGCAAACAAATTTGTTGCAATATTGGAGCAGAGCAAACTATATTTTCGACTACTGCTTATAGCTTATAGTCATAGCATTTGTTGAATTGCTCCCATAGTTGCTCCCCAAACTAAGTTGGCAAGAAATATTCAATTTTTGTTTTATATGTATCATTATTTATTGAGCTCAATTAATCTCGTTCTCGTCGTCAAAATATATTTTAAATTTGTCAATGGCGTTGTGTAAGTTTCAACCTTACTAGTAAAACATCTGCTAACGTTTCGTAACTTTGTCTATTGCTAATATTCTTTAGAATTTTATTTTTTGATAATGAAAATGCCCGTTCTATTGTGACCTAAGTTATAAAATATGTTAAAAATTGTTATTGGTACAAATAATAATCTATACCTGAGTTGGTGGAAGGGCGAAGCATATATTGTCTTAGTGCATAGAGCTCTGGATTGCTAAATTGCCTTTCTTAGCAGAAGTTTCAGTAGCCAAAGCAAAATGTAAAACTACTAAATAGCATAGCATTTTCAAACTCTGCTACCAACTTTTTATATATACCCACAATTGTTTATATATTTCATTATTATTTACTTCCTAGCGCAACAAATCTATTAATACTAGTCACAATATTTATATATATATATATTTTTTTTTTTATTATATCTCAATTTAATATGAATATAGTTTGCTTTCACATTTATGCTTCGCGTTGAAATTAAAAAGACAAAGGAAATCAATAATATAATATTTAGAAACGCTTTTTAAAAATTCGTTATGCACCACGAAAAACTGTTTGAATTTAAAACTTTTAATACTAAAATTGCGGATTTCATGCAAATGTCAAGCTTTTATTTATTATTATCAAACACAAATTTTAAATTAACCATCAAAAACAATAACTGATCCATATATACCAACGAATAAAAAGGGTATTAGCTTTGATACAAATGTACCAAATGTGTGCAATCGTGTTTGCATCTCTAATATTACAACTAGCTATCTCCATTTCCATTATAAGATCGCTAGCATCTTTGGCCTTTAAAAAATATTGCAGCAGCAATTTATTTAACTAGATACAAGTACAGATTAATTTAATTGAACGAACGAATCGATTTTATACCCTGTCTCTAGCTTGTTCGGTAGATAATCAATTAAACCAGAAATTTAGTTCATTCATTTAATTAAATTAAATAAATAACAATATAAATAAATATAAAATAAATTAACTAAGAACTGACTCGTAAAACGAATGAACTAAGTGAAAGGATTTATGTTTGTTTGCAAATTAAGTTAATGTTATAAATTGAGAAACTATTGCAATTACATGCGCTCACTGGAATTAAATAATTTTCATCATGTAAAATCATGTTAAATACAATAATTATTTGATCGTATTGCTGAAATGCAAAAAAGGGGCGATACAACGAAGGCATTCCTCTGCAGCACCCAGCATTATGTGTATTATACTGAGGTCTTTTCGAAGGTGTTGTGTCGTAATTTGCAGTTTTTTTTCATTTTTGCTTTTTGCCATTATTAGTATGTTGCTCATATTGCTCATTTTTGAATCGTTTGTTTTCTCGTTACAATTGATTTTCTTTTTTTTTGGTTTATACTTTTGTTCATTTAGAATTTGCCTTAAACGTCTCTATGGTTATTTTTAGTGGACGCGCCGCGCCAACAACTTCCCTTAAGGCGAGCTGGACATATGGTACCATATCCAAGTGTGCACCACAACTTAGGTGAGGGCCGGGACTCAGCAGCTGACTTCGTCTGCACTCAGATGTTGCTGTTGTTGTTGTTTGTGCTGTTAGAGTGGAGTTGGAGCCAGAGAGAGCCCAATGAGCCCGGGCTCTCTTCCCAGCCGGCCCTTGGGCCGTATGTCGGCATTGGCGCGCCAGCGATTACACGAACGGGACACACACACCAATGCATTTTGAAGTTTTAATATTTTTTTTTAGGTTTTTTTCAGAGTTTTTCATTTTGTCCTGATAAACAACACGATGATGATCATTACCTACTAAGTCACATTTAAGTTAGTTCGTTTTTTTAGTGTATTTTATGTGTTTTTAAGTTTTTTTGTTTGCATTGATATTTTCTTGGTCTGATAGATTTTTTTTGTCATTATTTTATCTTTGCGTTTCGTGATTTCTTGTTTAGACTTTTGTTGTTTTATATTTAATATAGTATATATATACGTAGTATGCTCCTTGCAGTTGTTTTCCTTTGTTTTGCATCAGAGTTTGACCAAAGTTTGCGTCGTCGTAACTTATCTGCTCTGCCATCCAACGGACACAATTTCAGATTTGGGTAAACGGGATGTGTCCAACCGTCGTTACTGCGAATGCACGACCGCCCCAATGCATCCTTAACCGTTAACGGTATTTATGCAACACCATTCGGAACAACAACTTGAGAATTATAAACTGAAAAGTGCAGCAGTTGCACAGCTTTTGCAGCAATGAGCTTTTGGTCCTGCCAGAGGGTTGCAATGCACAGCTTTTCGTTTTAAGGGTTGATTTCGTCCCCCACTTGTTGCCATGTGCACTATTTTGGGACTGCACAGAAACCTGTTGCTTACCTTTGAATATGGGCGAGGCACGCCATGTGTGTGCCGCCCCTTGGCCCAGAAACTGGCCAACAGATATCTCTAACAGCATCATGGGCAGACCGACTAGAAACAGAAGAATCACATACGGCAACAGGTAGGCCGACCCATACCGATCCAGTTCACGTGGGAAGCGCACCACATTCGCATAGCTGACGTTCAGGCAAATGCAGAGCACAAGGCCACGAAACACCGAGCATTTTGTCTGCAATGAGATAAAGAAAGAGTATTTGTTTAACATTGAAAGAGACAGGTTTCTAGCATCCGCCGGCAATGCCAGACGTCACACAATCACCCACAATACACTAGTCATTATCATTTCCGGCACTTCCGCTTTCAACTTGTGTAATAATTATTTTCTTTTATTTATTTTATTCCAATTTAACAATTTGCTTAATGTTTATTTGTTTTTACGAGTCACACACGCTCGCAAATACAGCTTCCCATTTTGAAGTTCTTATTATATTTTGTTTGTAGTATTTATCTATCGCGTAATGAGCAGCAAAAGAAAGTAGCGCCCCATTATGAAGGTCTGTGAAGAGGCCAAAATGCCGACGACTGCGAATTGTACCGCATAAGCCCATTAGATGCGGGGCAAAAACACCAGCAACCACAGTAATAAACAACAACAACAACAACAGCAACGACAACAACAGCTGTAAATACTTTCAAAAACGAAAAGGCAAAAATAAAAGAAAATAAAAAAAACTTAACAGCTCAAAGCAAAAATTACAAACAAAAAATACTTGTACATATATAAAATTGCTTGGCAGTGGAACTTTTTTAAGTGAAATTCATTCAGTGACGCTCAGACAGACTGGCTGACAGACAACGTGACGCCGAAGTAAACGCAGTTAATAAAGCGCAAAACCACACAGTGAAAATGTAAACAAAAAGCTAAACGCCAAAACACCCCAACACCCCAACCTCAAGCGGCAATTGAAGCTCCCATTGGTGCAACAAGCCAGGCCTATTATAAACGTACTAAGAGTACTCGTAATCTGCCTTTAACCAAGTATTAATAGCCATATCATGTGGCATATCATGCATGTTCCCCAATAGCATGTCCCGCATCGACAAACCAACCATAAATTTATCGTTTTTATTAACACGATTCAAGAGATTCATTTTGTATGCATTATTATGATAATTTTCAACTCACTTTTCGATAATATCGGAAGGGCACATCCTCATGTACGACATATAGATAATCGGCTAGATATTTTGTTGTTGGTATTTCCATCTTTGGACAGATTTTATATTGCTTATAGGTGCAAAAGAATTTGTCATTTTCTTGCATTTGATATTTGTTGCATATAAGTTACGTGGTTTTTTTTGGCTTCCTTTAAATTGTAATTAAACTGAGATTTAATTCGATAATTCAGCTAAACTGCAAAATTTATATGCATGTTAGTTTATATAGTTATTTATGAAGAATTTCTCATTTTTTACTTGGAGTTTTGCGTCCTTTAAAATTGCAATTAAACATTGATTTAATTCGATAATTCAGCTAATTAATTAATTAATTTATATTTAAAGAATCTTTCACTTTCTTGCATTTGTTTTCTATTGCATATAATTTATTTGGATTTGCTTTGATTTAATTCAATAATTTAGCTAAATTGTAAATTATATTTTTATGTTAATTTATTTATTTGTTTCTAAATAAATCATTATATTTTAATTTTGTTTTGTCTAAAATTATGCAGTAAATTGCAATTAATTTCAACTTCTTATTTACATAGCACGTTTCATTGCATTGATTACATTGCATTGATTGCATCAAGATCACAACGAGTTTATCGCTTTTTATTATTATTTATTTATTATTGTTTAATATACGTTTTGTTGCCCCAAAATTCATGCGAGTTTCAGCGACGACATTTAACATTTTAATTCAAGCCATATACATTTCGTTTTAATATCATTTATGTCAGACAAACAGAAACAGAAACAGAAAAAACAATAATAAAATATACTAAGAAGCAAAAAGCAATGGCAGAGTAAAGAAATATATATAAAGAGATATTATAGACCACATACGATATGTATGCATATGGAACAAGTTATCGCATTACGACAACGTCGCTTTAAATATTAATTGGCAACACCTTCATTGCTTAGCCCTGAACCGCTTATTGAATGTCTTTTGCGAATTGCCAACGACAATCGCAGAAATCGTTGATATACGATGCGATTCTTGTTATTGTTATTGTTGTTATTGTTGTTGTTGTTGGTCTTCAACGTCATTGGCAACAGTGACATCGACGCGTGCTGGTTCCGTAAACGAAAACGAAGACGTCGACGTTGACGTTGACGAAGCGGCAAATTGTCATTAGATATGGATTGCAGGCATTATTATTACATTGCAATACACGGAACCGCTGAAGACATGACGACAGCCCGAAACACACACGGCGTATGCGTAATGCAACGAAATGCAATTGACGCTGAATTTGTTTTGCACATTCGTTGGAATCGTTTGAATCGTATTCACTCGGAAATTGCATTCGATACGCGAAGCGATCGCCACTCATCACTGAAGCAACGCCAAGCAGCGACTGTGCCAAGAGACTCGACGAAAATTTGCGAGCTGCAGACCGAATTATGATTGGAAAATCGAATGAGACGCCGAAACGAGTTTTTCATTAATGAGTGTGCGCGCGCCGCTGACGCCGTTTTATGGGCTTTTCTTTTATCCATCACACTCACTCGAGTTATAGTTGATGCTGTCGTTGTTGGTGGGGATTAAAGGGGGGAACCTGCAAGACACTGGGGGCGACCACACGTAGCGTGCGAGCGAGCATGAACCGAACTGCTCTCTCATTAATGCAGAACTGACTTTGACTGGGCGGCCGCGAGCCTCTAAAGCATGGCTTTCTATCACACAGTCGCTGCGCAAAGTCAGCGCCCATGTGCCGAACCAAAACCGAACCAAAACGAGCCGAGTTTACACTTCGTTTCGTGGACAGTGCTCACCAATAGTTGATGCTCGTGTTAGCTGAACCAACCATAAGGCACGCCTCACTGCTTCTTCTGTTTCTGCTGTTTTGATACATTTGTTTAATACATTTCTTAGGTTTTTTTACGAGTTTTTTTCTTTTATCTCCCAAAACTTTGTGTGTTTTTCACTCGTAAACGCCTACGCGCGCTGCGGCTGCGCAGATTGTCTAATTGAAAGTTCTGAAGACGCTGCGCCGATTGTCGCGTTATTCCCATGTCGTGGGCATAATTAACTTAAGGCAACAGCAAGCGGGCCAAGCAGGAAGTGGGCTAAGGCAAAGAGAAACTCGTCTATTAGTCTTGGCCATTGCGTCTTATTTCTTGCCGCTTGTGCTTCTTCTCACAGTTAAATTAAATTTCATTTTAACACGTTCTAAGCAAGAACAACAACAAGAACAACAACAGGCACACAATCTCATAATTTTTATAATTATTATGTAAGCATGCGAACGCAACTGGCGCATCATCTTGACTTCAACTCAAAACTTGAACCCGCACTCGAGACAGAGTACGAGAACGAGAACAAGAATGAGATCGAGATCGAGTCCGTGTCTGGGCGCATAATTAACGATGCTCAGTGTGCGCCTCAATAAATAAATAAAAAATAAACAGACCAAGCTCAGCTCAGAGTGTAGAATGCGCGTTAATAGAAAATAAAAATATTATTTTATTGACGCACACGTTCTCGAGTATAGCAACAACTACATTTAGGTATTTGGCATTACATACGAGCTAAGCTCGGCAATTTTAAATATATAAAATCGTCAAATCGATTTTTTATTGGCCAACTATTGGGCCTGGCCATAATCGAATCTTACAACGGAAATGTCGACCCATTGGACGAGGTATTGATGGATTGGCCGAACTGCTGAGAGCGTGACTTTCCCGAGCGATCAATGTGTGTTTGATAAGCATTAATTGAGCGCTGTCGCGTCACCCTATAAACTTGTATACCCCTCATTTTAATGGCAGTGGGGTAGATCGGACTTGCTGCTTCAGAATCTATTAATTTTCTCTATATGATTTATCATATTTATATTTATTTATATATATTAGAGTATATTTTATTTAAAAATCCTTTTAATCTTTTATTTCTTATATGCATTGCAATTTCTATTCTCTTATAAAATAAATACTTTAAAATTGTATAATTTACAGAGTATTCTTAACGTCGACTTAACTGTAGTTCATTAAGCCTAGCTGTCAGTTTATTTCTGCACATTGTGGTATAGAATTTTTTACTTTTGGCCTTACGTTTAGCATTCATAATTGCTTTATTTTCATAAGTTTTTGGCGGCTTTTGTATGATTTGTGTGTTTGGCATTTTAAATGAACAAAGTGGCCGTTGAAATTTTGCTTGATTTGAAAATAAAAAAATAATAAAATAAATAAAAATAAGAGGCCCAACGAGGCGGCAAAAGTAAAAGCGTGGGGCCTGCTGACCAATTGAAATCTAAGCCGAGTGGAAACAAACTGAATGTGGCCTATAAATAAGTCATTCATTGATTTTCTAATTATGTAGAATTGATTTCGAATGACATTATTATATAGAATTCATAGAATAATCAGATTGTTTGGCCTTCTCTCTCATTTGCAGCTGCACAACAATTACGAGCAGAATTTTATAGAGTTTGCTTTTTATTAATGCGACTGTCAATTGTGTAAAACTCGACACGAAATTGGAGTGTGAAAATGTGCCCACAATGAGGCTGAAACTGGCCACAAAAGACGCCTGTAAATCTTTTGTCATCAGATTGAATAAGAGACGAACGCATTCAAAACTCGCTCGGACAATCCCTTTGTGTCTTCATTGGCTGCTTACTGGAAATGTTGTAAAGTGTAGTGTATGGATGCATCTGGGGGCACTCGAGCATTGCGGTCTGTCGGTCTGTCTGTCTGTCTGTCGCTCAGTCTCTTTGTGACATGGCAATTGTCTTACGATTTTCGGTGCGTCTCGTCTAATCAGTAGCAAGTGAAAGGAGTTGGAATCATGAAGCCATATAGCTGCCATATCGCTAACTAGCCAAGTACTCCGTTACACCCAACCCGGTAGCGCAGTGTAGCGCAGCGTTGCGTTGCCCAATTGTCGTCTCTCCATTTGGATTCTCTGTCTGTGCACACACATATCGAAATTCTGCTGTCCACTGGCTACTGGCCACTGAGCTGTTCAAGCAACTTGGCCACTTTCACTGCGGAGGCAGCTTTCAAAAGCTCATGTCCGTCCATGCAATTCTAATAACCGCCAATTATCATATTGCTTCCCACAACCGCAGAGTCGATGCGAGCGCAAGTCGAGACGTGCTAAGCCGGTTTCTATGATCATTTAATTTGTATCAATGCAACAAACGACAGAAAAATGACGTCATCGACACTCAACAGACAACACACCATATCACATCAAATCAGACAATCAGCAGTCAGTCAGTCATGCAGTCATGCAGTCAGTAAGTCGAATTTCCAGTCCACAAATCGACCAATAATACAATTTTGGGCTGTGCCTCTCTTAACGCACAAAACGTGCAACTCAGCGACGCCACGCCGAATTTGCACCGAAAGTACGAGTCGAATAGCTGCTGCACATTTTTCGTTTTGTTGAACTTGTTAATCAGCGAATTGGAAACGAAAAGGCATAAGAGATGAAGTAACTGATACAAGTGTATGTGCGGTGTGTACAACACCCGCTTCACACACACACACTAAGAGACTCAAAGCATGCTGAGTAAGCGACGGGGCGGCTGCCTTGTTATTGTGGCAAGCAATTGCAAATCAGTCGGTTTATGAGTATTCGTATTCATATGCGCATGTGAATAATTATTGTATGATTGCGACTCTTAAGCTAAAAGTATTTTTGAACGCTTTTAGTTTACTTGCAACTAATTAAAAACATGCTGAGAACATAATAATACATAAACAGTAACTTTGATTATTATTTATATACAACTTTCTTGTAAGCAAACAAAAGACTTAAGCAACAAACGCAGCCTAGAGCTTATGCTATGGTTTACGCTTGGATATAAAGCAGCGTTAATAAGTGTTGCATACTCTTAGGCAGCTGCTGTTTTTACGGTGCAGATATTTGCTAACGAAACTTTGCTATGCAACTGTTATACAGACAGACGTAATTGTAAAGTATATGAAAGAACAGTTTTATTTTAGTCAATAAGTGTGCGAAAAATATAAAAAAAATTAGTAAAATAATATAAAAATATATAAATTTAATTATACATATTTTTTATACAGAAAAAACAATTCTACACTAAATAACAAATATCAGTCATAGTCATATAAAAGAACAAAATTGTTGTGTTCTTTACAAATTTATCACTAAAATTTTAATATTCCCACAACAATCGAAATTCTTTCGCATATCTAACTAATTAATCACAGACCATAAAAAATATACAGATAGTTAAATCAAAAGAATCAAATTTTATATGACTCTATTCTAAGCTTGAAATAACACAATAACAAGTCAATTAACCGTTTCTAATTTGAAATTAAGGACACTCCTGTTTAAATGATAAACCTAATTAAAAGCAATTAGCAACTCTTTGGCATATTTTCAATGTGCACTTTGCACTCATTACAGAACATGAATAGCAAATGCAATTAGCGTAAATTGTAGAATTGTCTAGCGGCGAAGACTTTAAAACAATTGGACGCCCCTCGGGCGGCAGACCAACGAGAAGACGAGTAGAAAAGCAATGATGGTCAGTCTGAGCACTAAAGCTAAACCCGTGCCTCACTAACCCAAATAAACGTCAAACTAATGCCGAAACTTGTTTTATGATGTTGAATAGACAACCCTATAAACCAGGCGCATTAAAACAAACAAACGGCTTAAACAACAATCAAAAAATGTTGGACACTGGACAGTCCTCGATTTTTGACTAACGACTTGGAATTTATAAAGATGTCAACAAAGAGCTGTGCTATTTTTGCGCTTCTCAAGGCCTGTCTGCAATCCATGGATCGACCATTTAACATGCTTCAATGCACAGACAAACAAGTTTGTCTCCTTGCGGCATCGTCACAAATTATGATAAACAGGCAATGTTAGAAACAAATAAAATGCGCGAAAATTAACGCATGGAAAAGGCAGTGACTACAGTGACTACCATAAATCAACAGCTACGGAAATTTATACTTAGATAAGCCTCTATAGAAGCTCAAAATCTTGCCTATCGCACGTAGATATCATCATCAAGTTGATTGCAATGATCTTAGACCAGTTAGCCGCCTCGATTGATCGAATCGAATGAGAAACATTCTCTTTCAGTTCAAGTCGAGATACTTCGGTCACGTATATTCCCAGTTTTTCTTGCACAACAGAATTCAACAGAACAAAAATGCAACGAATGTGAGTAATGGATTCATTCATGACTAACTAAACACACAGTGTGAAAACTGATAAACAGATGCTGTTTAGTTTTTCCGCGTATTGCATTCGATAAGCCAAGTTTTGCAGAATCAAATTTCAAATCTGTATAATTCCCAAAAAACAATATATCAAAACGTTTTGGCAGATAATTGTGATATGATTTGATATGGATAGAATATCTGTATAATTTTCGCTACCTGAAAAGATGTAGTTTTTGTTTATTCTTTATAAATCAACTTCAGAAGAACTTGTTCTATGAACAGACGGAGTAACTTAGATAAAGAGTTAAAATACGATTTTCCAGGCTCTAAAATCGAGGCACTTTTGCACACATAACAACTAACAAGTAGTGATAATAAGACACCGCTAATTATAAATATTAGTATACAGTGTATTTTATAGACCCGGAAATGTCTTCTTCAATTGAAATTCTCCCAAGGAAGCTGTATCACAAAGCTAATAATAACTATTTGTCGCGTTCTAATGTAAATTTCATAACGATTAGATAAATGTAAATTGCAAACAAATTGCTAACGGTTCCACACACATTTCTGTATCTAAATATATTCGCTGTTATCTTTCTCTCCCTCTTTCCTTAGCTGACTTACCTGTTGATTTGACTCATCCTCCGCAGCGGGCAACAACTTGGCATTGCTGGCGGTCGTGATGTTGTGCGCGGAATGAGCTGACGCCGTTGCCGAGACAGAGGAATAGTTCTTGGACACGCCATCATGAAGATCGTGCTCATGATAACCCTGTATATCCGCCAAGGTATTGTTGCTGCCACTCAGCGTAATGATGCCGCTGGAGCTGATGCGACCCGAGGTGGCCGTGGTGCGACCTCCGCCACTGTCAACCACACTGGACACCGTGGAGATGCAGCTACGCGTTGTCTGTGGCGAGGGAGTCACGGCGGGCGGCTCGGCATCCGCCTTGGCACGTCGCATATTCAGCCAGGACATGCGCTGTGGCTGCCGACGATCTAAAGTTGCCGCATTGCTGACTCCGGTGGCGCCTCCAATGTAGACGCAAGTACGTGCATTGTTTGAATCGCTGCGCAGTCGCTGATCGGTGTCGGGGCGTGGCAACGTTGCCATGCCACCGGATATCTGTTTATAGATGGGCGTGGCCGAGGGCTTGACACTTCTGGGCAGACTGAGCTGCTCGGCGAGGGCCTCGTCGCTGCTGCGAGTCTTCAAATCGCTGCTCATCGATTAGATCTAAAAAGGAGACAAAGAGAGAGCGAGAGAGAGAGGTGAGACATGACGCAGAGTTGTGGCAAGTTATAAATGGGTTCAAAGCCGAACCGGCTTTAATTCACACGAAACCCCAAAATATCCGCTTAAACATTTTTCAAACGAAATGATTCACATGTGGATTTCATGGGTTTGATTATTGGCGACACTGATTAGCATGCGAATAAAATCCGAGTTTGCAGAACAATAAGCCCAAAATATATCGAAAGTAAAATTCGCAGCAACAAAATACATATGAGAAAGTGAAAGCTGCAATTCTAAAGCGATTACAACAATGGATAAATTCAGCATATTATGTACTACTACTATTATGACACTCTGGCCGACTTTCATTAAGTTCTGTTTATCTCTTCTCTTTTTTTTTTCATTTAATTATACAATACAAATTGTGGCAATAACTTCTGCTGCGAATTTCACTGGTCTGAATTTAGTCAACTGCGTTTAATATCTCTCTTTTTTCTGAAAGTCGGAAAGTAAATGAAACAGAAACAGAAACGTGTAAACAAAGTCGTAATCAGCAACTGTTTCAATACAAAAGTTAAACAAAGAATTCCGCTTGACTTAGTTAAACATATCATAGCTCAGACTTTATATGAAAACAACCTGATAATGTAGCTCATTTCATTTCATTTCATTTCATTTCTTAACCCATTAAGGTTTTAAATTATGTTGAAAAAACTATTTGAAGTTGTGGATATAGTTAAGTATCAGCAATTTGGCATAATAATAGCACATTAGCTTTAGATCTTTCTAGCAGAATAGCTTATTGTTAAGAGAGAGAGAAAGAGAGAGAGTCAGAGTCAGAAGTTCGTTGAGCTTTCATGTGCTTTCAAAGCTTTGCAGCCAAGCATTAGCGTATGGATATATTCTCGTATTTTAAGAGCCTAAACTTTCATGTGCTTTTAAAGCTATCTCAAGGAATTGAACATTGCCTTTTAATCATATCGTATTGAAAAAAGCTAGCTAAGTTGTATCCAATAATCTGCTTTATTTATGTGATATAAAGTGAGTATAAAGGTATGTATTAAAGGGAGAGAACAACCTTGTAATCAGCTTATCGATATTAAATGGGCTTTAAATAGTTTTCCATACTAAGCAATCGCTTATTCTAGTAGAACATTGCATCATGCCCTTATTGTCAAGCTTTCAATTGCTTACAAAACTCAGTATCTTTGTGATATGCCGTGAATATATATGGGTTAAGATCACCTGTTCATTAAAATATTAAATACAATTTATACGCGTGTTTAAACAGCTTAAAAATAATATTAATTAAGTCAAGAGCGTCATTGAATGATGTATTTTACATTTGAAGCAGCGTATAAAAAAACACTCTTGATGAGTGATTCAAATGATATCGGCTGACAGAAAAAGGTTGAACAAGAGTTGTGTCATTTTGTTAATGACTGTTTTTTTTCCTTGTCTCTCTTCTCTCGTTTTGTCAAACAAAAGGCCAACATCTTATCGTCACGATGGCATATATTTTATCTGGGCCTCAAAAACAAGCACACACACACACACACACTAAAAATAACAGCTCTTATCACAATCACTTGGAATGCACATTTTACAATATAATTATGCACGCTTGCACAAATAAATGAGCTGAGCTCGAAATATCTGTAACCATAGCAACAACAAAAACGGTCAACAGCTTTTATCATGAGTTCGTTGCCTTTGCTGACCACGAAAACAGGCCAGCAACAATAACTACACCCTCTCTCTCCGTATTTGTATCTTAATCTTAAACAAATTTCAAGACTGCAAACAGCGCCTGTTCGAAAAGAAACTTCACGTCATTTAAACACAAAAAAATCTTTACGAGCTAACGTCGACGCTCTCTTAACGCAAATTAAGGCACCAAAGTGGACGTCGGCTGATTTCGACTGTTACGGCTGTTTATTATTGAAATATTTTGCAAACAAACGCGACGCGACTGGCGCCAGTCACAGTGAAGATTTGCAAGCGATACAGATTGCAGATACAGATACAGATACAACTATAGCAACAGATACTATAGCTACAGATTTGACTGCCCAAAGAGAAATGCCGCATTATTATACATACATATGTATGTACATATGGAAGGGCCTCGACTCGCTGGACCGTTGTCGTTGGGTCTTGGGCGTAAGTCAGTGTCTGGAACGGAACTCGAATTAGGCGACAGTCCGTTGGCGGCATCTGCATCAAGTTACAGGTTATTAACAGGTAAATGCTGCAGCTCGTACGTCATTATGACCACCATATATACATTCTGCGCTTGCTTTTCTTTGTGCACTCAAATTGAACGGCGACAACGAAGAAAACAACAAGAAATAAATATAAAAAAAAAAACACACACACACACACAACTAACTATGACAGTGTTGTTGTACGTAGTCTGACTTCTCGCTTGATAAAGGTTCTGACATGCCAGCACCACTATTACCACCACCACCACAATCATTACCAACAGGCACCACCAACGCCAAACAAACAGCAAAAGCAACGGCGCGTAAAGTAACCACAGCCCAAGTCGAACTTCAAACCAAAACTCTGACCGGCAAAGTGGAACTACAATTGGGCCTAAAGTCTGGAACATTAACACAGCATTTAGCCGAAATGCACTTGTCTACTTGCCGGCAAAATTAAAGTGTTTTATTTTTGGGGTAATAAACCCAAGTTGAACTTTTTGTTTAGCTCCAAATTGTTCTGGGAAAAAGAACGCAGAGTTCTGGGAAAAAAGAATCAGAAGTTCACGTCTGTGATTTAATTATAAAACTTTTATTGCGAATTATGCTAAATATTCTAGCAAAAGGGTGTTGATACTTTATCATATGTAGATACAACAAATGTATAATTTGCTCATTTAGTTAATTTAATGTTAAGAAAACTAGCTGCCATTTAAAGAATATTCTGTATAATAAATTCAATTTCAAACGCAACTCGTTGTCATTTAAAACTAGAAATTAAGCCCAGCTACCTTGAATATATCCGGGAAGTGGCTCCATGAATTTATCTTAACCTTTTTGGAGCGAAAGTCCACAATAAACAGACGGCTAAGTGAATGAATCTGAATCTGAACCTGAGCTTTATCACAAAGGTTACACTGACAGATACATTTTTTAAGCAAAATCCCGACACATACGCTTATAATTATAGCTTTAATTTGAAGATTCATTCATTAAGCCAAAAGCATAGCAAATGGCAAATTGAAATGTTTCTGAAAGGCGTGTTTAAAACTTCATCAAAGCTAAAGTATCTTTGTAGCTATGCAGCTTAGTATCTGTATTTAGCTTTTCATAATTGAAAGTCGGCTGCGCTGGCGCGTCGCGTTTCAAAGAAAGAAAGGAAAGTAAAACAAGATGGGATTGTTTATTTGTCTCTGTACGTTTGTTGCTTGTGTTTATTGTTGATTTTTCTGCCAAGCGGCAACATGAACGAAAGTAAAAACAACAAAACTGAAACAAGTTCAGCATAATAGTGCATAATACAAGCTACAACTATGCGTGGCAGTCGGCACCCGCTTGTCAATCCATCAGATACAGATGCAAGTGACTAGTCATTTCACAGTCGGCTTGACACAGTTTCTCGTCAGAGTATATAGTATGTACGTAGTATGTATCTAAGCCCGTCAGTGGCAGATAGATTATGTAAAGTGCTACGGTTAGTCCAAGACTAACGATGCCGCCTCCGTTTATATCGATACTCCAATGCACTTGTTAATAACACAAGAGATACAAGATGCAAAATACAAAATACAAAACACGGGTAAAAGTGTATTTCAGGGTGTGTGTGTGTGTATTTCGCGTTGATTGCTTTTTATTGATTGTTCAATCGAATGTAATTAAACGTTGCCCGTTGCTGCGCGGCCAGTGGTGCAAATCTGTGCCCGACACGCCCCGCAACAAGACGACAATAGCAACATTGACAACAAAATGGGAAGAGTTAACGCTTCATCGATTTCATTTCATCAATTTACAAATATACAAATGAATTTTTTGATATTCACATTTAGCAACAATTGTCAAATTGGCCCATGGCTTCATTTTCTCACTCGACATCGTTTTTATCTTTTGTGGAGCACACGTCCAAAATTTCACACTTCCAAGTCGAGTAATTAAACCAATGCAAATGGCATTAAGCTCTTTTGGCAATTATAAAGATCAAGGTAGATTATAAAGACCGCAACCGTTGCGGATTTAAGATACGAATATCCACATCAATTCTCTCTCGCCTTTATTGCAGCAGATTTCTGTTTCTTTTTATTATACAAATTATTAAACAAATTGCGTTAATAAAATGCCCCATTGGAGCGTAAAAGATGTGTCTGTCTTGCTGTCTTTCTGTCTGTCTGTCCTTTTGTCACCTGTCAGTGGGTCAAGAGCATTAAGTTATTCATTCAGTGGTATTCAGGCACTTGGCAATTCAATAACTATGTTTCAATCTATTCGCACAACCCTCTCAAGAGCAAACAGCCTGATTCCATCCGATGTTGTTGTTGAGGCTCGTCTATGACTCGCCAAGTGCCTCAGCAATGATTTGCATAAATATTACGTCTAATTGCAACCACAACTCAGCAGGGAGGGAGGAATGCCTACACCTGCCAATCATAATCATAGACCAAACAATACAACTCTCAAATCTACGACGTCATAGCCAAGCGACTTCATCTCTGTCTCCATCTCCAACTCTGACTTGCTGTCCATTAAACAAAAAGGCATTCGCACAATGGCAATTATCGGAATCATTAGCCACAAAATTGACCCCATGCCACATTTGAAATTGAGCAAACAAACAAATCTATTCAAAGTCAATAGAATCGTGTATAAAAAAATCAAGTAGAAATAATAAACACGAGGCCAAAAAAAAGGCAAAACAGCAGGCAATTAATGGGTTAGGCTGAGAATCACAGCTGTGATATAACCAAATACATATTAATAATATAAAAGAGATAGGTTTACTCTCTGCAATTTACCATTTAAATAGAATTGCTTACATATATTTAATATTTTCAAACAATTTAATGGATTAGGTTGAGAATCACAGCTGTGATATGACCAAATAAATATTTATAAAAAAAGATAGATTTACTCTCTGCAAATTTACCATTTAAATATAATTGTTTGTATATATTTAAGCAATTTCACAATTTTTCGGGTTATTATAATTTGATAACTGTTTTGACTGTTAACTGTAACACTGCACAAACTGGTAAGGGGAGTCGTGGTGCTCCATAAAACTCATTCAACGGACCGTTGTCGGCTTAGATGGAGTATGAAAATAAGTCGCGTCATTTAAATACAGGTTCTCGTTCATTCATTCACATTCACACGAAACGAGTACTCGATGATCTCCGAAAATCAATTTCAATTCAATTGCAAAATTCCAGGAAATTACGTCGTAGCCGTTAACGTTTTTTTATATATATATATATTATTTTGGGGGTTTTATTCTCATCAATTCGGATTCAATGCTTTCCCACTGAAAATTGTACACGAAACATTGAAAACAAAATAAAACAACACAATGATTGGTCTGGCGGCAAGAGACGCGACGTCGACGACAGGTTCGGAAAGACTAAACCGACAAGAGCTCACCTGAGCTGAGTTGAGCTACCTGTCAGGTAGTTGGACACCGAGCAGAGCAGAGAGCGGGCGGTTCGTTTACATTGAACAGTTTTACGAGCAGCGATGGTACGCAGAAACACGTGTAACAGGCACAATGTATCTGACAGATACATGTGTGCAAGTTACTGATCAGTTGAGTACGCTAGTAATTGCATTAATATCAGCTAAACACGCTAGCCAAGTGAGTAAACTATCTTCGCACATACAAATTCATAGGTTGAGAAGAAGAAACCCTCCAAAAAAAGAAACACCCTTCCCCTCTCGCGTCCCTAAGAAGCCGCACAACCATCAAGAACCCAGAACAATGTGCGCATAAACAGGAAATTAATCATTCGAGTGTGTACGTTGCCGATACCTTTTCACATGCCTCCTCGCCATGGGTATTACCCGGTACCCTGTACCTGAGCCCAAATCCAAGCCCGAAACTCAAACCTCGAGACCGACAGCCCGACAGGCCGACAGGGAAGCAAACAGTAAGAAAAACAAAAATGCAGAAGAGGAAACAGCCCGGCGAAGCGGCGAGTAAGCCGAACCGTAGAAACTTCATTAAGGTTTAGGGTAAAGATAAATTTACACAGAGCTGGCGAATAAATTTCAAGGTCGCCTCGTCTCACAAAACGTTTACAACTTCATTGGGTTGCCGAACATCGTCGTCGTCGTCGTCGTCGCTGTAATTGTATTCTGTTTATTTTGACTTTTCGATTTTTCACACACAAAAAAAAAACTAGAAACAATGCAAATTGTCAGTTAACAATGCTGCAGGTAAATACTAATGAGTTCCTAGTTGCCATTATAAATAGTTGATGATGATTCAATGTCGATTCTTAAGATCTTTGCTTCGCTTATTAATAATTACAGCTCGGGATGCTGTAGAGTTGTCAGTTGCCAGTTGTAGCGAGTTACCTACCGGTTTCCGGCTCATTTCTAATTTTAAACAGCAAACTCAACAATTATTATTCTTAATAATAATTCATGCGAACCTCTCGTGCGATAGAACATTTGCCATAATTGATGATGCCCCCAAACTCAACACATTTTGATACCATAAAAACAAAAACAAAAACATGACGAGTGTTAAGCTGTTTTACGCCACTTGGGATATCTTTTTGCAATTTATCTGGCACGAACTTTGGGTCAAGACTCCCTCCTCTGACAGTGGCAATGGCTTCCGCAATGAAATCAGATAGAATATGTATAGATCCTAGGTTAAACGTAAGCTTCTTTTCCGCGGAAAAAGCGGGTGGAGAACATTTTAATTATGTTTTTATACCCTGTCATAGATTTATTATAATCATCTCTTCAAGAGTATACATATATAGATGCTATAGTCAAACCATTGTTACCAATAAAATGTATATAGAACACTGGAATTTATTCATAAAATAATGATAGTAAGGAACAAAAGTTGTATGGCATTTTCAAGCCTATGTATTTAGCTAATTAATAAAGATAACAAATCTAAAAGTAAATGAAAAACAGTTTAAAATTGACTGGTCGTATAATACAATCGCTATAGAATTCGAATTGTTGGGACAAATATCTTTTTTGTCTTTCAATGCATTCCAACTAAATTAAACCATATTCAAACTCTTCGCTTTTGCAAGTGTATTAAGTCGTCGGCGTGTCGCAGATAATCTTTCTTTCTAGCTAGACCTATTTTACTGTACATATGTCTCCATTTTGGACATTTGTGAGGGCAATTGTGCGTGCAAAAGCGTCATGAAATTGCCACACACAAACACACACACACACACACAGCAATGTTCGGTAGCAAGTTAGAACTGGGCATATGGAAAACCCAGAAAACTGGTCTATATACAATGTAAGACACGAGTCCGTCGACTCTCGATCAGCTGCACGTTTGCATGGTGAAAAGAAACTCAAGCTGAAACTGAAACAGTGGCAGGAGCACAGAGGGAGGAGGAGGAACAGGGCCAGCGGTAGCCAGCAGACATAAAGGGGACGTCGCGTCGTCGAGTCGAGTCGAGTCGTGTCTGTGTTCCTCTGGCCTCCGCCTGTCAGTTACCAAATTGAGTGCAGCGCCATTTTCCACAACATGCCTTAGTTTTGTTTTTTCTCTGTTTTGTTTTGCTGTTCTTCAATTGCCTTTTTGGCCACTTTCTAGCCATGGCAAAGAACTTCCAGGCAACGACTATCGTAGTACCGGCAAAACCAAATTGCACCACTTTCAGGGCGTTCTTTTTTTTCTTCTTTTTGCTTTTCTGCTGTTCAACTGTGCGAGGCAGCCAAAGAGAGGCATCATTATCATTATCAAGACCATTATTTGCTGCAGTGTACCTTACTGACACCATAAATGGTCGCAACAACTTTTATACGCGAGTTACTTTCAAGCAAGTTTTGGCTAAAAAAGAAACAACATTAACACCCATAGAGGTTGAGAGAGAGAGAGAGAGATAGAGGTAACCCTTCAGCACTCGTTGCCTCTTTATGGGCTTTGATTAATGCATTTGCTGCTGCTGTTGTTGTTGTTGTTGTTGTTGTTCACATGCTTGGCATTTTGAGAACGGGTAAGATTCACTGGCCCAGACGCTAGATGTACTACTATTATGTAGTAGTATAGTACTACGTATAAGCCCATGTGCATATATTATTTAGTTAGTTAGCACTTGCTGTAACTTTTCTCGCTTGCTTTTTATTTTTATTTTTGTTGTGGGTCTTCAGAGTGACTTCATTTTCTCAGCAGCTGACATGCAACAACCCGCTTAATTTCTATTATCGTATAGCGCCATTGTTTAAAGTTTAAAACAATGTGCAGTGCACATTTCCACTGCATAATAAACTGAGTGCGAAACAAACAAACCATATAATACTCGTATTTTATACTCTATCCATACATACATATATGGCACACTTTGCATTCTGCTGCTGTGGGGGAGCAAGGGACGGGAGACAGAGCTTTTTGATTACCAAATCCGAAAACTATGTAAAAAGTTTAAGCGTCACGTAGTATGTGCAGTCAACTGCAAACTGTCAACAGCTCAGCTGAAAATTTGAACCTGGTCAGCGATTAGGGCTAACTTGCGCATTTGGCTAACTCCGGCAAAAAGCAGCTGACTCCACAAGACAAAGAGGCCAATAAAAAAGAAGTATGCTTTTAATTAGCCTACACTTTGGACCCCCTTCCCACCAACAAAAAAAATAAGTTAACCGAATAGCAGCGCACTGCAATGTCGAAACAAAAATCAAAGTAAAATACAAAAGTTTATTTACAAATAAAAAAAAATAAACAAGCAAAGCAATATCACTTTCTTCACAAGAAAACATACGTAAAATATGTTACACTTGTTGCCTTTAATAAATATTTACTTTGATAACATTATCTTGCAGTATATTATTTTCTTTGAATTCAAATATTTGCTTACAAACAACATGACATAGTTAAATTACCCTCTACTGAGTGTAAATTATTATCTGCCTCATTTTACTCGTTTGGAGTAACCTCAGTTCTTGTGCCCATAAAGCACAACAACAATGGCCGAAAGAAAAGCGTCCGAAGAGCATTCATGACTCAGTTGAAGCCCACAAAGCTTACTAATGCCCTCCCTCCTCCTCCCTCCCCCTTTTTGTTACCTGTTACCCATTTGCCACCAGTTGCCAGTTACCAGTTACCAATGGCAACTCGAGTTCGTCTATTCTTGACAATGTTAAAACCGAACAAAACAAAAACAAAATTGCGACAACAGCGCAAATGCAAATGCAAATATTACGAATGACACTGGAATAAGAATTCACAGCGGATATTGCACAGCCTTATATTTATAGCATTTCCTTTATGGCCCAAGTAAATAATAGTCGCAGTCGATAGGGAAGGAAAACAAAAGTAAAGAACATATAAATAAATAAATAAATTGTACTCTTCAATTTGTCACGCTTAATGTAGCGGATGAAATTACACACATTTTTTGTTATCAGCAACTGGAAAAAGAATACGAGTATGTGCAAAAAAAAATTGCAATTGTTTATTTTAAATTTTAAGACAAACTTGAATCGAGTATATAGAATATATAATAATATAATTTAATCATTATTAAATATATACCGTGTTTACGAATATCTATCAAGTGGCTTAAGCTTCGTTTTAAAAGATCTATAAATGATTTATTTAATATTTACATTTTAAATTTGTCTGATTTTTGCAACCTGAACTGGAAAAAGAATATGTGGAAATCTTGAATTATTTACTTTAAGTTTTTAGACAAGGTTGAATCAAATATAGCATGTATTATTTTATCATTATTAAATGTAAAGCGACTTTAAATATATGCACAAGTGACTAACGCTTCATCTTAAGAGTTCTATAAAAGCTTTATCTAATATTTTATTTTTGCACTTAAATTTGACAACAGAAACTAAAAAGAAAATGTAGACAATATTGCAATTATGTATTTAATATTTTAAGACAATCTTCAATCGAGTATAGTATGTTTAAAGATTGGCAGTTCTATTTTAATATTATTAAAAATATCTACAAGTTGCTAAAGCTTGATTTTTTAGATTTCTATTAAAGCATTTTCTATTATTTAACGACTGTCTAAGCTATGAATTTAATTCAGACAAATATAACTGGAAAAAGAATATATGGTAAATATTGCAAAAACAAACTAGAATGAAAATATTCATGCTTGGTAGTTTTATTTGATCATTATTAAATGTATGCCGACTTTAAGAATATCTACAAGTTGCTAAAGCTTAACTTTAAGAGTTCTTTAAAGGCATTATCTGATATTTTACTTTTGCATTTAAATTTGACGACAGAAACTAAAAAAGAAAATATGGACAATATTGCAATTATTTTTTTAATAGTTTAAGACAAACTTGAATCGAATATAGTATGCTTAATGCTCTTGGCAGTTTAATTTTAGTATTATTAAGAATATCTACAAGTTGTTAAAGCTTTATTTCTCGGTTTTCAACAAAAGCTCTTTTTAGAAAGAAAATATAAGTATTTAACGATTGTCTGAGTTATAAATTTAAATCAGACAAATGAAACTGGCAACACAAGCCGAATAGTCGGTACCCCGACCGTAATATACCCTGTAGCTGTACAGGGACACGCTCAAATTTCCTTCCTATGTAATTCTCTTGTAATTCTTTTTTTTTTTAATTTATGGGAGAAGGGGGCGTGGCATCGTAATGAAATTTTCTAGACAGATTGACTCCAAAATATTTATCATGTGTGCCAAATCTGAACTCTCTAGCTACAAAACTGCTTTTGTTATGAGATTTTTCTTGATGGTGGTGTGGCATCCAAAATTAAAGATATACATACTTGATCTGCCTGCAAATATTACCAGTGCTGGGAAACCAACTTGAAGATTCTCTGAGAAGGGTAGAGGAACTTTACTATATCGACTATATATACATTATGGAGTCTGCCAGACTTCCTTAGACCTGTTACATACTTCTAACAAACTTAACATACACCCACAGGGTGTAAAATTTTAAGACAAACTTAAATCGAGTCATAGTATGTTTTCTACTTGGCTTTGATCATTATAAAATATAAGCAGACTTTAAGAATATCTACAAGCTTCATTTTAAGTGTTTTCTAACATTTTAAGCTGTCTGCGTTTTGCATTTAAACTTGATATAACCTTAAAGCTTTTAATTCGTTATTTTATTATGTAACACACATTTAAATCCAAGACTTGTTAACGCTACTTTTTTCGTGCTAACCAGCTACATACATAATTATTGTTTATTGAACCGCGGGCACATAGCGGAAGTTGAGAATGCATTGCAACAACATTGAACTTGATGAGGTTGTTCGGCCAATCGCCAACTTCGACTTGCCAAGCAGCGCAGCTTATCAAGGTGGCCAGCTTTTAGCAAAGCCTACATATGTAGAAGAGTGTGTGCGTGTGTGTGTGTGTGCAACTTAAAATACAGCAAAAGCTACAACTACAATAAGAACAATAAGAATAACAAAAGCTACAGCAACAACAACTGATGACCGCCAGAACAAACGAAGTTGAAGAGCAGCAGCAGACGTACTAAGTATAGAAAGGAAACGAAATACTATGACGTTGTTGTTGGTGTTGGTGTATGGTATCGATGCACGTGTGTGTATGTGTGTGTGTGTGCATTTGTATGCAAACGAAATATAAAGAACACGAACACGAACAGGGAGCACGGAACGGAACACACACAAAAAGCGTGTGCATAAAAAATGCAAAGGCAACGAAAAAACTTGTCGAACTGGTCGCTTACTTAAACTTCACTGCTCAGCTCGAGACAGTGGCAGAGACAACGATAGCAGCAGCGTCAGCAGCAGAGGCAGCGACAATGGCAACGCCTGCGCCGCCAACGTAAAGGATCGCAACTGCGACTGTTGGCCAAACTGGAGAACCCTTTAGAACCGAACCTTTGGTCACAGTGAGCAGCCACTTCAATGGAAGTCCACGTTAAGTATATGCACCGCGTTTGTTGTCAATTTATTTGCGATCGTTGCGGCTCTTTGAATTTCCCATTTGCATATCACTAAACGCACACACGAGACAACAGTTTTCAAATAAAATGCACAAAGCTTAAAAGAAACAACGCGAATAACAACAACCGCACGGTATGAAGCGCGCCAATAGACTGAAAGCTGCTCTCGATCTGAGGCTCAGAACAAGCGACGAGCATACAGTGGAAAATCGTATTGGACTCTCTCTCTCTCTCGTGTACTCTCTCTATAACCGGCTGTCTCTTTATAGTACTAGTACACCAATCAGCTGAAAGCTGCACTCTGAGTCAGAACAAGCGACGAACAGATCTTATTGGACTCTCTCACGCACAAACACACACACCACACACCTTTGCTCTCCAACAGTCAGCTGTTTAAATATGTGCGCGTATATTTTTGACTTAAAAAACATCGCTCTAAATACTATTGCACTTAAAAGTAAACTGCCCAAGCAGGACGAGAACACTCAATGGGAGCGCGCAATGTCTGAGAAGATGGCGAGTATATCCTGCTTGTTAAATTCCAGATTGATCATAGCGCCCGCATAGCATTTCTGTATGCGCTCCTCGAGATAATTGTACTGGGCAATGAACTCCTCCTGCATGGCCCGCCAGACGACCTGCAGCAGATTCTCCTCCTCGCACAGATGCTTGTCCACCTTCTTGTAGAGGTTCTCGAGTCCCTTTTTCACCTCACGCGCCGGATACTGGCTGATAACCTTGCGCAGTTCCTGCTTGGAGAAGGCCATTTGGTAACTGATTTCCGTCTCCTTGACGCCCTGCGCCACTTTCTGCTGCACTCCCTCAAAGAATTGCTAGAATAGGAGTCGTTAAAAGCCACTGTATAGTATCTACCACGAACAATCACTTACATTGAGTTTCTCTAACGGTCTGCCAAAGTATTGCGTTACATATGCCTTGAGTGCATCATTATAACGTAACTTGGCCTCCTTCTTGAGCGCATCCAACCCGGGCACTTTCAATTGTGCCAACAGTGCATACATATGATGATAGTTCTCCATGCGAACCACCTGCGACGGTGTCTTGGGATGCTCCTGCGAGTGTATGCTGATGCCCTCGAAAATGGCATTGACCAGCTGCAGATACCACTTCTCCATGTCCGTGCGGCGATCCGACTTACGGAATATGCCCTCCGCCGTCTGGGCAAAATTCTCAAAGTTCTCCACATAAGGCAAAATGGCCTTCGAACGCTTTGGCAGCTTTGCCTCCCGTATTGACTGCAACTGTTGCTGCATAAAGCGATCAAAGTTACGCTTGACCTGCACCAAGGCCGAGGCAAAGGTCATGCTGAGAAAGGAATGTGTGTCCTGTGCGGACATGACGTGCTGCGTCAGACGCACCAGCACATAAAGCGAATAGCTGCAAGGAAGATGAAGATTAGTTGAATGATTGCAAAACAAACAGCTCAAATTTCCTACAAGCTATCCACACGTTCAAAGCTTTGGATAAAGCTAACCAACTCCGGTTCCAGGCACCCAAAGAGACCCATCATCAACTTCCTCACATCCTCATTGATCTGCCGATCAATCTTCTTCTGCGGCACGGAATTGCCTTCGTTGCTGGCGCTTGTTGGCGAGGCTGTCGAGGCGTTAAACGACTGTGTCATTGTCATTTCTATGCCCTTATCCTTTTCCATCTCCAGCGTCGTTTGCGTGTTCTTCGTTGTCGGACTTATCACATCCATTTGAAAGAAGTTAATACAGAATAACTGCTCCTGTAAGGCAATAGGCTCCAGTTCGGCCAACACTTTCTCCAGCAGCGCATCGAAGCGCACACGATCAGCGCTGTCGACGCCAGGTCCCCATTGATCCCGATTAATGCCCAGTGTGCCATAGGGAATTGTCGAGACGGCCGACTTGCGTGACGAAGTGGACATGTCCAGATCGTCGCGGGAACTGCGCAGCTTGTCGGACACCTGCAACTTGGCCTAAAAGGCAAAAGCAATGTATAAGTGACTCTAAATAATTGGTAGCACAGCACTTACCAATTCAAAGAAGTCTCTCACATCGCGATCGTAGATCTTGCTCAGCGATGTCGTGTAGACACCCATCAGACCATCGTAGGTCTTGCGATCCATGGCCTTGGACCAGTGCATCAACTCCGTATAAGGCGCCAGTTTGCGGTGCACATTGGAGTGATTGGGCAGCGTCAATTCCGTGCTCGTCTGCGGCTTGTCCAATATCTCGTTGCCCAGATGAATGAAGAAACTGTTGAGGAAACGACTAACAGTCGTTGAGAACTTCTGTTTCCATTTCTCGAAGCGTTTGCGCTGATCCTGCACAGCTTCCAGGCGCAGCAGTGAGGGATCAATGTCGCTGTTCATTGCCTGTTGCAGGCACTGAGCTGCCGTAATCGCAGCCTTACGTCCGGCAGGTGTCTTCAGATCGGGATTATCGAGTGCCTGCTGTTGGCTGTGCGGCAAGTCCAGTTGGCTCTGAAAGACATAACCAAAGGATTTATACTTTTCCCTTGATAAATGTTCTTCTCACTTACAATAACTTTGTTGAGTTCCTTCATTAACTTAATGTTATTGTTGTTGGCAATTTCAATCATGGCATTCTTGCCGCCAATCTTCTCCATGGTCTCCTTCACATGGCCCAGAATGTCCTCATAGGTGTCCAGGCGCGTTTCAAACTTGTCCGCCTCGGTTATTGCGTTATCAATGTGTTCCATCATTTTTAGCACCTTCTGCTCCGACGCGAGCACACTTTGCATGTTGGCCTGTCAGGATTTTTATAGAATATAGTCTAAAGATCAACTGCAACACTTTTAAATCAACTTACGCCATCCAAATCGTGCAGTTCCTTGGACAACTGTTCAATAAACTGCTCTGCATCTTTGATGGCGAAGTCACATTCAGAGAAAAGCTTGCCCAACTCGTTGGCCTCCTTATCCGTCAGCGCTGTAAACTCCTGCGCCTCCTCCTCGTCCTCCTCATCATCCGTATTCGCTGGCTTCTGGACAATATTTCCTCCCACCCCCGCACGCCCGGCGGCTATCTTCTCCGGCGACTTCTCCGACAGCCAAGCGGCGGGCACATTGCGGAAATCCGCTCGTTGTCCACGCACATATTTCTGTATTTGCCTGTTGAGCACAGCCAGAAAATTCTGGCGCTCGTGCAAGTTGAGAGCATACCACTTGTAAAGCTTTTCCAATTGGATGTCAAACTCGTGCGTCTCAAAATGTTCGTTGCGCCCGTCGATCCATTTAATCTCGTCCAGCTGCCAGCTACGCTTTCGCTTGTACTCACTCTCCCGCTGCTCGGATTGCTTGACCAGACAGAGCGTTACCACCGGCACTGGGGGCGCTGTCGTCACCACACAAAGATAACACGCCCGCTTGTCTTTCTTTTTAAATGTCTTTGTCACCGTCACCACAGAGAGCAAACGTTCGCCGCTGCTAGAGCCATTGAAGAGCTCCTTTTGCAGTATATGCTTGATGTTGGCCAAGGTGCCAATTGTCAGCATGGCTAAGGAATGTTGGCAGTGACCTGTGGGCAATACTAACAGTATTACAATTGTTTCCAAATTGAGGAACGCCTCCGCCAATAACAGCTGTTCGATGAGCCACCAACCAACAACGACGCTAACTTCACGCGAGTCAAAAATTGCGCGCAGCCAACTTAACGCAAGTTAGAGATTGTTTAGTTTTAAAAACATGGCGGGCAAATTTAAATTCGACTCCCCAGTGTGAATAGATTGTTAATAAGTAAATATTACTTAAAGGTAAATTATAAATTATAATTCATTAATAATTGTCTTAAGGTTTGAATTATTTCTAAATGTTAATGGACAAATTCAATTAAAATTCAATTGATTTGAAGTAATAATTGGGTTAAGTTGTAAATAAATTTCAACAGAATTTAATAGTTATTAAAAAGTTCAACTATTTAAATCAAGTTATTGTTTCTAGCTTAAAAAACTCAAATATTTAAAATAAAAAATACTGTTTTACTTAAGCGACGTTTAATTAAAAAACTAATCAGCTTTCCCAGCACTGAAGAAAACAACATAATTATGAGAAAGTTGCGTCAACCTCTTTAGGTGTTTGCAAAAAATTCTCGATCTAAGTTTTGTTTTTACGATGGGAAACACTATCGAAAGTGCACAGTCTCAATTGATAGTCCAATGCAAAAAATATTCGATAGCTCAACGGTAACACAGCTCCATTGTTCAGTATTTTTGCATCTCTTGTAGCTGGTCACACTGGTCGATACATAAGTAACACTGGTGAGAAGAATTAACGCGAAAAATATCGACATAATAATACAAATAATAAAAATTTCTGCAATATTTTAGCAAACATGTTGGTCAAACACATCGTTAAACAAGGACTGCTGTTGAGAAATGGTAGGTGCAAGTTCTTAACACCCTTTTGCGGCGTCATTTGTTAACCTTAAAAATTACATAATGTGGTCAATGTTGCTCCCTGAATCATGGGAGCTGGAATTTATTGATTAATAATTGAATAATTGTTCTACGCAGCTGGCGCCATGTCGCGTGCTGCCTACCATGGTGGCGAGCACCACAAGCACTCCACAATGAACGATTTGCCAGTGCCAGCTGGTGACTGGAAGGAGCAGTACAGCCAGAACAACACCAAGTACAACGCAGCCCTCTTGACCGGAATCTTGGTTTTGGCCGGCACCATTGGATTCGTAAGTAGCGCCACACCGAATGCAGTGAATATCCGTCCAATACTCTCTTTTTCTGCAGGTGAAATCCTCTGGTTTGATCCACTTCAACTATAGCCCCCCCAGCAACTTGGATTAAGTTAATACCACGTACATTGCAGATAAATACATGTGTTAAATAAGCTTAAAGTGGCGAAATAGTAAATCACAAACCCAAACACTGTTTATTTCTTGTTTAGTATACGGGACCATCGTCCATATTGTCGTCTTCCTCATTGTAGGCTTCCCCATTGTCGAAATAATCGTTGGCATAGTCGTTCTCCTCATCCATTTCATCGTCCAGCGCAGCCTCAGGATCCTCCTCTTCGTGTTCCGAGTCAGATTCCTGCTTGGTCTCATCGTTGTCATTGTCTCCACCGCCGCCGCTTTTCAGTTCCTTCTGCTCCAACTGTTTCAGTCTATCTTCTATGTTCGTCTTCTTGGCGACTTGTTTGGGCTTTAACTCTGCGGCAGTTCGCTTTCGACTTGTTGAACTTAACTCTCTGGGCATTGCCTTGTAGTTGAACTCCGGTTGTGCCCTATTCTTTTGACGATCTATAGCTTTCTGTCAGACGATGGATATTATTTACATTAAGCCAAGGAATTGATTGTATCTATTTTTACCTCACGCCAATCCTTGACATCTGATTTTTTCTTCTCTTGGCTGGCTGAGATAATGTAGTATGGCGAATCACGCAGGCGATTCAGAAAGTCTTCTTTCCAAAGCAGCTGATAGCTTTGCGTTGCAGTTGTCTGTACACAAAGTAATAATAACGATAAATATAAATCATACATTTTAAAGCATTTACTCACTTCCAGTGTAATCGGTTTGTTTAGCACGGGGGGAAACGTTGGAGGCGGCGCCGATTGCACTTGCGGCATATCTTTGCCGACGCAGCCGAGCGCCTGCATCTGCTCCACCGTCAGTGAGCCTGTTTTCCCACCACGCCCTCGCCCAGCCATCTTTAAAGTTTCTGTTTGACCTTATAATAGTTTCACAAACGTTTGTTTATGTTTTAAACTGTGCACACGTTTATTTTGGTAGTCAGGGCTGCATCATCGCGTGCAGAGTTGCCAGCCAGTTAATGTAATTCGGCGCCAGCTGTGTAACCAGGGCTGCCTCATTGAAGAGTTGCCAGTCAGATTCAAAATAAACATATGTGGTTTAAACATTAACGTACATTTAAATATTGCAATTTGCACTTTATGCTTAAATCTAAAACACCTAATATAAGTTTGTTGTTGTACATGAACATGTTAATATCAATGCTAATATCTAATCAAACCATGTTTTGGGCAAACATTCGACGAAATTCGCTATATTCAATTAATTATCTGGTGTAGGAGATTCAGGTTGATCATCCTCGACTGGCGCCAGGCCAACTTTCTGCATTAGCTCCGTCAGCTTTTGTGCCTTGCGATCCTCGTTGTGAGCTATAACCGTGCACAGATGCTCCGTAAGTAATTCCTTCTTCTCAGATGCATTGTGTAGATCTATTTTTGCCTTTAGAAATTGAGCCTCAATCTTTATATATTGCTTTCTATAATTGAAATTAAATACAAGATAAGAATTAGAATTAGTTAATTTTAACTAAATAAAGCAGAAAATATGCTACTACTGTATTCAACATTTATACATCAATACAAATTGGAATTAAACAAGGAAAAGTTTTAAATAAGTATGATTTTGCAAACAATATAATAAATATTGTAAAATAATTGTTACGGACCTAGGAAAATTACTTAAAATTTGGGAATTAAACCATAACAATTAACCGAAATTTACCATTTTAATTTTAATCGGTTAATGCCGTTTTTAAATAAAATAAGAATATAACGAATCTCCGTTTAAATAATTACTTACTCCACATTGGCGAAGTGAATGCAGGCCAGGTCAATCTGCTTCCGCAACAGAGCCACATCCACGGCAAGATCGCTCTCCAGCTTTGAGAGTTCATGTCGAATCTCTTCTATTTTACGAGATTCCGCAGCAGTTTTCTGTGTATGCTGTTCGATGGCCTTGTACAACATTTGCTTCTTTTGCTTGTTCTGTTCCTCAATCATCTTGCGATGCTGCTCAAAGTCCTTGAGGGAAATACCCTTGAAGGGCGAATCCGTGCTGAGTCTGTCGCCAGTTGAATCTTTGGTACTCGGCAGTATGCTGCCATCATCGTCAGTGCTGCTTATCTTGAGAATTGAGCTGTCGTCCGTCGTTTCGCTGTCGCCAACTGCTGTCGTATACGTGGCAGTCGCAGCTCTGCCGTTTGATGTCGGCGCTTTGATAGATCCGCAGTAGAGCGCCTGAACAAGTGATTCAGATAGGTCAGTTCCCAAGTTAAGAGATTCATCGTGTTTGCCGTCATCGCTTGGCGTGGGAGTTGGCGTTTGTTTTTGTTCCGGTTCTGTGGGCGTGGCTGATCTCGATTTGGCAGCCTTGGATGTTGCAACTTGTTGAGACTTCTGTTGTGCTTGTTGTTGCTGTTTGCGCAATTGATCTGCCTGTCGGAAGATCTTATCCGGCATCCGCTTAATGCCGGGCTGGTTTTTCAGCAATTTCATAGCTATAAGTTACACGCACACACATGCACATATGTTTGTATTAATGTATGTATAACATTTGTTTTGTTTAACTCACGCCAATCAAAATAACTGATGATGCCATAATATTTACCTGTGTCCGCATTTCCCCTGCCACCCTGTTTCGTTCCCGTTAGCTTGAGTATTTCATCGTGGCTAAATCCATTAAATTTCTCAGCCATAATGATGTTTTAATAAATAATTATCCATTAAGCGCTTCACACAACACATCAGCAAAAGCAAACACGACGACGACGACAGCGTTGCCAGATAGCTTAAAGTGGCGATCATTTATATTTCGATATGAAATGATCGATTGGTTTCGATAAGCCCGCGCAAGAATTAAAACGAATCGAATTTCAAATCATAATAATAGTTTTATTGCAATAGCTTAATACACAATTCCGCACGTAATTCGTTCACATTTTGCTCCCAACGCTGCTCCCAGTAGACGGGCATCAATGGCTTCATCTGTTTGCCATTTTCAATGGCCCACGGCAAGTAACGTTTCAAGTACTCTCGACGTTGCCTAAAAACACAAAAGTGGCACACAAGACGTGTGTGTCGTCGTATAATTTTTCAATTAACCCAATAAAGCCGATATCTTGAACGAGTGTCCACTTACCGGGGACGCAGACGAACTGCTCCAAAGACGGCACCTCCATAGCACATGGGCAGTCCAGTGTTTAAGGCCTCCACCCATTTAACTGCAACTTCGCCCAGCATATTAGTTGGCATGTTTAGCACTGTGTGTACAAGATCGTGACACTCGCGATAACGTGTCATCAAATAGGCCAACTTGGGATCCTCCAGAAAGCGAACTTCCATGCGTGTATCAGGCGTTACTTGCTGTGAAATTTAATAAATTTACAGGGTATTGCATTTGAAGCAAGGCAACAAAATCTTTCCGATTAACCGAATTAGATTAGCTGCCCCGCGACCCCAAACCGAAATACCTTCAGTTTGGAATATAAGAAATACGTATATTTAATTTTGAAACAGTGAAAAATATTAATGAATGCATAATCTTATCTTAAGTTAAAGTTTCTATAAATCAATAATAAATTTTAAACAATTGGGAAAGTAAATAAATTAATTGTTATTAAATTGAACAAAGGTTCGAAATAAAATCTTGCTCTATGTTTCGCATCACGAAACCGAACCTTCTTCAACATCTTTTAGGTTTTCAGCCTTGATTAAATCAATCGATTTCCAAATTTTCATGATTTTTAGACCCTATAAAATCTTACATAAGATAACGTATTATTATTATCTTTTCACTGTTTCAAAACAAGCTAAATCAAAATTATAGATAGTGAATTATAGAAAAAGTATGCAATTTATGTAATTCCTTTTATTCCGAACAACAAGGGGTTTGTGTTTGAGGGGTAGGCAATTTGTAACCGGTTCTGTAAGGTACGGTTAAGAACCGAGCACTTACGTTGTCTTTCAGAAACTTCGCATAAGTGGCCCCAAACGTGTCGGGCGGCAAGGCCTCCAAGCGATGGAAGTCAATGCTCTGGGTGTTGATGCGTGGCTTCTCGGCAAGAATGCGTCGACCTTCCTCGCTGCTCTGCATGGTGTCCAGAATGTTCCAAAGCGCATTCTCTCCCGTGGTTTCGCCCAAGCAGGCAATCATGTCGTGTCTGGCAATGCATACACAAAATATGATTATCCGGAATAACCTGGAATCTCCCGCTTACCGTCGCGGATCAAGCAAAGCCGCTATGGAAGATCCCGCGCCAAGTAGCAACTTTTGAAATGGTGACGTCTGTATGCGCTGCTTCATATATTCACGCTCGAAGGCATCCAGTTCCTCGGGTGGCGCATCTGTGACCACAGTGCGTCTGTGGGCCAAGATAGCCGCCGGCACAGAGCTTCGCCAGCAGCGCTGGGCCATTGGCAATGAGCATTGCCAGTAACGCCGCATAATCTCTGTGAAGCAAAGTAAATGACGTGTTCAATAGAAGTCTCCTCCGGCCGCTGTACACCTCGTTGACCTCATCAGCATTGCCCAGTGATTATGTGTATGTATGACTCGGCTTTTAAATGCGACCCTGAATACCTGTCCATAGCTTAAGCGTCGCTTGTACGTGGCTTCAATAATAGTCGCAGGCACAAGTAAACAATTTGTCGACGCGAATATTCAGAAGTAAACATTGCTGCCCCACAACGGTTAATGTTAAAGACCGAAAGAAAACCGATAACCGGTTTTGACTTCCACTCTTTGCTTATAATCACAATTGAACCTTCAAAAAAATCGTCTGAACCCAAGCAGTCAACCAGACAATCATCCAACCGGCGACTCTTCTATCTTCTGTTTCTATTTAATTGTTTTATTATATTCGTTTGGTTTTTAATGAGTAATTTTCCCAGTTGTCACGTGAATACACACATAAATACACATATAAGATTACTTTTGAATAGATGGGGAATAAAATAGATAATTATATACATATATAAGTAGTTTAATTATATTCAAACGAGATAAGCATTGCAGTATATTCAGATAAGCGAGTGGAAACCATGCTCAGGAGCGCTACAGCTCAAGTTTATCAACGTCATTAGAGTAGGGAAACAAACTTCCGTTCTAACTGATAAAACTGCGAACATCAAATTGAAAGAAAAACATGTCAAACATGTCTAACATTGTGATTATTGTTCAATTATATAAAGAGAATTGTTTTGGCAAAACGATTCTGGTAGTCAATTGAGAATCTTTAACATAATTAACAATTAAATGTACCAATATATTTACAAGGAATGCTACGAGCTTATGCACTTACATATGTCTCATATCTTATCGGCTCGTCTGTCGCATGGCAATCTTATCAAGTTTTTTCTGTGCTCTCGTTAAAGTTAATAACCAAATTGTACAAAACCCATACATATGTGGTAAATTAGGGTCATATATATATTTTTTTTTATTCTATAATCAATTATCTATTGCAATGTGGATGTGATTACGCCTGTATTTCTTTTTAACTTATGACACTTTCATACAGTAATTATATATTGTGGCTCAGCAATTGCACATAAATTTACAAAGACATTTAAATTACATAAGAGCTATATATAATAATAAAATATTTAAATACATAACTACATATGTACAGTTACAGTTATAGTTAAAGACTGAGCTTGCTTTTAATCCCGATCTCTGCTCAATACTCATTCTCATCTCCTATTGATACATAAAACATTTATGGCTTTGGCAGAAGTGCAAGCGACGTTGGCTCGTCTATCTCTCGATCGCGATCTTCATCTGTTTTCTCCATTGAGACTAGACATTCTCTCCACGGGAACTGGGCAGATGGACTTGCTTGTCGGGTGCCTGCTTCCGCCGGAATGTTACGTAGGTGTAGAGTAGACTCGCCAGCACACTGATGTTAATCCCAATGCAATTGAGCCACGAGAACACGTAGTCGCCGCCAATGAACATTCCCAGATACGTTACGCAAATGTTCTTGAGACAGCCAACGATTGTTGTGGTCAGCGCGGAATTGAACTGCGTGCAGAGTATTGTGCTGTAGGAAAGGATGAAGCCCATGACACAGCTGAGCAGGAACTGTACCACAAATGCCGGATCATTCCAACTGGGAAAGTCCAGCGCCTTTTGCAGATCGCCAGTGAAAAAGTTGAGCAGAAGTGCGGGCAGAAACATGAATAGTGAATTGTAGAACATTAATCCGTACTTTCCAATTTCGGATGTGTCCAGTTTCTTCTTCACATAAACCCCATTTGAGGCGGTCAACGCATTCGTGATCATCACATACGTGTATCCCTGCATATTGAAGGACAGATCATCGGAGGCGGCTATCAAGGCGCCGCCAATCATCGCATAGACGCTGACCTGCACCGCCGTCGTGGGACGGACGCCGAGTATCTTCAGTTCTAGGAGCATTGTCATCAGTATGGAGAAACGTCGCAGCGCTGCAAACATTGGCAAACTAAGTGCCTTGGTGCCACCCAGGCCAAAGATCATGTTGAAGCCAAAGATGAGGGGCAACGGAAAGATCTTGGCGAACGTATTTCGTTGCAGCGGAGGAAATGTGACCAGTCTAATACGCTTGCCAAGGCCGAGCACCACAATGCTGGCTGTCAGCTGGCCAAGGCTGAGGAACAGGAACGATGGGAAGGCATAGGAGGTCAGAACCGTTTTGTTCACCACTGTAATCATAAACGATGAGATTCCGTAGAATAGGGCGCTGCCAACCTTCTTCACAAATATTGCAGAATCGGCTTCCTCTCTCTCCCTGTCCCTCTCCCTGTGACTGGCACGCAACTCTTTGGAGCCGTTGTTGGGGGCATTCAACAGGGCACCGTTCGATTTGCCCTCGTTGTCGCTGTTATCGCTGTTGCTGGCATCGAGCAACGGCGCTAAATCCAGCGCCGTGCTACCACCACGCGAAATGCTCATTCTAATTGCTTTGTACTTTGTTTTTTATTTGTTTTTGTTCGCCGATTGTTACAACTTCAAGTTATGCATGTGGGTTTGTTTGTGTGTGCGCACGTCTAGCAAGTTCAACTTATCACTTTACACGCTTCATATCGTATTTCAGATGGTTTTTTTCTTTTTAAAACATTGCCAAAGCACACATATTATTGTAGTTTTCTATCGGTATTGTTGTTTTTGCGGTGCCTTTGGTTTGCTCAACGAAAAATTATTTTTACCGACTCACTCGCGCGTCTCACTCTCTCGCTTAGCTAATGAACATATGGGAACCAGTGTGACCAGGCAAAGCTAACCACATAAATACAATAACTTTATTATTGAAAATTCGATAAGTATCGATAGTACAGAATACTAAGCTTTCGGGCGCGCTATTCTAATTAAATTTCAACAATTGCTTTATTTTGCAATTAAAATATAATTAATTACAAAATTATAATTCGAAATCTTATTTAATAAATGTAATAATTTGATTCAATATAAGGTGTTCGTCACTCCACAGGGTTGAAGTTGTATTCATTTACAAGTAATTAAAAAAAATTATAAAATAATAAAATCAACAAAATGCTGATGATTATTTACCCCTAATTTCAAGTCTCTCCAGATTGAAAGAAAAATTAGTATAATATACTTTTCTTTCGTGTGATTCGAAATATTTTTTTCTGGAAATCAAGGATGTCTCACTTTTCAAAACACTGCCGCCGCCTGTTGTGTGTTTGCAAAACATGAATACGTCACCTATGGTTTGGTTTTAAAAGACACAGCTCTAAATCGAAATAACTACACGATTACCACATTACAAAGCAAATATGAAACATGCGGCTGCCGGTGAGCGATTACTTGATAGCCACTATTTAGGTAGTTTTCTACTTACTGTGATTACTATATTATGACGTGCACACAACTCAATTTTTTATCAAATGATCGAAAAAACACAATTGTCAGAGGTATTGACACAGCTGTTGCCTAAATAGTCAAACCTCCATATTGATTTTACCGCGCACATTGGCAACTCTGGCAGAACAGCTGAGTTTGCTTTTCGGAGTTGCACAAAAACCACAACAGAAATTCTAGTTTAGTTTTAATCTGTAATTAAAAAGAACTTTTGGCAAAATGAGCGGCACAAAGAGACGGAGCAAAGATGACCAAATACCCAAGCCAATAAGCATTAAGAAGGAGAAATCCGAGGAAGACCGCACACTGCATCCCATTTCCCACTACATTGACGACCGTCTGGAGCTCGTCAAACAAATCTTTGGCACTCTGAAACCGAAAACAATTATGAATCTTGCGCCAGAGTTTCTTAAGGTAAGCAAAAATATTAATAGGTTTGAATTGAATAAAGCCAAAGCTAAACCAGCAGAAGACCAACTTGGATGAAATAGAGGAACTCTGCCTAAATGAGCTGCTCTGCATATCCACCAAGCGCTTGAAGTCCATAATAGCAGACACTCGCTGCCCCACGGACACTGAGAGCTCCGAGGACTCGGATGTGGAGCACAAGCAGGGTAAGTGGACAGCATATTCACACATGCCATGCAGTACTTACACTTATGCCATTGCAGAACACATCTCACTGGAGGAGATTTCGTCTGACAGCGACATTGGCGGCAGTGAATCACGACGCGGTAAGTTTCGGATAATTTCCAACTTGGAATTGAACCCTATCACTTTCCAGCTAACCACACAAAGAAGTCAAGCTATACATACATTTAATTTTGGAGCATCCTAGAAATTGTCTGTACAACTGCACGTCATGGAAGAATTTACAATTCGGTTTCATGTACCATATTTGAATTTCTCACAGTTAAACACGGGCGCCACGTAGAAAGCTCGCAATATGCAGATATCTTCGCCAACGCCAAGCACAACGTTATCTTCCTCCTCCTTGCCCACCTCCAGGGTGACAACGAAATCTCCCACCTCCAGACAGCCTGTACGGCGCATGAATTCCACACCGAATTCAATAGGACTATAGCCACATTCGTTGAGTTCAGGAGTGTACAGAACGGGATGCATGTTGCGTCGCAGGTGCAGAGTGCGAGCTAAATCGAACTTGCACCTGATCGCCGTCTCGTCATCATCCTCGTTTAGTGGCATCATAATATAAACGGGACAGTAGATCTCTGAACGCGCCAGGGCGACACTGGCGTTCTCACACTTCGTAAAGACAAATATCGCCTGACACTCGATGGTTGATATTGTTCGTATAATGAAGTTGACAATTGTCTGGTAGGAAGTCAATATACTCTTGACCTGCTGTTGATTTTGCACCACGCCCACACGATAGTCTCGAATGGGCATCAGTTTTTTAACAATCAAGGGGTATTTGTTGCACCACGGACTCTTCTGCATGTGTATGGTATCGATCTTCCAGAGGAACTCGTGCAACTCGAAGCGTTTGAAATCGTTGCAACGCTCCAAGGGCACAGTGCCAATGACAGGCTTCTTCTGACAATGGGCAATGGGCAGTGCGTCTTCCATAATGTAGTTGTATACACAGCAATTCACATTGAACATGTCCGGTATCCAGATGTAGTCCAGAAGTTTGATAATCCCCAGCAAATCCAGCATATTGTTGCGCACGTATTCAAAGTCAATGCAACCAATGATTTTCAAGTCAAAATCGGCCTTAATGGCCTGAGACAATGCGCGCAGAAATGCCTTGCAGCGGATCTTCGGCATGATCACATAGTTGGCCTTAAGGGCAACGGCACGTTCCAGATCGCTCCTAAACAGTTCGGGATACACTTCAGGCGCCAGTGCATGACACTGTCCAGGTAATTCAATGAAGTCATACGAGGCTAACAAGCCCGCATCGATTATCAAAACGGCTAGAGCCTCATTCAGTGTCTTGACCACACGACAACGTATCTCCCGTCCAATTAAAAGTACATCATTCAATCGTATGGAGCTGAGATAAGCTTGCAGATTGATAACATAGACAATTTCCCGGAAGCCGGCGTAGCGGTAAGCAGGATTTGTGGTCAAAGTAACGACAGAGCCGCGTGCCAACATTGTCGTACAGTTGTTTCTCAGTCGGCCAATTCGGCAACAGTCACCATTGATCTCCACGGCCAATCCCGTTGCGGTGCGGAGTTCCCTTTCATCTGCATGGGCGGAAATGGCAATGTTTAGGGTTTCCATTATGGTGTCCAGTTCGTCGGGCTTGAAGGACACCATGTCGACGTGAAACGTGAACGTGCCATGCTCCAGCATGCGACGGAGCTCTTCGTGCGTCGTCTCCATCACAACTTTGGCCATCAGACCCATGTGGTAGTAGCGACGACGGCGGCGTTTTCTTGCATGCTTCTCGTGCGCCTCGCAGGCGGCCTTAAACTCCCGCAGTCGCTGTTCCAACTCCTTTTGTCCATTCAGTCGGACGGTGAACTTTTCAGGATCGTGATCCGTTTCAATCTGTTGCTCATCCTGCTCCGTATTTGACATGCTCACATTTTCCGCAGCCATGGCGTGCAATTAATTTTAATTTAACTTGATGTTTTGCTTTGATTTGAAAATTTTTTACAGCTAAGAAATTGCGGAAATCAAACGCTAAAAAATCCGATAAAACCAATGAAAATAAGCAACGTAAGTTAATATATATACTAAGCGAGATTGAAAGCAAGTGCCTACTATAATAACTATTCCCTTTCTTTTTAAATTCCTATCTCTCCTTATCCCAGCGGATGGACAGATTAGTGTTTTGGAGCTGCTGGAACTGCAGGCACGTGCACGCGCTATTCGCTCCCAATTGGCCATGGAGCCCATAACGAAGATTGAGGTGAAATCAGATGACGATGAGCCGACAGATAAGAAGCAACAGACCAAGGACAGGACTAAGGATAGGCGCAGTCACAAAACCGCCGACCAGACGAGCAAGCGAAAGTCCAGCGAACTAGCAACGAACAAAGTTGCCAGCAGGGAGCAGTTACATCATCAAACTAATGGAAACAATGGAAATGAAGCTTCAGAGTCTAAAAAGAAGATTAAATTAAAGCGCAACTATCGTAATCCAACAAAGTCTCCAGAAAGGGATCCAGAAATCATAGAACTACCCTTTAAATCAAAACCAGAGATCAATCGGGAGTCCCAAAAGTCGCGTTCAGCCTCACCGGATGTGATTCCCATTCCAACGGAACCGGAAACGCTGTTAATAAGTGACAGCACAGATGATGAGGCGCCGGAGAAGCCAAAGGAAACGCCTGTAGTCGAAGCGCAGCCAGCTGCAGTGCCAGTTCCAGTTCCAGAACCTGCTGAGGAAAGCGAACCCGAAGAGGGAGAGGTGAGAGATGACAGCGAAAATGAAGCTGAAGTTCAGACAGTAGAAGAGGTGGCAGAGCAACCAGCTCAGCCAGCAGAGAACGCAATTGAATCAGTGGCAACTGTTGAGCCCGAGACTGAGTTGCTAGCTGAAACAATTCTTATCGAAGAAACGCTGAAGGAATGCGAGGAGCCCTCCAGCAGCACGGCAAGCAACGAGGCAGTCGCTGAGCCAGAGCAGCCTCAGCTAATTACTCCCGTTGTGGACGACGAGGATCAGAATGATGATGTCATTTCCATAGGCGGCGATCTGGAGCACGAAATGATAGAGGAACTGTCCAAGGTAGCGGACGAACCAGCTGTAAAAGTGAAGAACGAGAAACTGGCTGAGCCAGATGAGGAGGACAACGATGTCATATCGCTAAACACCAGCGAGGATGAGCACGAAAAACTGGAAGAACCCAGCTCCGAGGTAATTTGAAATAATAATAAGCAAGTAAACAGTTTAAATTCAAAGCGTATTTATCTTTTGCAGTCGTGGCGTACACGCTACCTAAAAAGCTCCAAGGTCAATCAGGTGCTCGCCGCGTCGCGACTGGGAAAACGTGTGCGTGATAAAATCAAGGAATCGAAACGTGCCCAGAAAAAACAAACCAAGGGAAAAGCAGCGAGCGATGAAAAGGAGTTACAGCAGCAGACATTTACCTCCAAGCATGAGGATGGCTCCATGGAGCAATACCAGGAACTTTTACAGCACCGACAGCGTAAAAGTTCCAACAGCAGCAAGGGCGACAAATAAACGGCTCCGGCGGCAGTGGCTGTTATTGAAAAGTCGCTTAGTATATATTGCCCAGACGTAGAATTATATAGCATATAAAAACTCAAATAAAATAGGTCCCAAGCAACGCACAGAAAATTTGAATATTTCGTGTTAAGCGCATATTTGATTTTTCTGTATTTTTTCCATTATTTCTGTATACCCTATAGCAAGGTCTATCAACGTATAGGCCGAATAAATAAGTTGTATCTTATGTCTTAATGCTAAATTGTCAATCGATCTACTATAAGATCAAACACGATTCAATATAAATTTTATAATTCTTTATAATTATAATTAAATGAAAAGTAATTTATTTGCATTACTGCAAATTGAAAAATATAATAACTCATTTAAAGGGCAACTGTTAGTCGCATATTAGTGTTTTTATTTATATTTTTGTATTTCGCGTTTTTAGTTTTGTTTGTAGTTTAAAAGAAATGCGAAAGCTATGCCTTGTCATTTCCGGCGTATAGTTTTTGGGGGAGACTAGGACAGGGAGTTGCCGTTAACGAGTCGCACGCTACGTTACGCATTGGAGGCAAGTTTTGGAAGTTGTTCAAAAATCATTACCAAAATTTAATGGTTGGGTTTTTGCATTTGAATTTAACCCAGTTTGACTTGTGTCTAAGAACTTGACTCAATTGCCACCCTTACCAGTTATTGTACGGCGGGTGGGTGTGAGGGACAATATCTCAATTGAGACAGAGGCTCTGCTGTAAGTGTGTGCGTGTGTGTGTGTGAGGCAGTTGCTTCGAGCGTGTTGCACCATAAACGATGATTGTTTTATCACAGACTACGACATGTTGATAAACTGTATTAAAAAAGTGTAGAGCGAATGAAATAATTCTCAGAGCGGCGCTCAGTTGATAACAGCGCATGTCCTGCACACTGAGGGTGTTTTGTGAGTGTGTGAGTGTTGATACAAGTGTGTGTGTGTGCTGGCGAATCCATCAAGTGGGCGCGTTGTATACCTACATACAGATGCAATGGCAGGTAGGTTTAAACAATGCAGCAATTAATGAAGCGACAACAATTGTAGCGCCAAAAAGTAGGCAATAATATTAAATAAATTTATTTTTTAAATTACAGTAAAGTTGTTTTTTTTTTGAAGCAGCACACGCCTACAGCGCCAAACGCCCACGCAGCGAAAGTAAACAAAATAGCAACAGACCGCCGATATCCGTTCAGATAGTCGGTGGTTGTGGTGATGTTGGTGTTAATGATGGTGGTGGGTTTTCCGAACGCGCTCTTTGCTCTCTGCTGTATGTGTGTGTGGGAGTTTGTGCATCCTTGCGGGGCAAAGGGGGAAAGCGCTTGGCGACGACAGGCTGGCAAACGGAAAAACCGAAAAACACAAAAACCCGAAATCAGTCTACAGAAAACGCGTACGTGGTGCAGAAGTCCGCGCGTGGCCACCACAACGGCGTGCTAGACTTGTCGGTATGATAAATAAGTGAAACGCCCTGTACAAGTTCTGTAAGTTTCAACCAACAACAACAACAACAACAAACAAACAAACAACCAATCAACAGCAGCAACAACGAGAAGCAACAGCAAGCCAGAATACGAAATAATAAATAAATGCCAATCTTAAAGTGTCCTGTGTTAAATACAAAAATAAATAAAAAGAGTTAAATAAGATTTGATTTAGCCAAGTAACTGGAGCCAAGTGCTCGGCCAAAACAAAGTGTATTAAATTGCGGATTGCAAAAAAAGAAGTGCTCACAAATGTAAACAACAACAACAACAACAGCGACAACGACCACATCAGAAACAACAGCATAAAATGTTGCAAATTTTTTTAACATCAAGCTATGAGTTGTCAATCGTACTCGTCTTTTTGTTTAACAGAATGTCGTTGTTAATTCTGATAGTAATCATAATACAACTCGTTACGTTGCGCGTTTATTTTCATATAAGTTTACACGTAGGATTAATGTGCGCTCTCTGACTAGAGACATTGTGAGTTCAGGCCAATGGCTAAACAAGATAATCAATCCAACTACGAGTACTGCAACCTAACTAGAACCTTAGTTCAATTATGCGCTATTCAAATTTGCCTGCTTCAAATTAAACAAATGAAAACAAAAACCAAAAAAATAAACTTACAAATTTATGAAATTGGCTTAACAAAAATTGGCATTATCAAATAGAAAAAAAACTATATATATTCACTTAATGCTTATAATGTATAACAATCCGTAGTGCTGTTAATTTCCAATTGAAAAAGTATAAAATGTTAAATTTAAAATTGGCCACAAATAACTCTATGGAAATTGACACACTTATTAATATTCAATATGATATATCATAGTGTATTGTATAGTGTAATATTGTCCCTTAACTATAATCTCAATATTATGCATGTACTAAGGATAGTTAACGAAGAGATGGGGAAATTATAATATAATATTATTGATAGATTTAAAGAGGAGATTTGCTTTGAATTGGGTTATCTTTCAGTTTGATATGGAAACTTCAATTTAAAGCTTTACTGAAATTCTACACGTTTTAAAAACTTTCATAAATTCACAAATATTCAAATGAAGTATACATTTATTCAAATGTGAAACCTCCAATATGCCCCTAAGCCATGGCTTTAAAAGGTTTCGGGCCATAAAATGCAAAACGATAATTATACGAGTATCTGTTTTTTTGTTGTTATAGCTATCTACTTTTAGGCGTTCTAATGCACATCGCACTTTGACGTCGCCATGACGCACACAAACACACACACGAATATGGGAACTTATGAAATTTAATTGAACTAATAAATTCTATGTGCTTGCTTTTTATACCCTTCAACCATAAAAAGGGGAAAAGAGGGTAGATCATACGCATATAAACGTTATACTACCGATGATAAGGATTATAATAATATTGATAATGAATATTATCATTATTTATTTATAAATACACTTGGATTTGCCATGTGAAAATTATTAAATTTCAAAATGAGCTTGTAAAATATAAAGAAGTTGGTATTAAAGATATTGAAAATGCATTTATAGCTTTCATAGAAATACGAATATATAGTAGGTGGGTTAGTTTTATATATATATATATATATATATATATATATATATATATATATATATATAAGCATATAAAGAAAATGATCTGGAAAATGTAGTTTAGTATTAGTATAAATATTTTTTTCAACAAAAAGCAAAGAACTACAACAACTAAAACAACATACAAAGGAGAGCTCAACTCTCAGGCGTTTTTTCTATGTGGCTTCCTTAGAATTCTCAACTGGTTCTAGAAACAGAACATAGAGAACAAGCTTGTATCGTTGGGTAAGCTAGCTCAAACGGTACTGATGAGAGAGATTGGCAACTCCTGAAACCAGACCTGTATACCAAGTATAGCTCCTTTGATTTTGGCAACTACTTTTGTGTTTTGTTGTATGTTGATACAACTGTCTTATCAAAAATAAATTGACCTCGAGTCGGCTAACACTCAATTCCATTAGTATAAATCTTTTGTAGATCTGCATATTGTGATTAAAAATCACTTTGTAGCAATAGTTCACACTAGTATGGCAGATTATACAGGGTATCTGCCAGCTGAGTTGCCTCCACACACTCAGCACTGCTGTTGTTTTATTAAACAACAGTGACACAGATACATTCGCACAACAAAGAAACGCATATAGCTGATATATATGTATGTCATAAACTTTTATTAATAATGAAAATTGTACTAAAAATGGTGGGGCAATTTATTAAAAAGTCTCATTAGCTGACATTCAGTCACTCACACACACACACACACACACACACACACACAGTAAACCACTTTGACTCGAGTTTTATCGCGCATTACGCATACGCCATGAGGACCCTACGGGTGCTAATAACGTAAAAATAATAATAATAATAATATGTATGTGTGTATGTACGAGCTAACGGGACGCGGGACACTAAAAAAAAGCCAGCAAGAGGAAAAAAAATAGCGATAAAGTAAAATTTCGATATGGACATTATTAAAGAGCAGCTCGCCGCCGCCCCCTCCCCAAAAGTATACCCCCCCCCCACCCCCCTTCCATTGCGGGGGTTGGTTCTGTAATAACTCCGCTGTGAGATTAAGTATTTTTAATGCGAATGGCAATAAAAATATAAAAATTTCAACGATAAGCCTGATAAGATCGAAATCAATTTCGTTATAATGCATATAAGTACAGATGTATGTGTATGTTGTATATGTGTGAGACTGATAAACAGCCAGCCAATCGTTTATAGCATGTGCTGTTGAAGCATTCATTTAATTTTTTGTTTTTCATTTCTGTTTGTGCTCTCTTTTTCTTCTCAAAGTCAAAATCAATAAATTTTCCACCGCATTCTCATTTGCTCTCGCTCTGAGTCAGCCCTCGGCTCATTATTAATATTTTTACATTTTGTATGCCTTTTGATATTTCGCATAGCATAGTCCAAGGCGCCAGACCGTCAGCCCAGTCTTCCAGCTCTGGCCTGGCCCGCCTGCCAACTCCTATCCTCCCCAATCGACCACTAGGCGGCTGCTTAAGTGTTTTTCTATTATGGCCTGCCCATTTCCCCAGTGCTTTTTACCCCACCAATATTATATTTGCTTTTAAATATTTTGATATACAGCACAGTTGAGGCTTATAACTTGGCACACACATACACTAACAAAGACTCAAGCACCTAGTTACCCAGTGGGACCTTGTAGGAAAAGTTAGAATAGACTTTCAGCTGATGATTATGTGGGATGGCAAGTAGTACTGTGTGTTTTAGCAAGAGGTTTCATTTGCAAATTAAATAAGAAAGGCAGTTACTTTGTTAAATGGAAAGGTATTTTTATATTTAAATGAAACAACCTCTAATGGCAAAACATAACATCTTTAGCATAAGAAAATAACTTATATGACAATATTTATCCTCTTTAGAAGTAATTTTTGAAAACCACAACTGTTTTATTACTTAATTTCAATAAATCTGTCACTTAGATAAGTTTTTAAATATTTTAATCTATGTCTCAGCTATAATTGTCAAGGAATACCACGCAATATACAAAGTAATGTAGTAGAAAGTACGTTTTTCATGCAGTCAGCTCCTGCTGGATACTCAAGCACACACACAGACACAGCTACTCAAACCAGCAGCAGTAGAGCTGGCAGGCATTTTCTCATAAAAATTTCGTACTCGAATAAGACGAAGTAGCTTCGCACACACACACACACACACACAATCTTACACACACACAAACATACACTCAGAGAGACAGAGAAGCAAAAAGTAACCCGCAGGCATTTGGATGGGTTTCGGGTGGCGTAAACTTTGAGGCAGCAGCATGGCCAGAAAAATAATGTAAAGGATGTGCCATGGCGACCGAGACGAAGCCGAGTGTAACTGGAAAATAATATTTTTGCCTCTTTCCACTACTTTTGCCCATCCGTAGTATGTAATTCCTTTTTTGTTCTCCTTCTTCTTTTGCTTTCTTTGCGTTTCTTTTGAGTGTCAGAAATGGAAAAGAAAATAATTTGATGGTTTCATAAAGTCGCTGCATGCCGGCTGGGTGCAGGGTGCGGGTGTCGTGAGGGGGCGTAGATATATGTGTGTGTGTGTGTGTGTGATAAAATTGCAAACTTCCCCTCTCTCTATATATAGATGTTCTGTGTGTGTGTGTTTGTGTGAAAACGAGGACGAAAGCGTAGCAGCAAAAATTTATGGAATTTTTGTTGTTGGTGTTGCTTATTTTTCTTATAGTTGTGAAAATTTCTGCGATAGATTTTTCTTATGAGCTTGAAAGTACGAGTATTTGCTGCATACTTTCGGGGGGTGTTTAGAAGCGTGTGTGCGAGATAACGATGACGATAATGACGATCGCCAGCTAGCTTTATACTGCCTTTCCCCACCCATTTTCACCCACTCCATTAGCTGAACTTGGCGTCCGGTCAAATACACTTGCATTATTATAAAAATGATTATTATTTCTGCCTCCCTTACCCACAACACCCACCCACACACGCATACACGCAAATGGCTTAGATTACACATACATATTTATATATATATATATATACATACACAGTTCTTGTCCTTGTCTCTGTGCAAGTGTGTGTTTCATTATTAATTTTTCTTGTATTTTTTCCACATTTTTCGTATTTTTATTTTATCATGCCTCACACACACACACATTCACACCACTCAGGGGATGGTACACATACATTTTCATATAGTTTATTGTACAAATAATATTTGATAGAAAAATATTTAGTGCATGAACGGGATGGAAATACATTTTCCCATTGGCTTTCCCTTTTGGATTCGCTTTAGCATTTCTGTTCGAACGGCACAGCAAATATGCTGGGAAATTAATTTTTCACTCTGTCCGCCATTCTCTAGTCGACGGAAGATGTGAAAGTGAAAATGAGAAACAAAATATGTATAAAAATTTAACTGAATGAGGCAAAGGCAAATGGTAAATGATTGAGACTATTATTAGGAATGTGTGTGTGTGTGTGTGTGTATGTTATTATTGCAGTTATGTTGCCAACGTTCGTTCATTAGTTTCTAATGAGATTTCGTACTAATGAGCACGTTACGCAGAAATGTTGGAAATTCTGCCAGCAAGTCAACTGTAAAGAACATGGAATACTTTCTGCGAAGGGTGCTCTCTGACGTGTTCGATTGTACAGTTTAATGAGCAGTTCGCCCTCTCTCTAGAGACAACAAATAATAGTCTTCATTTTTAAGATAACCTCTGTCCTTAATGGTCGAGTAGATAGTGTTGTGATAAAGATAACTGGGAAGTTGGATTCCGCATAAAGCAAGCTATAAATAAATTAAATGAAATAAATCAGTAAAAAGGATATTTTGAATTTAATTGAGATAAATACCTTATAGTAAATGGAATAAAGAATAGATAAACTTTAGCTTAAATTCAATAAATCAGTAATAAGAATACTTTCCATTTAATTTTGTTAATTATTTGCCAATAAATGGGGTAAAGAATAGTTAAACTTTAGCTTAAATTTAATAAATTATATATAAGAGTATTTCCAAATCAATTTAGTTAAATAGTTTATAGTAAATGGGGGTAAGAATAGTTAAACTTATGCTTAAAGGTAATAAATCATTAGTAAGACTATTTTTCATTTCATTTATTTAATTACATAATTGTAAATAGGGTTAAGAATAGTTAAACTATGCCTTCAATTTAATAAATCAGTAATAAGAATATTTTCCATTTAATTTAGTCAATTTTTTGACAGTAAATGGGGTTAAGAATAGTTAAACTTATGCTTTAATTTACTAAATCAGCAATAAGACTATTTTCAATATTATTTTGTTAAATACTTTATAGTAAATTGCGTTGAGAGTAGTTAAATACAAGCTGTATGGCTAAATTTTGGTAGTTGCCACTTTTCAATCGCTTCAATTAAATTTGCTTCAAATTTCTTTAACTAAACCATCTCTATAACTTCAAAAGACTTAATTAAACTGCGAATTCCAGTTATTTCACAATATCATAAGGCTCTCCACTATTGTAAAGTAATAAAATGATATCGATCAGTGACTCAACAAGAACTGAAATAACAACTACAATATATAATAACCACAATTCAATTCGCTTCACTCTAAAATCAATTTGTCCCACATATATTTCGGTATGTACAAGCGAAACCCATCAGTCCATCAAACGAACAAACCAAATGTCCCGCCCCCGTAGGCCAAAAACCAAATAGACCTCAACACTTTTAAAGGAAAATGCGGGGGTTGATTCGATGGCCGGAATAATTTCAATTTGATTTTCACCAAAATATTAATTGCATGCACAGCTGGGCGGGGGTGTCATATGAGTTCATATAGAGTGTGGCATATGGGCGACAAGGAAGGACGTAAGCATTATCAATCATATTCGTCAAAAGGTACACGCACCCGGCCCAGAATAATTTCAATTCGTAATTACCCAAAGCCCAGAGGGGGAAAACGAAAGGACAATGTCCATTTGCATGTATGGAGTAGGCGGTCTCAGAAGTGTCAACGGTGTCAGCGGTTCAACGCGCGCTTGGTTTTAAATTTCCTAATAATTTTTGGGGAGGTTCACAGTTGACACCCAAAAGGAGACATAATTGTAAGCTGGAAAGTTTTCAAGTTCTAACCTTTATTTGAATGGCATTTGGCTTTGTTTACGTTTCGCGTGCACACGTGTAGTTGTCCAGCAACAGACATGCGCCTACTACTGGCTGACCCAATCCGAATGCCCCCTCTCCACCAGTCGGTGTGCGTGTGAGTAATTTCGAAAGTGAAAGTGCCGGCATCGGCAATACCGAGTCCGATGGCAACAGGAACACAACGTCACTGTAGTGGACATGCCGACATGTGAAAAGTGAAAGTCAATAGCAAACCTTGACCACGAGACGTGGTCAGACAATTGGGACGACAGACGCTCGACGCTCGACGCTCTGATTCTGATTCTGACCAATGAATTTCAAATGCTGTTGCTGTTGCTGTTGGGCTATTTTGTTCGCCTGGTTCGTTCAACCGGCAATTTCGAATTTTACGCGCACACATGTTCACATATGATACCAGCACAAGCCGGTGCCGAGTGCCTAAAGAAAGAGATGGCAAGAAAGAGAGAGAAAAAGAGTGAGTGAGATAGAATGAATGCGTTGGGGGCATCGAGTATTTGCTGCGCATGTCTAGAAATTGAATCGAGAATCGGACATGGCACAAACGGAACGCAACGCGTCCTCGTTGCGTGGCAGGACAACAGATAGAGAGACAAATACACAGAGCAACAGAGAGACAAACAAACAGACAGACAGAGAGACAGACACACACACACACACACACATATATATAGTGAAAACCTACTAGCAAGTCACTTTCACTTTTCGTGCTGTCATGTGGTTTTTTTGGGGTATGTGTGGGGTTGTGTGGGTTTATGTTGGAGCAAAAGGGGTGGCATACTCACACATGCAAAAGACACACACACACAAATACAAGCATCTTGTAAAGTCAAAATCAATCTATCAATCCCTAAGCAAAAACGCAAACATTGCGCTGTAAATGTCAGGGGAGCTTTCCCGTAAATATCGATGTGCGTAAAAATATATGGCTGTAATATTTGTGGATTAATAAGTATATATGTGTGTGTAGGAAGAATGAATCAAATAAAGTCCAAAATGGAACTTCACTTATGCCTAAGATTATAATACTTCAAATGCAATCAAATCTATATAAAAATGAATGATAAGATTGCAGATATAATTGGTATTTCATACAAATTCACATATTTGTGTGGGAATTACAATAGCAAAGAAAAATAGTTGATGTTGGCTTTATAAACAAGGTGACACATAATATGTATGTTTAAACACTACCAGATTCTGTATATATTTAAAAGTAAGGTTTATTTTGCTGGTTCATTTAGTGGAATATTTAGGAAACTAAAATATTAGACAGTAGTAGGAAATGTAATTTTTATATTCAAATTACATGCTTCCAAATTTGGTTATAGCCAACAAATGTATTTCAACTTGATATTCTTAGTATTGTTATTCGACATTCTTATAGGGAATATCTATAATTGTATTTTAACTGTCTTTTATGATTTACTTACCAAATCAAATAGTTGTGTATTGCTGAGAAAACTTCAGTAAATATAACAAATTTTTGTTTTTCATTGAAATATTCCCAATTGCAATAGAGATGTATTTAATATCTTGCTGCCCTTAATTAGCTGTCATCACAAAAAAGACCACAGATTATATAACTAATCAATTGACTATTACAACCTTCATGGATATTATTCGTGTCGTTTCTACCCCTTGTCTCAAGCACAGGGATGCACTTCGTCTATCATCTTCCCAGCCAAGAAGAAGGCAATTATTTCCGATGTTCATATTCAAGTGAGACAGACGTGTGTGTTGTTGGGTAAGATTATGTTGGAAATGTTGGAAAGGGGCGCAATTGCTTTAATCAGTTTTGGGTTCAGAAGAGCGTACGCATACCATCTTAAGAACTATAATACATGAATGTGACTTGTCAAATGCACTCACTTGAAGATATGAATACAATACAATACTAGTACAAGAACGAATAGGAAAGAATAATAACTGAAGTCTCATTCAGTCTTTCGGGGCCGCACCCTCCGAAAAGTCGCAACAAAGTCACAAATGTTGAATACATTAGAATAACAAAAATGTATGTAACTGTGCTCGACAGCAATAACAACAACGATAGCAACAACAACAAGAACAGCAACAACAGCAACAGTAGTTGGAAAAACAAATTGAAAAACTATCGAGCATTGATAAATTGGCACGAGCAGGAAAAAAGTCAACGTTGCTTGCTGGTATGAGTGAGAGAGTCTTAATGTGTGTGTGTGTGTGCGCGGGTTTATGTGGTGGTTACTGAAAATTTGAAAAAGGGGCGGAGCAATAATAGTTTTCCGGGCAGCGCTGCTCGCTTGTCGCGTTCTATTGTTGGTGAGCGTATATATTTTTTTTTAAGGGAAATTATTTGATTTTTGATATTTTGGGGTGTTTTATTGAGGTTTTTTTTGGGTGTAAAGCATTGGAAAAAATGCTGTGGGTAACTATCTATAACTGTGTGTGTGTGTGTGTGTGTGGAAAACTATTAAAACTGCTGCGGGGTGTGTATTGATACATTTGTGTCTGTGTGATTTTAGTATCAATGTTATTGCTGTTTTGATTTTGCGCGATTTGACAGTATTTTTTTGTGCTGCGTCATGCGACAGTTGAAAACGAGCAAGCCACTTGGCAGGACACGAGCAGCAGCAGCGAAGTGCGCAGGCGCCAGCGACTCGATAAGCAGCGCAAACTGAACGAAACGAAACGAAACGAACCAAAGCGAAACGAAACGAAGTGAAGTGAACGAAACGTGACTGCGCGAATTGAACGAAAGATACTTGTAGCTTTGAAGCAGTGAGCTTTTAATTGCAAAACAGAAATTAAGTGTTTGCCAACGATATTAATGAGTACGTGATCAAAAGTGTTGTAACCTTAGAATGTAATGCCAATTAATCGCAGTTTGTCTTGTCAGATATTTATGGTTAAGTTGCAGCTCTGTTTACACTCTGTCATTTTCATTTAAGTAGACGAAGAGCAGGCAAAGAAATCAAATAAAATAACATCAAACTACCTTGGGCTTTATAGAAATCCCAACCACACATAGACACACACACACACACACACACACATTGAAATAGCGCACATCCTGGCAGGCATTTTTTCTTAACTCCTCAAAGTACCAAAGTGGGCGGAGAGAAGAATTTGCTGCAGAAATTGTATAAAAGCAAAGTCAACAACAACAGCGACAACAACGACAGCAACAACAGCAACAACAACGACAGCAACAACATCTACGAGAGAACCAATTTCCAACCATGGAAACTTAATTTATGTCTGCAGCATAGTTGAGAATATTTTTCTTCTGCCTTCAGAGTCAAGAAATAGGGAAAAAAATAAATTTTTTTTCGGTTTATTTCGACATTTTTGCCTTTCCTTGCCACACGTTGCCAGGCAGCCGCCTGTCCGTTCCACCCAACTCCCCATCCCCCCTCGAACCTTCCCACTCTTCTTTTTGGGCCGTCTTCGTGTCGTTGTCGGCTTCCTTTTGCTTTCTTGAGAATCAAATTTATTTTACCAAGTCATGTTGAGGAAAATTTTTATAAGTTTTATGCGCAGTTCAAGTGATGGTGTCAGAGGGGCGGAGGGCTGTGTTACAAGAGGGGGGGTCAGCTGGTTGGCAAATATTACACTGTGTATGTGTGTGTGTAGTGGGTGGCTGGGTGTTTGGTTGCTTGAGGTGGAGGCAGAGGAAAAGTTTGTGTGTGCTTCGCACAAAATAAGCAAAATTTGTATTCCTTAAATCGGATGACTTTGTATAAATTTTCGTGTGCGGCAATGGGGTTGCAAGTGTATGTGTGTGTTTGTGTGTGTGTTGATGTAAGTGTTTGTGTGTGGGTGGTTGGGTGGCTGGGCTGGCAGCTGGGCGCATAACAAACACACAAAAACTTTTCTATATATGTTTAGCTGTGCGCATGTATTTGTGTACATAATGGAAAAATTTTTCATAGAATTTGCACAAAAATGAAAAAGTGCTAAGAGGAAGAAGAGGAAAAAAAAATTACAGAGCGCCGAGCAGAGGCAAAAGAAAAATGAAATTAAGCGCATAAGGAAATGAGACACAAAATGTTGTGTTTGTGTGTGTGTGTACAACATTTTTGGCAACATGCTTTTGTAGCTGGAAGTTTAGTATATAAGCAGTATGGGACAGGAAATGGGAAGGGGCAGCAGCAGCATAACACGATTTAAGCTTCAGGCAATTCATACCGTAGAATAACCTCAACTGTCCCCCGCCCCCTCCCCCGCTCAACTCTGTCGTAACTACTCCCATGTACATGCACATGTGACCCACACAGCAACAAATACAGTTATGCTCTTACTCCTACTTAAATCCAATCAAATCCCTCGTATTCAGCTGGCATGCTTAAGCTTCCTGCAACTTTAGACACCCAATTAGTTTTTGGGGCTTCTTTAATTAAAGCGCTGTACGCTCTTACTTATTGTGCTTTTCTTTATTTCTATTTTTTGTTTATGCTTTTGCCTTTCTTCTCACAGTAATATCATCCAAAATGGCAGCATCCATATATGCCACCCCACCGCCGGATCTGAGCAGCGAGGACACTGCGCTCTCCGATGTCTCCAACTCATCCACACTCAACACAAATCGCGGCGGCGGCAGCAGCAACAACAGCAACCACAACCACAACAACAACAGCAGCAGTCATACATTGCAGCCACATGAAGCCACAGCAGCAGCAGCAGCCACAACAGCAGCAACAACAACAACATCAGCAATGTCACCCACTCAACAAGCTCTTCTGGACACGGAGTCAAAGTCAAAGTCGCCGCTGTTAAACGCCACGGGAAGCAACACAAATGAGGCAGACATGGAAGCTGAAACAGATGAGGCTGAGGGTGTTGAGGGGGAAATGGATCAGACGGCAATGGCCGCAATGGCAGCAGCAGCAGCAAATGCAGCAGCCATGCAGCTGCAACTGCTTGAAGCGCTCAACGATGCGGCCAAAAAGCGACGCAAGCAACACAATCCGAGTCGTCTCGAGGCGCTTAATTTGACTGGTGGCGAAACGGAGGAGGGAGCTGCTGCTGCTGCGGCTGGCGGCGGCACAGAGGAGTCAGCAACTTCTAATGCTGTCATTGACTACGAGGAGAAATTGTCGAAAATGTTGTTGCCCAAGTCGATGGTTAAACTGAAGCAAACATTCCAGCTGCTGCAGCAACAAAAGTTGCAGCCCGAAGACATATCAGAAGCCGAAGCCGAAGCAGAAGAGGAGAAACAGCAGCAACAGCAACAGCAGCAGCAACAAGAACAGCAGCAACAGCAACACTCCATGATGAATCCCTATCAGACTTACTGCAAACAGTGTGGCGAGAATTTCGAGACAGAATTCAAGTTGAGTCTGCACATGTTGCAGGATCATCAGCAGCAGCAGCAGCAGTCACAACAGCAGCAACAGTTGGGCAGCGATGAGCCTATGGATTTGTTAAACTCCTTTCAAGTAAAGCTGGAGCGTATGGACAGTCCAACACAGCTGGAACTGCAGCAGCAACAGCAACAACAGCAGCAACATCAACAGCAGCAGCAACTCGATTTGGCCAACGGACATGCGAGCGGCAATAAGGAACATGAATTGTGGTTGCAAGCGATGGCACAGCAGCAACATCAGCATCAACAGCAGCCTGGGCTGCCGGGCATGCCGCCCGCCTTTGGATTTCCAACGGAGGCAGCTGCTCTGGGTTGGCCACTGCTTGGCATGCCGGGATTTACGGGCGTGGAGGGTCTGAATCGACCGCCGTTGCGCATCTTTAATCCCGAGGCATATTGCGAGCTGTGCAACAAGGAATTCTGCAACAAATACTTTCTCAAAACGCACAAGGCCAACAAACATGGCATCTTTGATCCTGTTGGGGATTTGAGCACGCCCAGCAACAGCATGAACAATAACAACATCATGAACAACAATATGAACAACAGCAGCCATAGCAACATCAACAGCAACAACAGCAACAATAACAACAACAATACAAGCAACAGCAGTGTTGCCACTTCCATGTTTCCACAACTGCAAATGCCACGTGAACAGCCAGCACAGAAACCAGAGCCACAACTGACACCACCAGCACCACCCACCGTGCACTGTGACATCTGCTCCAAGCGCTTCACCAATGTCTTTGCCATGCGTCGGCATCGCGCCAAGCAGCACGAAGCTGCCACAGCCACGCCCTCGCCGCGCCGTGGCAGCCCCAACGAGCCGACGCCGCCACAGTCACAGCATGTCAAGCTGGAGCCGCAAGTGGATGCACTTGCCGCAGAGACAAAGCCCTATCAGCTGCCCGAGGGATTTCGCGAGGACTTCACGCTGGAGCAGGAGGAGGTGCCGTTTGCGCCGCCCCCGCGTAAGTTGCCACCGCAGCTGCAACAGCAGGCACGCGACTCCAACTGCGCGCCAGATAAACTGCGTCGTCTTGGCGTGCTGCTGCCGGAGGCATTCTGTGAGCTTTGTTGCAAGGAGTACGCCAACAGATACTTTCTACGCACGCACAAATGGAAGCGGCACGGTGTCTTTGTGCCGCCAGAGGAGCTGTCGCAGAACTCCAAAGAGGAACAGTCTCTAATGTCAGCCGGTTGGCCATTTATGCCGCTCAATCTCATGCTGGCCAAGGCGGCAGCCGATCAAGAGCAGCAGCAGCAACAGGAGCCGGAAGCTGAGCCGGAACAGCAGCAGCAGGAGGAGGAGTTGCAAGCAGACGAACAACAACCCAGTAAACGCATCAAACTAGAGCCCTACGAAGAGTCAATGCCGGAGAAGACGACGGACAGCTCCGTGATGGGATTGCAGAATCTGCAGAAGTTGCAGTCGATGTTGCAGCAACTCAACGATTTAAATGGCAAGCGACCTTTGCCCTGTCATCTTTGTGGTCGCGAGCTGGAGCATCAATATGCACTGCGTGCGCATCTTATGACGGAGCACGCAGGACAATTGCTGCCAGAGGGACATCCCATGCTCTACCAGCAACAACAGCAGCAGCAGCAACAGTTGCCGCTAAAGCTTTCTCCTGGAGGCGGCGGTTCACCGATACACGCTGCTGCCACGCCCACGCCGAACGAGCTGCGCTGCCTGCAATGCGAGCGTGACTTTGCCACAGCACAGGAATTCAAGCAACATATCGCCGAGGTGCATCTGGGTCGCATGCCCGGCACCAGCCCCTTGAGGGAAGGCTTCTACACGCCGGAGCGTGCCACAGTGGCAGGTGCAACTGCAGCGGGTGCGGCAACAGGGCCGCCACGCAATGCATACACCATCACGCCCACGTCTAGCTACTGTGAGATCTGCAACAAGGAGCTGTGCAACAAGTACTTCATGAAGACGCACATGCAACGCATGCACGGCATTGAGATTGAGAATGGCGCACAGATTGGCGGCGTTGTGTGCAACATATGCAACAAGGAGCTGTGCAGCAAATACTTTCTGCGTGTTCACAAGCACAACACACATGGCATCATTGAGGATGGAGCTCCGTTGCCACAGCCGCGTGGTCAGAATGGTGTGAAAGTCGAGGCACAACAGCAGCAGCAGCAACAGCAACAGCAGCAGCTTGTGGAGCAGGAACTCAACTTGACGCCACTTGCCAGCGAGTCGAGTGGCAACAACGAACTGTGTCCACTGTGTGCCCGGCAATTCCGCAGCTTTAAATGGCTGCGCACGCATCTGTTGAACGAACACGGCACCGCCGGAGTCGAGAAACTGCGCGAACTGGAGACACCAACAGTTGCCGCGGGCACAGCTGCCAGCAGAAGCAAACCGAACAGTCCCACGCTCAAGATACCCAACGGGAACTCCACTGCCGCCAGTCCGGCCAACAATCTTGCCCAGGCGCTGCAGAATGCACAGCAGCAACTGTTTGGCCAAATGCAGTTGCCGAAGGGAATGCCACTTCCGTTGCCGCTGCCCGGCATGTTTGAGCAGACGCCGCGATTTAAGGAATATCAGTGCTCACTGTGTCCATTCACCACGCCGTATTATGCATTCCTCTTTATCCATGAACGTTCCCATGCGCTGCTCAACAACGGCGGCGATGGGGAGACAAATGTGGCCGCCGAGGCGGAGCCTAGGGACAGATCCTTTGCCGTGGTGCAGGGCAAGGCTAGAACTAAGCCAAATCGAGATAGAGCCGATGCTGAACACATCGAGCCAACGAATCTGACCACCAACAACAACATCAGCAACAACAGCAGCAACAGCAACAACAGCAACAACAGCAGCAGCAGCAGCATAAAGGCTGCTGCTCGTACTCCTCCCACGCCCCACGTCTCGCCAGGCACTGCCAATCCACCAGTTGCTGCTTCCCCGAAGGCACGTTCTGCGACTGCGACTCCCACACCACGCCATCCCAAAGAGGAGCAGCCCCTCACCCCCAACGGCATGGGCGCCCAACGCTCAGCGGCCACGTCGCCCCTGGAGATGTGCAGCGATCTGGCCAATGGCAGCGGTAAGCCCGCCAGTTATGCCCAGCCCATCAAGTCGGAGGAGGCATATCAGATGCAGGCCTTCCACTTGGCGCCCGCTGATGCCGATGCCGAGGGTCTCTTTGCGCCCGCCCTTGTCTATTTGCCGGTGCGGGCGCGAGCCTCGGAGTCGACCACGTTAAGCTTCAGGCTGACACCAGCCTAAGTGACTCCCGGTAAATCACAATTCAACAGAACACAACACAACACAAAGGTGTTGCCAGCGTATGTAAGTTAAATCCCTTCAGTTTTGTTCAGAACCATTTACCACAATTTAAGACCAATGACACGAGCCTAAAGTGAGACATAGACAAAATGTGAAGTAGTAAAGAAAGAAGTTTAAAACGAGTTCAAATTTATTAAACAATCGGTTATTTGATATATTGATTAATCGCGAATAATGTGAAAATGAATCATTCCTTTCTTTGCGTTAAACTCACGTTTAAATCACATTTCAAGCACGTGTCTTTGAGTCTTAAGTTTGATAATAGCTAATCACAGTGCTGGTCAGCAGTTATTGACCCAGTCCCCCAACCCGTTAACCGACAAGAAGACAAGACAAAATAGAGGAACTACAAAAGACTGAGTGCGCATATTAGTTGAGCTCATTATTAAAGTTAATATACAAAAAAGACAAAACAAAACAACAACAACAACAATTGCAGACTCGTATACGGATCTGTAATTGTCGGTATATACATATAAAGAAAATGAGTTTTGTGTATAACATGGAACCCGATACTAAAAACAAAATAATAATAATATTATAACCGAAACAATAACAAGTCCGTTTCAGCTGGCAACACATCATATTTTTTATAAATCCATAACCGATAACAAGAAAGAAATTATAAAAATTAAAAACGAAAAGATTATGACGATGATGATGATGATGAGGAAACACTGCATAACATACCATAGCATACAATACATACACGTACATACATATATCTATATCTCTAGTGATTAATATCAAAGTTCCTATGCGTAATAGTAATTTTTAAAAGCCATTAACGTATCGTAAACGGGATGAAATTGAAATGGAGGAAACTTAGTCAAAGGAAAATTAAATACGTACATAATTCATAAGTCGCTAACCAGAAAAGAAAGGTAGAAAGCCAGCAAGTCGGAAAAAAAAGATATGGGGAGAAGGCGTGGGGCGTTGCAGTTAAAGCATATATAGAGTACATACATACATACATACTAACCAAACATATATCGTAGTAGCCATTGCCACATTACACAAGATACATATATGAACTATCTTAATGTGTATACACGGCTGGGTTCGGTGCGTTTAGGTTAAAGGATTTGGGATAAAAAATATACTTAGTAGTGCTAACTAGTTATATGTACAAACTAGAGGTACAAGATGTCAAGCTTCAGCATATAAGGGAAATTCTATGCACAAATTTGCTCAAAATCAAAATAGGCGAAACGATTCGCAAAGTAGAGAAAACAGAAAAAGTTGATATGCGAAAGTTGTAGATCTAAGGAGAGTTCCATAGTAAACCACTTTTAACTAATCACACACACACACACACTGTAGATAAATTATTCATTTCTGCTCTATTCACAAACAATAATTTTCATTAAAAAAAACTATCCTAAAATCGTTAGCTAAACTAAAATTCAATTATTACACCTTCTGACAGGAATTTATCTTTCCTCCTGCGAAAATTCACAATTAGTACACGAATGCCAAACACACACACACACACACACATGTTGTACATAAAGCTATAGAGAAAACAGAAACAGCTAGAAAAAAAGACCTATATCAACGGTAGTAGTAATCGTAATAGAACCGATTTTGTGTGAATGAACGAAGGGAAAGGCGCCAGTAAAGGTTTTTTCAGCAGCAGGCAAACACGAACAACTCAGGGCAAAAGTACAATGACCATTAGTACTTTTTTATATACTTACTATATAAACAAATAAAATAACGATAAAACGAATAACATAAAATAAATACTAATGAAATGATGAAAAAGAGAATAATTAAAATAAAAAAAAGTAAAAACATTTATAAATGCTACCTCAGACGGACTTGAAAACAATAATTTAAATAAATGAATTTATATAACAATATAAACATTTATGCTTAAATAAAAGAGAGAAAAAAAACAAGAAATGAAAGCAACTTATAGAGCAGAAGTAAATTAAATTTTTAGTGAATTTACCTCAAGAAACCAAACACAAACAAAAAAAAGAGCCATACACAAAAACTAAAAGATAAAGTAACGAAAAACACAACAATTTATACTTATTGGATTAGTCTTTAGTTAAAAGTATTATCTAATTATTATTACATTATCATTTGCTATACAAGTTTAGTTTTAATTGTAAGTGGCACTGACACATTCCACAAGAGAACGCACCCAAAACCGACCAAAATACGATGCTAGTCGCAAATATATAACCACAATAAGCTCATTCTAGTCAAAGTTCGTGGGGGGACGCAGCTGCATGGCGTGGCCGTTACAGCGACGTCCCCCCCCCAAACACCTTATAGATGATATATACAAGCCGTATAAACAGACAACAAGACAGTCTCCCTGACTGACTACAGTGCTGAGCACATTTTCATATATTATTTTGTAGTATTTAAGGCGTTTGTTCTTTATGAAAATGTGTCTCAGTGCTAAGGGCAGTTCAGCGAGAATGTAAGAAATAAAAAAAAACAAATAGAATGTTTAAAATTCATTAAAATGAACAGCGGCGACAATTTTGCTATTTTTAATTTTATTTTTTAAAAACGTGTGTTTTTTAAAATGCTGCGTGCCTTTTAGCAATTGCGTCGCTGTTCAACACTAAACCAATCATCAACTAAATAAATAGTAATAGAAATCCAAATACCAAATAGAATATAATCAAAAAAAAAAACAAAATAAAATAGTTTATAATTTTCATTTACAATTAATTATAATTATTTACACAATTTAATTAAATCTTATTTTGTAATGTATATATTAATAAAAAAAAACGAACACATGTATTTGTTAAACTTGAGTTGAGTTTTTCTCTTCATTTATTCACTTGATTTATTATTTTATTTTCAATTTCCCTCATCCCAAAATGTACCCAGTCAAAGTGTGCCAGTCTCGAGCCGGGTGTTAATACAACTCGAGGTCTACTTCAATCTTATCGCAGCCCTTAAAAAATTGTCACTGATTGTCGACAATTGACTCTCTCACACGCAATTGCAGACCTAAGTATTTCTTTATGTTTTTTATTCTTTAAAGAACTGAGAGTTGTTTTCGGTTGCTATAGGGGTCACTTCTTATGCCGGTTGAACGCCTTCGATATCAAATTATGAAATTGTTATTTGATTGAATTTTCAAATGAAATTTGTCAACAATGCCAGTTGAGAATAGAACATGTATGTTAATGACTTATCTTCTTTAAAACTCGGCAGCTGCCTTTGCGTTCGATTCCGGATCTAAGTCGAGAGTTTACAGTCTGTTATCAAATACCACAGGCAACCCTCATAAAAAGTGAGACTCGCTTCCGGCTCAACCCCCACGCATAAACGCTGATTAGTCTATTTGCTTAAAAAATATACCCTCCAAATGATTAGTGAAAACAGCGATAAAAAAAAACACAAAAAAACACAAATATAATATAAAATAGAAAATAGAGAAACAGAAAACCAACACGGTCAAATGCAGCCGTTGTGAGGGTCAAGCTAAGCATACTATTTTCCATGGAAAATTCAAATTCATACGCAGCTGCTGCTGGTAGTAAAAAAATATGCACAAAGCGTAGAAATCTACAAGCAATTGATTAAAAATGCACAGTGAGAGAAAAATAATGTTCGCTAGCAAGGAAAACTATAGAATATTGTTAATGAAGGGACATACTTATTAAATAGGTTTTTATGTATGAAATCTACTACTACATTTCTCCAAGTGCTGTCCAGTTTTTACAGGGACAGAGCAGAGCCACCCTTAGGGGTTTTTTTTCTTCCGTTAATTATTTGTCACGTGTCCATGCAAATTTCATTCCATTGATTACGCTTTCGATATTCGATACTCTCTCTCACTCACCGCTGGCTACTGCAATTATAGATATAACTATGCTGCATGCGAAAGTCCTTCAAATTGATATCCGTTGTCCAGGGATGCGAAGAAGCAGCAACCCTCAAGAATGGTTGCCAATTGGCAATTCCCAATTTCTGTTGCACCCTCCACGGAAAATCGTATTCATGCAAATTCTGTGTGTGCTGCCTGCTATTTTTATTTTTCTTTTTCCTATATTTTCTATTGAATTTTTATGGCAATTTATAATGGACTGGCATTTTGGCATTGTGCTCGTAATCCTGGGCCAACAACAATTGCCAAAAACGATGTACTTTGTACTCGTACGGCGGCAACGGGGGGTGGCAATGTGTGGTGGCACAATTTGCATGTTTAAAAGTGTACAGCGGGAAAATGCAATATAAATGCAAGGCAAGGCAAGAATATTGTATGGGAAAAATGAAAAATGCAATTTACTTGACATCGTGACGTTTTTGCAGAGGGTGTTCCTCTCTCCCTCTCCCTCTCCTCGCTTTGCAAATGTTCAGCACCATTTGCCAAAATTCTGTATGCAAATTTAAGCGTTGCAGCCATTAAACGAAATGACGTTATTACAATCTCTCAATATTGCACAAGGCTGAGGCTGTCTTTGGTTTTGGGTTGTTAACAATTCGCCTTTAATTTATTTAAATTACTTTCACACACTTTGCTTTATTCGTTTATGAAATACAAAAAGAGCGCACAAATCAAAATTGACAAAAAAAAGAATAAAATATAATAAGTATATACATACATACCTATATGTAAATGGATAAGTAAACAATTTTACAAAGAACTTGCAACGTACCTTTAAATGAGCATAAATCAAAATTTTGGCCGCAGACACAAAAAACCAAAATGTCTGTTGAGCTGGAGAAAAATCAAAAACCTTTTTATTAGATTTAAGAAAAATAAAAAACACCCAAGAAAACAAAAAACAACAACAAACAAAATGAAAAACTATTTGAAATGCAAACATCAAACATAAATTCTTAATAGCATTTAGTTGTAAGCAAAATTCAAAATTGCATTGAAAATTTATTATTATTAAAATGATGTTGAGTTAAGAGTTAAGAGACGAGCATGAAATCAAAAAAAAGAACGATGAACGATGAAAAGGAAGACGACGAGCAAAAATCAAAAGAATTATATTCAAAATGAGAAATCAAAACAATTTATTTTGCAATTGGCAAATATACATATATATATATCTAAATATATATTATATTTAACATTTTACTCTTCGAAAAAAAAAAACTTTGTTATTATGTAAAACTCTGTGTGAAAACAAAACGAAAAAAAACAACAACTTTAAAATAATTATTTATATTTATATATTATATGTAATGTGTAACGAAATGAGAACAAACATTTATGATCAAGAGCAGAATCAAAAGCACCCCGAAACTTAACCCAATCCCAATCCCAATCTCAATCCCGAATCCCGAATCCACACCTGTTTCCTCCCTCACACCCTATTGTCATTCGATTGTAAGCGAGCATTTATCAAAAATTGTATGTGTTTTAATGATTATATTAAATATATATACAACCATATACATATATATATTGTATGAATTTAAACCATTAAATATAACAAAAAAAAAAAAAAAAAATCACAAATTTTATTCGTGTAAAGAAAAAACAAAGATACAAACGCAGTGCGAACGTGTCATCATCTCTGCTTATTACAGTCGCCTCTCTCCTCTCTCTCTCTCTCTCTCTCTCTCTCTCTCTCTCTCTCTGGGTATAATTTTCTTTCTTTGATTTTCCGACTCACGCTGCTGTGGAAACTTCTAAGCTGATTTTTGCGACCCTTGAGACAAAATGTGAGAAAGTTTCTCCCTCTGCTTCCTGTGCAGCTTTTCGAGTTTTGACATTTGCTTTCTGTTTTTGTTGGGCTCTGATCTCGGCCAAAACCACCACCCTACTCCCCCCGAGTTGGGAAATCAGAGTATGTCAATATTTGTATTACATGCGAGGATGTCTTATCAATAATTTTTGTAAAGAATGCGCCTGCAGATGGGAAAACGAGATGTTCGAGGCTAAAAGCGAAAGGAATTCTCTTTTAGCTCGGGTGTGTGTGTGTGGGGGGTGTGTGGGGTGTGTGTCCGGCGCGTGTTTGTGACAGTTCTATAGTTTGATGTTCTTCCTGTTGCCCAAAAACTTTTCATATAAAAGGCTGTTTGATAATTCCGCAAAATACAAGTTGGCATTGTTGCCGAATTGACAAGTACTCGACTCTCTTTCTCTACATAAAGAAATGAGAATGTCCCGTCGGTTGGTATGAGTGGGGCGTCACTCAAGCTGTTTGTTTGTTTGTTTGTTTTGCTTATTGCTATCCCCATCAAGGGCTGAGCTGTCGAGGCTAAGTGCTGCCGCCGCCTTGCCTCAATTCAATAAAATTCCCAAAAAAAATGAAGCTTGTCGCCCCCTCCATCCCATCCCATTGTTGTGACTGGACTGGTCATTAACTCTAAAAGTACAAGTTGAAAATTAGTTTTTAATCGATTTTACAATCACACACACGCAGGCACAATACAACAAATTATACACCACCATACATACAAAAACACAACAATACACTCATTCAGAGTCAGAGGCTATGGGCATTAAACATCCAAAATACGTAAGTACTGCGACCCCAAGACAACACAACATACAATCAAAAATATATAGACATATTTATATATAGTATGTGTCTGTGTGTGTGTGTGTGTGTCTGGGTGTGTGTGTGTGCGAGTGTGTGTATATTATTTGGACTCTCAATTAAATTGTGCTGGCGGAGGCAACGACAACGGCGCCAAACACAAACAACGACAACGACAACAATTTTGTCACCATATGCTTTGGCACCATTTTCAAATGTTGTCGCTACTAAATACCCTGCCTGTAATTATTTAAAAGGGGTATATGGCAGGCCAGTAAGTATTAGATATAATTATATGTCTGATCAAGCATTTACAGTGACTTTAAACACTGTGTTAAATTGTTTTCAACTGATTTCAAGTCATGAATGTTTACAGACTGTATACCCTGCACAAAATTACTTAAAATGGGTATATGAGTGGTTAATAAATAGTAGACAAATGGAGGATATAGAGTTCATGTATATCCTGCATAAAATAGATTCAAAAGACCATATAAGTATTAGATATCTGAAGAGCACAAATGAAACTGATTGGGTATCGTTTATAGAATGATTCTGCACAAAATGGATTTAAAAAGTATACAGAAGTATTGTAAGTATACATTTTAAAATGTCTACAGGGTAGCTTAGAGTATGGCAATGTGTATTTAAATTGTAAATGTTGCCATTATCCTTGTCGCGTCGCAAATGGTCACAAGTCCTTGGCTCGTCGTGTCAAAAACCTACACATAGCACGCCAGGCAGTCAGCAAAAACAATAATAATAATAACAACAACAACGAGAAACTTTAATAATTTAACTTATTATGGATTTTTGTTTGGAAAATATATTTTTTTGGCTGTTTCTTTTTCTCATTTTCCAGCTGTGAGCGGTGAGGGTGGAAATTTTAGTTTTATTTTCCATTATTCTTACGCTCTCCGTTTGTTCTGTTCTGTTGTTGTTTTTGGTGGCATATGCACATTAGAACCGAAATGTGGCAATTTAAATAAATGACACGCACTAAGCGAGCCAAAGGAACAGAGAGGGAAAGGCAGAAGGAAGTGTGGGAAGAGGGGCAAGGGGGCGGAACTATGGGCTAATGAGTTTTAAGAACGCAAACGGCAACGGTGACTATTTTTAAGCCATTTATATGTTTCTTTTTTTGGCGTACCAAACGGTGAAAAGGACAACGATAATTTTGAGATTAATAGAATGTGGCTCAGTCAGGATTCTTGCTCTGGGGATAGAGTAATTGCCTCAGCACATCGAGGGTTACATATAAACTGATCTTGGAGTAGCCAGCTTTGAGCAGGTTCAATTCCTCCTCTTCGAGTATAAAGAATGGAGGATCTTCGTTGAGCCCTGGCGGTTGATCTTGCAACAATGCGGCAGCATCACGCCCTAAGATATACACCGCCCGATAGGCTGATTCATTGGCCAACTGTAGGTTTTTTTGTATCGCGGGATCATCGAAATTGTTATGATGTAGTGGCTGTGGAATGCTTAACATGGCCAATTCCAGATGCCACAACATACGCCGCACAATGAAGTCGGCATATTTGCGCTGACGATAATTGTGTATAAACTTAAGCAAGGTTTTCTCAACGTCCCGATCAATCGTTTCATGTGCCATCAGTAACAGTATCTGACACAAGATCATACCCAACAACAAGAGACAAGACAGGAGTGGATGTTCTTTCACAATCATCAGGAGTTCCATATAATAAAATAGATCCCGCTGCTGTTCCACGTAGTTCTCTTCCAAAACGAAGGTGAGCAGTCCCAGGAGCGCTACAAAAACACCCATCTGATAATAGTAGCGCTCCAGATAACGCTTCAGGTTGCCCAACCTGCTCATATTGCGGACTGCAGAAATATCTAAAAGTAAAAAAAAAGCAATTACAGTTTTTTTTTGTGAATTTTTTTTTTTTTTTGAAAGAATATTAAAAAGCTTCTAAGCTGAAGGATTAAGTCAAAATGGGTCGACTTGACAGTAAGTAAGAATTCTAAAATTACTGGTAAATCTGTTTAACACGTACATTTATCGGATACTTCTGGTAAGCTTAGTCGTAAGTTTTTCTAACTTACGCTAAATGTATGTTCTTTACATATTATTTTTTGCATTAATAGTTTTTAACTCTTTTTCTGCTGTTTAAAATATTCTTCTGATCTTTTAATACCCTGTGGGGGTATATTAAGTTTGTTAAAAGTAAGTAAAAGGTCTAAGGAAGTCTGACAGATCTGCATCAACAGCCGAGTCGATATAGCCATGTCCGTCTGCCCGTCCATCCGTCTGCCCGTCCATCCGTCTGCCCGTCCATCCGTCTGCCCGTCCATCCGTCTGCCCGTCCATCCGTCTGCCCGTCCATCCGTCTGCCCGTCCATCCGTCTGTCCATCTGTATAAACGAAAGGATCTCAGAGATGGTAAGAGCTAGAAGCTTGAACTTGGTCTCCCAGCACTGCTAATATTTGCAGGCAGATCAAGTTTATCTATAAATTTGAATGCCACGCTCCCTTCGCCCACAAATCAAGAAAATGCTCAGAACAAGAGCAATTTTATAGCTAGAGACTTCAGATTTGGCACACAGGATGAATATTTTGCGGTCGATGTGTCCAGGAAGAGTCATCATGATGAGACGTCTTCTTCGCCCACAAATTGAAAACGAATTACAAGAGAATTACATCGGGAGTGAATTTGAGCGGGTCCCTGTAGTGCCACAGGGTCTATTATTGTAGGAGTTCTGACTGTCCGTTTTGTGAATAATATATAACTTACTTAACTTTTTTATCTAATCAGCTATAAGTATATAACTGAATTGTTCATTTTACAATCATATTTTTAATTTTTGTTATATATTCTAAATAATTTAGTCTAAGTTAAATAAATAAAAACATTGAACTCATTTCACTTCGCGGGATTTATCAGCTATGATACCTTATTCAATCTCAGCTACAGCTTTGGGTCTGCACCAAGAGATGGAGTTAGTCAGTAGTGGGTATGAGAAAGAGAAACGTCAGCATTTTTATTAAGTACGGACGCACAACTTTCACTTTCACTTTCAGTTTCCAATCTCCATTCGAATGAGAAACCGAACCAAAGCCATCAAACTAAACTGGGATTTAGTTCAGTTTGTTGCGTTTTGAGATTTTTGCGCCTTTCCCTTTCAATTGGATACGCACACACACACACACACACATATACATACATAGCCTTTGGGCGTTGATGAGTTGAGGGAATGGGAAGTGGAGCAGGCAGAGCAAAGGCACAAAACTGCCCCGAGGTGTACACACACACACACACACTCATTTAGACATCAACATGTATGGTTACATAGCAGCAGTTACAATGGGGCTGCTGCTGTGGCAACTGAGGGGAAAGAAAGGGGATAACATAAGAAGTAGACAGAGAAAGCTACAGGAAACAAGCAACAAGATGGCAGCACATTTTGTAAGAAAGTTGAGAGAAAAATAAGAGAAAAATTGTAATTTTCATCAAAAAAAAAAAAAAGAAAAGAACTTTCATTTTATTTTATTCTTGCTTGACCTTAAAGGAAGACAAGAGGGAATGCGACAAGACAAGCTCGACTAGCTGATGCTCTACAAGACAAAAGAGAACGAGATGTAAGTACAAGAATTAGTTTAGCTGAATAACAATACAATGATAGTTACATATAGGTAAACTGTAACTTTATATTGAGCAAACAAATTGCCTATTAATTTATTTATATATTTTTGAGACTTACCTGCTAGCGTGTTGATTGGCCTAAGTCTGTTATACCCGTTGCATTGTAAGGTAGAGCGCATAATGAGTAGCTCGTGCCCGCCTGCTACACTTATGCATAAGTGTGTGTGTGTGTGTGTGTATGCCACAGCCACGCAGCCACACATGTGTGCGAGTGTGTGTATAATACGGTGAGGCTATCGAAAAATTCCAAAATAAAAAGAAAAATTTAACGCAAAGGCAAAAGGCAAAACTTTGTCGGGGGGAATGCGAGGATGTTGCCAAGAAGGATGCTGTTCCTGCTCTGCTCTCGGTATACTGCTGCCTGCTGCCTGCTGCCTCCAGCCCCCTGCCACTTGTGATGTTGTAAGGCCGCTTCTCCAATTTCAGAGACTCATGACGCCGCCGTCATTGCCCTTTCAGATGGGGGTGGTCATAGCCATAGTTGTTGCTGCTATTTGGGTGCGTGTGTTTCGTATTAGGCAGAGGGCGACGCGGCGGATGCTAAAGTGAAAAGTAGTAAATTGAACTTTTTTTTTCTTCTTGTTGGCTTTCGCCTGGGCATTGGCTTGGGTTTGAGTTGGAGTTGGACTTTGAGTTTGGGTTTGGGTTAGAGCAGAAGGAGGATTTGGTATTTGGGTTTGGGTTTCCTTCGGGCTCTGCCTCTGTGTGTTCGTTTTTATATTTTGTGGGCAATTTGTACTTTCCTGCGTTCAGCACTTTTTGCCGCTGCTTTCTTTACTTGCTTTTCACTTTCATTTGTGTTTCATTTTACGGCATGCGTGTATCTGTACGTATGTGTGTGTGTACTTATTGTAGTTTGTGCTCGAACGGTTGCAGAATGTGGGAGCGTTTCTTATTTATCGCTTTTCAAATTAAAGTTGAGCGCTGGGCAACCTGGCAAATTATTTATAGTAATAAATATGAGATTCGATTAATTAAACCGCACAAAAATCCAACGCAGCTGATAATAAATTGTAAACTATAACAAAGCGTAGCTCTAGAAATCAGAATGCCAAAATTGCCAAGCCAAATAATGGGGCAATATTCCAACAAGATGTCTGTATGAGGTGTGTGTGTGTGTGTGTGTGTGTGTGAAGTCAAGCAAAGTGACGAAAAAATAAATGGCCTTTATATATGTACATACATACATATTGTATATGTATGTGTGAGTGGGTGGCAATCAAGTTTGACTGTGACAAGCGCCGAACAAAGTCCGCCTCAGCTGAAATGTATGCTACACTTTTTTTTACTTTGTTTACGTGATTTTGCAACTCAACTCATTATGCGAAAATCAATAGAAAGTAAACGCAAGTTTAGACCGTGACAACAAGCAGTCTCTCTCTGTCTCTCATTCATTCTCTCTCTCTTTGTTTCTTCTCTTTCTTTCTCTCTTTTATATCCATTACGAACTGTAGTAAGTAGTTCAATTTCAATGACATCAATAAAATTTCGATAGAAAAATCGTTCCCCCCCCCAAAAAAAAAAACGAAAAAAAGAAACGGCAAAAACAAAATTAATTAATTTATGTGCCCAGTGCCAATCGGAATTTTCCATGGCAATACACACACACACACACACACTGACACAATAACGCACACACACAAGCTACAATCTATGTATACAATTTTTCCAATTTCAACGTCATCATCTAACATTTTCGTCCTAATTTCGTCAACGTTGTTGTTGCTGTTGCTGTTGCTGTCGCCGCTGCTGTTGACAACAACAGCAACAAGGACTCATTACAAAAACATAATAACAAAATAAATATTGAAAGAAATGGCATAAAATTATAAAAGCCCTCGCGTCGAGGAAAACAAAATAAGCAAACGCAACTTGACAGCAACAGCCTGAGCCACGGCTAGCCCCCACTTCCTCTAACTCAAACTGAGGCGCCCCCAACGCGCCAATAAATTTCATGCACTATCACACGGACAAACACACACACACACACAGTTACAGAAACAGCTACAGACATCGAAGTGCGTAAGTAAGCCGCTTACGAAAGTGCGTGTGTCTGTGTGTGTGCGATTGTGTGTGCCTGTGTGTGTGTGTGTGTGTGTGCGGTCAGCTTTTGTGTTGAGTTTATATTAAATAAGTAAAAAAAAAGAAAAAGAAAAAGAAAAGGGGCGAAACAAACAATCTGACGATGACCAACTGGCCAACTCGTCCCAAATCTTCCCTCTTTATATTTCTAACGCTGCAGACTTTTATTTTTATCTCTTGGCTGTGTATGACAAACAGCAGCAGCACATCAATAACTGAAAGCAACGGCAAACCTAAAACTAAAATGTATATTTGCCAAGATACTTCTACTTAGCAGACAGACATTCACACGTACATATACGTTCGGTTTCTACATTTGAAATGAAATAAAGTGCCTTGAGAATATTCTAGAACTTATCACGATACATGAAAAGTATTTGTTGTACCTTTAAATATCTTATAAATATCATAACAACACCTTTTAAACTATAGATTATTTATTGTGCGCATTAAAAATGGTCAAAGAACAAAAATCAGACATAAGGAGGCATCTCCGGCCCTATAAAGTGTTTACGTATATTCATGATCGGTATAAATAGCCGAGTCGATTGACTCCTGTCTGTCTGACTGTCCGTCTGTCAGTCTGGCCATCCGCCCGTCTGTCAGTCTGTCCGTCCTTCAGTCTGTCCATCCGTCTGTATGAGCAAGTGGATCTTAGCAACTTCAAGAGCTTAGAGACTTCAAATTTGGAATGTAGGGTCCTAAACACCATAAGTAGATCGACTTTATTTTAACGCAATTTGAAAAAGAACTATTACAGGCTCAAATTTTAAGATAACACAGATTAACTTAACAGATAGTTGAATTATAACTAACGATAAGCAATTTGCTGTAAGTTTCATAGCGATTGACCCATTAATAAAGAAAATATTAATTAATTTGTTTTGAATCATATATTTCATAATTTTTGACCAGAGCGCTAACGATATTCTATATATTTGCGCTGTCGGTCGCTGTAGCTCTAAACATTGTGTCGATAGAAAAAAAGCTGAAATCTATACATTGTGTGAAAAGCTGAATGCTACTGGCTAAAATTAATATTTGCGTTTGCCTACACGCATATTTGTTAAGGTTAACACAGCTTAACTCAACAGTGTAACAAAATAAGTAGAACAATTTGACCCATAAATAATAGAGATCTTCCAGCACTATTGCTTAGGAGTTGTCGAGCACTAAATACTCAAACTAATAATTATATTACATATAATAATTAATATGACCGATTCTCTATACACATGTTTGACAATTTCACATTTATATCAAAGTATTAAAATAATAAGCAATTTTCGCATCAACAATTACATTCCAGTGTTGGCAGACTATCGTAAACAAGCTACTCTCGATGCAACCAATGTCGATTTTGAGCTATATCTTTAAATATATGTATACATAAGTAAAAGCAATCCCATTATAATCCAGGGTATCCTACTGTCACATGGCTCGACCGACCGGCTTGTTACTTATTTTTATATCTTCCGCTTGATTCTCATACTTTATATCCTGAATTAATTGTGATATCAATAGAGTTCTAATGGTGATATGGTAATAAGAGAGAGAATAGCATCTTTAGATATATTAAAAAGTAGTCTGCCTAGCTTTATATAATATTCCTAGGTTGGAAATACAGTAAAAAAAAATAGTAATAAATGAAAACTAAACAAATTTATATTTTTAATAAAAATACTTAACAAATAATAGATATTACGCAATTTTATGGTACTGAATTAGCTAAACTTAGAAACTGTCATTGTTATATATTTTTAGACCCTTTATTATTTACTTTTTTTAAGCGCAGTGTTAAGTGGCGAAAAAAACCAAGAAACCAGCATCGTTTGTTTTTTGGGCGTGTGTTCATTTTTGTGTGGCACGTGTCTTGATTTAAAAGTCATAATTTCTGATGCCAGCCAACCCAAACAACAACAAAACAGCCAAAGGGCCAACTTTAACACCAACGAAAAATAATAAAAAAAAACACAATAGTTTTTTCTTATCTTTTTATGGGAAATTACAGTCCGACCCCTAAATGAGACCCTAAGTCCGGGACAAACAGTCGCATGAACGTGAGCGCGCGCCAATAATATCGAAATCGAGTAAGTAAACATAAACACATAAAATAAAATATAAGATACAAATGTACAAATGTATCTGCAACTGTGTGTGTGTGTAAGTATATGCGATGTTACGGGTCGTTTGTAGTTTAAAAACTCTGTCCCCTGTCTTCTACCCTCTCCCTCTCTCCCTCTCTCTCTCTCTCTCTCCCTCTCTGCCTGTCTATTGTCCGAGCTTGGCAGCTGCTTTTCGATACAGAAACTGAAATTGAATTTGAAATCAACACGCGTGCGAAGCGCGAGACTGTCACATGCTCCAAAATGTAAGGGGAACCCGAGAATTGTGGAATGGCCAGACTTTAGTTTAGAATTAGACGGGTTAAGGGGCCTGCTGTTGCACAAAGGTCGCGACGACAAAAGGGTTGCATTTCGACTCTAAATCAATTGTGCACCATTTTTCCAACACTTTTCGTTCAAAATGTGTAAAATTTTAGCCCAAAAATGGGAAAAATGGAAAAAGGGGTCACCAAATTACTTTTGAGCGCGCTGCAACAAATGCAGCAAGGGATATTCAATGATCTGTGGCAAGGGGTTGACACTGGACAACAACAACAACAACAACCCTTTCGTTTTCCAAAAGTTGCAATTTCGATGCGGATAATGCGAATTTTCCAGGCAAAATTGTAAAAGTTTTTCTTGACATTTTGCGCAAAAACCAAAAAAAAAAAAAAAAAAGAATAGGAAAACATAGGAAATCAAAAGGTTGAGGGTTAGGGGCAGTTACCCCCTGTCACCGAAATGCCGCCGCGCATTGTGTAAATAAAGGATCATCGGCACAACTGTCAGACGACCATGCGAAATTAATAAATTACACTTTTTTTCACAAAATTTGTGCCAATTTTTGAGGAGGAAAATTTAATTTTTTTTTGTGAAACTGCACCTAATCTAGTGTAAAGGGGAAAGGGGAAAGGCGATTGGCGATGAAGGGGTTGTGACACATTAACTGAACCCATTAATAAGCGTTGCCAACCCCGTTCGCGACCCCGGCGCATCGCCTGACACGCGTGGGTCAGTGTCAATCGGACCGGGAACAGAGCCGTACCCGAACCCGGACCCGGATTTATAATCGACGAGGTCGCTGCTAATGCGTCTGACAGGCGACACAAAAAAATAATGGGTGCAAAAATACAAAGAATAAGCCCAAAAATAAAAAAAAAAACAGTGCAAACTTCTCACACGAATTGAAAAAAATGGAATTTTTCAATAAATTTGCACAGACGGCGCGACAAAAATTGAATAAACAACAAAAACTAAAACGTCAATAGAAGGGAACTGGCAATAATCCTCTTAACTGCGAAAACTGTCGCAAAACTGCAACAAAGGAATCTGAAAAAGTGGACAGTAGGGAAGTTTCTTGTTTATAATGCTGGTCCGATGCCATTTCTTCTGTTGTTGTTGTTGTTGTCGCCGGCAGCATTTCAATAAATGAGATTTCATACAAAATTAAGGGCAAATACGCGCAAAACTAGAAAATTAATGATCTCGACTGAGCTGAACCTTTCAAATGGTTCGTTTGATATAATTGCTGTAAATCAAATCGATTAATTGAAAACTCCACTGATATTTTTAGTATGCGGATTAGTTATAGCATGCTTTTAGAATTGCTGAAATTCAAATGATTAATTAAGAACTGCACTAATGTTTAATAACATGCTTAATTTAAGACTATATCATATTTATGAGCATATAGTCGGAACGTTTTCTATTCCAAGGAAAGGATTTTAACAGCATTTAAAAAGGGAAGGCAAAAGGAAAACGTTTGAAAAAATGTATGGAGAAAAGATTTTAAAATTAAGCGGAATTAATAGAAAGCCATTTTAACTTCCATTATTCACAAACAATCATGTAGAAATTTGTAATAATTGCTATTGAAAACTACAAGAGATTTCAGTCTTCCTGAAATATCAAAGATTTAATTTTTCACTCACAAAACTGCACTTTTCTCAAATTTAAACAAATCAAATAAATATTGGTATATTTTATATAATAAATATTATCCTTTAAAATGTATTTAATGCCTTTGTATTATTTGTCTATTTATTATATAAATAAAGTAAATATAAATTAAAAGCAATAGAACTAAAAAATAAATATATATATATAGAAAACAAATCAAATTAAATATTTAAGATACAATGAATAAGAATAGTTTTACTATTGCAACAAAGTTATTTGGCTAGGTAACAAAAAATATATAAGAAATATAAAAATATTTAAAAACAAATTAACATATAGTAACTATATAAAAAATTACTTGCCTTATAAACCTATGAATAAATGAAATAAAATACAGGAACAATAATGCATTTAAATAAATAATTCTACTTGAATATTAATTCTGGAATAAGTTTTTATTGTTTTTGTATACAAAACATTGTTAGTGACTAGTGCATTTATTTAAGGAAATCCTTGTTGCGCAAGGAAATTAAGCGAAACATAAAAATATATAATGAAATATTGAATCTACAAATAAATTGATTTTATTTCAATACATATGAAATTTAAATAAATTTCCCAACAAATGTATTTTATTATTTTGCAGGAAAACTTTTGGGTTGTTAGGCATTTGTTAGCTAATTAATAAATATAAAATATAAACAATAAAATATCAATTCATAGTAAAATATAGCAGCTGTCCCTGTATATACATAGTATAATAATTATAACAAAGATCAAAAATATTTATCATGTTTCACATCCATATAAAATACTCGTATCACACTGGTGTTCTTCGATTCATGTGGCAACGCCACAAAATAAGTGCGCCATCTATAGTCTTGCTGCTGCCTTTTCCCTGTGTTGCAACCATTTCAGATAGCATATTTTTCCACTGCACCATTTTTATTATGACACAGTTGCCTGCAAACAGATGGCGCTAATAACACCGCACACGTATAAAACGCCATCTATCGCTTGAGCAAGTGTAATTCATGTCGTTTAAGCGTCCTTGTGTTGATTGTGCAAAGCACTATCTAGTGTTGATTGTAGGCAATTTCAGGATCAATACGAATAACGCAAATGTCATCGATAAGTTTATCGTTCGATAATTGCGCCTTATTTGAAATGTCACTGAATGCTGTTACAATTTAAATCAAGTAAGTAAAAGCTTAAAACTAAGGTGCATTTCTTAATAAAAAATGTTTTAATTAATAAATAATTAGTAAAATAAATGCTGTTGCTATTTACAAAAAGATTTATAGCTTACACACATTTAAAATTCTAATATCTTCAACTTGTTTTTTTAAGATTTGAGTATCCTTTAGTTTCTAGCACATTGCAACACTTGCAATAAACACAAAAACAACAACCAGCACCATAAACAAAGTCTATAGGTCTTCAAAGTTGCCAAGTGTGCGTGTGTGTGTGTGAGTGTGTTCATTGTTGTTGTTGTTGTTGTTTTTTTATGTTTTGTCGTTTGCTGGTGACCCAAATTCCTTTTAAGTAATCTTTAGTGATAAGCGGAAGTGCATGTACTAAATACAAAAAATTAGAAGTGTGTCTGCCTCTGTGTGGAAATAAGGAAAACTATGCCCGCTACGACGTAATTAGAGCTTTTTATGTTTCATTTACAACTTAATTAAGAATGTATTTGCGCAGCAGCGACGACGACGACGGCGACGGCGACGGCGACGGCGACTGAATGAATGCGCCGCCTGCCGCATGAATGAATCGAATCGCCAGATAGTATATGTGAATGCTATATGTTTGGTATATGGTATATGGTATACTCGTAATACTAGTGCACGTACCAGACCAGAGACAGAGTCAGTGCCTCGGCGAGTGCCCAGTGCCTACGTCTCCGTCTCCTCCTCCGTCTCCTCCTGCGTCTCCGTCTCCACCTCCGTCTCCACCTTCGTCTCCGGCTGCCATGAAATATGAAATGTGTATGACTGAATGAATGAATGAATGTTGAGTGTTGATACGAGGCGGGACAAGCGGGTTTAGGGGGCGGGGTGGGATTTATGCTTGTGCTTGTGTGTGTGTGTGTGTGTACGCCGGATCAGGCCAGGCCAGGCCAGGCCAAATATACACGCCACATATACGAGCACACATAACCGGAAATGAGTTAGTTGAACTTCCGTCTTGGAGCGACTCTGAATCTGAATCTGACTCTGACTGCCACTGGCCTGCAATATTGTTTTTTTTTTATATGCGCGACAATAATTTGCACAGTCACACAGACGACAGCCGACGACGACGGACAGACGGACGGACGGACAGACGGACAGAAGAGACGAACGTCCGACGAGACCTCAAACGAAAAGTGTGGAAGCAACTGAAAATGTTTGTTTGTCCATCGCTTACAGTTATGCATATGATCATAAGTCGCGCATAAATATGGATATATACGTATATATTCATATATATATATATATATATCAAGTTGCCTTTATCAACTTGACCTTAAGGCATCTACCTGAATTATTTTGTAGAGAAATATGTAATTGAGCATTCAATGCAGGCCAGTTTGAATTATGAGAACGCCTGAGTTTCAGTGGCTGCCTGGATGTGGTGTTAATCCGGCAATTACAATTGAATAATCCATTTACAAGTATTGATATTGACACACTTTACAACAGCATTCTTTTCACGCCATTTCCCTTATAGCAAACAGTCGACGGCGATAATAGCTCCTATTGACTTTGGTAGGAACGTATATAGTAATTATCTTTTAGATAACATAATGGTTCACTTGACTTAACAACTATCTACAACAGTTGTATCTTTTAAATGTCATCTACTCCTGTAAATTTGTACAGAGCAGAGAGAAGAACAGATGAATAAGTTGACCAACTTAATTCAGTCAATTTGAAGACCCTTATACGACAAAACTACTTTATACCTCACTTGTCAGACCTAATCTGGAATTCGAGTCTTGGACGTGGTCTTCGCAATATTCGGAATTTTCCTAGACATAACTGAATCTGTGCAAATGAAGTTCTTACTTTTCGCGCTTCGTGGTTTTAACTGGGTTTCGGGAATTGACTTGCCCTCCTACTCCAGTAGACTTCTATTAATTAACCTTCCATCTCTAGCTAATCGACGTATTATGCTGGATGTGGTCTTCTAACTAAAATTAATAAATGCTGATATCGAATCCTCTGTATTATTAATGTATCTGTTCCTTATAGACATACTGGTAACTTTATCCCACTTACTCTAAACGCATGTGCTACTAACAACTCCTTGCATAAACACTTTCGAATTCTCTATATTGATTTAAATATACTTTGTCGAGTTTTCAACTCAGTTGCCTCTTTTCCTACTATTAAGAACCTTATTTTAAACTCTTTAGCAACTAATGCAACATAACAATACTTACTTTTTCACTTATTAATCCGATTGGGTTTTTTCTGGGTTTTCCCAAATCCTTGCAACACATGTTGGATCAATTGAATAATTGTTTGAATACCCACAGACTTAACTTAACTTAAGTTAATGAAGCTCTTTATTTTTTCAGATTTACATTTTAAATCGCATATAATATAATTTTATTGTTAACTTCATAATACAATGTTTTCCTGTATTATATTTTAAATAGATCTTTGTGTCGAATGCTTTTAGTTTAAGTTAAATAAATAAATAATAAGGACATTCAGTTAGTCAAGTAAGTGTTTGAAAAAATAACTAATTCTTGCATTTAACTTTGCAAAATGTTTTGCAATTTTCTTGGTATTTTATTTGTATTTTTAATTTATTAAAATTCCGTTTTGTTCTCTAAAACAAGTTTAAGAACAATAAATAATAATATTATATTGTGTTTAACTTATTTAAAATATAGAAAACAAATCTGTGGGGTACTTTTATCAAACTGTATACATTCGTAATGTTATAGTTACTTTAAATACTTTAAAAATCCTGCTTTAAAAGATACCTAATTAATAACTTCTTTGAATTAAAAGTAAATTATAATAAATCTCTTAGAATTCAAAAAAAGGATCTGTTCAAATTCAAGAAGTCTCACTGTTTAGTGAATAGAATGACGAATATTGAAAACACTTTAACTAGAATTTTCTGGAAATTACAAACGCATAACGTTTTAGTTTTTCAAATAATTTGTGTTCTTCTAGGGCACATTTTCCTATAGACAAGGGTTGTTTTGCAGGCTCGAGGTCAAGACCTCATACAAGAAATAAAAAGATCGCCAAACATCACAATTTATTTAATATTAATTATATTTATATTGGAAGCTAAGAAGAGCAAATATTATGGAATATTCTTTAAAATAAGTTTAACTTTACATCTATATTTATTAAACTTAAAATTTAAACTTACATCTATATTTATTTTCTCATTTACAGCAAATTCAATTAAAAACCATTAACAATTCGCAGAAAATCAAAAACTTGCAAGGATTAAAATTCAATCTGTAATTGATGATCTACAATTTGCAAGTAAACTCTTGGCTGAATTGATGACAGGGGTTTTAAAGTCCTTAGAAATAGCATAAAGCGAGTAGTTTTAAAAGATACATTTGTATCTTTCAGCTACATATTTCTGATCTAAGTAAACTCCGTGTGAATTTCCACTGCTGATACTTTTTATTTAATTGCTGCTTTTGTCGCATACAAAATCAACAGTTTAGCAAACTGGGGCGGTGTCCCTCCCTTCCATTCCCTTGCCTTTCCCCCACTACACGCCCTTCCCATTCTACGCTCCTTTCTAGCTGATATGGGGCGTCTTTTGAATTTGATTTCAATGTGAGTTCAACTGGAAATGCAAACGCTAACGGAGCTGTTTACAGTGTAGACTGGTGAAAGTGCTGCACTTTTCACATGGCCATAGGCCGCCATAATGTTTATCAAATGTGCAACGGTCTACGCAATCTCTGTGGCAGCCACAGAGGCAAAGGAAGTGGCAAAGGCAGCGGCAGAGGCCGAGGCAGAGACAGCGGAACTACAACTACAAATCAAGCAATTTACATTTCGTGCACTTTTTGTGCCCAACAGAGTGCGTACTCTGTATTATAATGTCTGTGGAAAAATATGAAAAACGCTGCTGGTATAACCCGCATATCTTTTACTTCGGCGGGCGTCGTTTGTCGGGGCTGTCAGTCAGTTCAATTTGGTTGAACAAAAGTTTTCAATTTCTAAATTAAAGATATGGTTAAATGAAATTCATAACGCACCAAAAACATGCATACATATAATTAGCCAATTACGAGTATCTAAATGGCGCCCAAAATATGCGTATAAATAAATGAAAATGATGATATGGTCGCGGAGAGAGGCTGAATGTAGCTGGGGTGGGAGACGGGCAGAAGGGCACTTTATACCAGTATGAGAGACTTGAGGGTTTGAGTTTTGAGTTATTGTAATCAATAGATACGCTGAGATACACATAAATACATGCTGTGAGATACTTTAAGTACGCATGTGCGCCGGCGCTTTCAGCTGAAGTTCAATTCTAGTTTCTCACACACAGCTAAAAAGGAGACGTCGCCGCTGACGCAATGGCGCATCAAGTTGGCGAGTTGGAGGGACGTGTAAACGGGTAACGGGAGTTGGCGCAATGATCTCATTTCACAAATTCTAACACAAAAGCTCAAACAACTTTTGCCCTGGCAACTGATCACAGCGATTCTTATTCTTATTTCCATTCTCATATCTTGTTCCCGTTTCCAATTGCCACTTCAAATGCCGCACACACACGTGTGCGCTTCCCTGCAGGCAAGTTTCAAAGAAGAGGAAGACAAAGATATATATACATATACATATATAGTGAAATAGAGAGACAGATATACTTACTACTGGTAGTAGTGTAGTAAAGGCAGCCACCCTGAACGTGTGGTACGTTGTAGGGATCGCGGCACCCCATTTTCACACACATTTTACGAGCTATTGATGGCTGTGAAAATGTGCTTATGAATATGAATAGATTTCTGCCACAGACATGTCGACTACCTGAGACCCTTTTCTTATTTTTGCCAGCAAACCACGTTATAATAAAAAACACATTTGCCCGCCTTTAATGGCAACTTAATAAGTCCAAAAGAAGCAGCTCGAGGGTAAGTTGTGTTTCAACAAAAGCGCAATTCTTGCCATAGAAAATTTAATTAGTTGTCTGTTGCCAAGGCGTTTAAAGGGGTTGCAGACAGGATATAACTTGCAAACTTGTAGATACATTTGCAAACAAAACGTGGCCAACTGAAGGCCAACTGCTACAACTCTAACAACTTGAAGTACAATTGTAAGCATAGGAAATGCTTAAGACTACAGACATACAGATAAATATAAGAAAGCGCAGTGCCTCTGGCAATTGTATCTTTTCTCTTCTGTCATGCAACTGTATCTGTGCAGTCTGCAGTGCGTATCTCTCTCTCTCTCTGTGTGTGTGTATCTTTTGGCCTAAGCGGTGGCGCTGGCCGCATTCGCGAAGCTTTATGGGCCGCCACTGCCAACAGACGCATTCCGATGCGTATCCGGGATTGTGAAATGTTTTCATTTCGAGACACATTTACCATTGCGTCTGCACGCTGTCTGTATTTCTCTGCCTCTAGTCAGTATATATCTGTGTATATCTTTGTATCTCTTTTTGTATCTGCATCTGTGTGCGTTGTTGTGGTTGTTAGCCGTGGTCTCTGCTGGCTGTGTTGCTGTTTCTCTTTCTCTGGGCCACTCACCTACCGATACGTGTCGCATTTTAAATAATATCGAGACCATCATATAAAAGAGGGGCGAAATGCGTCGAGCCTCGTGTTTTTCTTTATTTTTTTCTACCATCAAAAACTATTTACAATCTCGCATATGTTTTTATTTTTTTTTTTGGCATCTATTTTCAGATATTTTATTACAGGCATATGCATAACAATCAATTCAAAACGTTTCTACATTTTTAATGCTATTTATAGTTAATTATCGATAAAGATTTTTAATAAATAACTACAATAAATATCAAATTGAAAGTAATACAAATTCCAGAGTTTCTTTTAACACAAGCTAAAATATAAACAAAACTAAAGTAGTTTTATTTCTTATTATATACATATATTCTTAAGTCTATCTTTTAAGTTTAGTTTATAACTTATATTTGCTCTTCAATTTTAAAAACAAGCAAGAGTTTTTAAAGTTTAACAGCTGAAAGTTTTACAAGGCAGACAACAAGTTTATTTTAATTCAAACTTTAAATTTTAGTTTGCTATTTAAATTTGCCTATTAATGATCAAGCATAATTTATATAAAATTCATAATAATTGATCTTACATTATTATTTTCTGTCAAGATTTTAAACTGAAGTCAAATTGCCAAAAATAAATTGTTTGGTATTCTGTTTAATTCAAATTTTAGTTTTTCTTTCATATATCGTCGTTGCTCGAAAGAATTCTACAATCCTTTCACCACTAAACTCCTTTATGTTTCTCTAGTCCATTCTAACCTGGAATATTGCTCATGTATATGGTGTCCACAATATCAGTGTGATCAGCAATCCACGCTAGTGACAAAAGCATTGTAATAACCAGCATCGAATTGAGTTTGTTCGAAAGCAATTTTTGCTATTTGACTTACATGTTTTCAACTGGACTCCCAACCATCGTTTACCAACGTACTCCAGTTGACTTCTTCTGAAGAATCTTCCGTCTTTAATGTATCGCAGAAAAACTCTTTGTGTTGTTTTTCTATATAAATTGATTAATGGCGAGATAGATTCTAGTTTCCTCTTAAGCCATTACATTATACATTTATCGTTCCCCCTTAGGACCATCAGAAACTACCAGCCTTTATCCCTCCGTACATGCCCTACGGATTATACTTTAGACAGTTCACTTAGTCTTTTACGTACAAATTATAATAGTCTTGATCACGTTTTCTCTACGGAACTCCCTTTTCCTTTCGAGAATTCCTTGACCTTACCAATACTAATACTTAAATATAACTTATAATATATTAGCTTATACTTATCCCTATACCTATACTTATACTTATTCCTACTTATAATAATACTAATTTGTATTATACTACTTACTCTATTACTTATACCAATTATAATATTATTAGGTATACTCTCATACTGCATAAACAATACTATTATTTATACTTATACCAACACTAATTGTAATACTAATACTTATTGATCTGTTCGGGGTTTTCTGGGGTTTTCCACAATCCTTGCAATTATTTTTGCATCATTTAAAGTCATAAGTGTTGATTACTCCCAGACTTTACAAACTTTCTTAATTTTCTTCCTTTCAGTTTTAATTTAAAATAATATTAAATTACAATCTAAACTTTGATTATTAATTAAAAATAGTATTTTCTACTGTTATTATAGTTTTTCTATAATTTATTGTCCACTGCTTTTAGTCGTACTAAATAAATATAATAAATAAATATGTAAACTTCATAATAATCGGTATTATCATATCATCAGTATTATTTTCTGTCAAAGAGAATTTCTAAAAGTATTATATTTCTTAAATTTAATTTAATAAACGTTATTACAATATTATATTGTTGTCACACATAATTTCTAAGAATGTATTGCTTAAGTATCTGTTAAACTAAAATATTATTTGTTCTTTCATGTATAAATACATACATTTTATTTGATATTAAGTCGATTTTATTTAATGTTTAATTTTCTATATTTTCACTATTAGCTGCCGAGTACTTTACGTAAATTTCATTGACCTTTTCTTTCGGGTTTGGTTCTCATTCCCGATTAGCTGGAACTAGTTCCTTTGGCAGCGTGAACCTCTTGACAGTCATGATGATCCGTTCATCATGGGCATTTAGAAAGTCACCCGGAAATTCACAGCCACACACGGCATATTTATGCTGATTAGCACCTTTTGGGTTAGCTCAGCTTATAGCATGTGTTGTTGTAGTTGTTGTTGTTGTTGTCTTGTGCAACTGTGTGTGTGTGTGTGTGTGTTAGAAAATAATCAATTGGTAAATATGTTTATCACGACTTTGGGCCAACGTGCATAGCTTTCGTTTCGTTTCCATGCTCCACTTTGGTCAGTTACAGCGTGGGGAAGGGGAAGTAGAGGTGTGCTTGGGTAGGGGACAGGCATTGGCATTTCATGAATGAAAATCGTTGCAGCCGGAGGCCAATCATATGTATATACATATATACACTTATATGTGTGCTTGGTTCGTTAGTATGTATGTATGTATGTAGGTAGATAGACGACATACTTGATTGTCGATTACTTATCTGGCTGCCCCCGCCTTGTGGCTTCTCTTATCATCGGGGCCTTTTGTAATGCGCAAACAAAGCATAAATTCCAACACATCAAGTTGTTGTTTAGATTTCGGTTTGCCGTTGGCATGCTTGGAATGTCGAGGCGCCCAGTTCTCCGACTTACCTTGAGCTGACAGTCTGTCGCACTCCAAAAAGGCAAAAAACAACAAAAACGTTTGGCGCTTGCGCGTAGTTTAAACGTTGGCGTTGGCGTTGACGTCGGCGTCAGCGTTAGCGTCGACGTTTGCTGCTTTGACCCAGTGTACAAAAAAAGCTCCCGCTCACGCTCTCGCTCTCCGCTTTACATCACATTGTCTCGCTACAGTCACATTGTGTACTTCAGTGTTGCCATTTTAGCTGTTTTATAGCTGGACTTAACTAATTTACCATTGAAAAGCTAATTTGATTTGACTTCTTTTTGGATTTTTAATATATAAAGATCAATTAATCTGTGTAGTTAATATATATAAAAGGAAAATTAAAATAGTATAAATGAGGTATTTTAATATTATTATGAGGAAAATCCCTACTGTCAACTGGAAATATACTACTAAAATCGTAAAATGGAATTTTATATTGTTATACATATTTAGGTTTAACAATTAATAGTTTTCTAATTCTAAAAGCATAATTTACAGATATTTGAGACGTAGAATGTGTTGCAACAGCAACCGAAAATGTTTAAATTAACTATCTGGCAACACTGGCGTACTTTGCTCTATACACAGTTAAATGAATGTTTTGTACTCACCTTCAGAGCGGCAGCAGCAGCAACAACAGTTTCACTTGGAGGCTGCGTTGTCGGCATTAGTTCAAAGCTTTGTAACACCACACGTATGTGTGTGCGTGTTGTGTGCAGGGCACACACAAAAATAAAAAATAAAACCATTGGAATGTGGAATGTGGTATTCATTGACAAAATCAGCTTTCAAAATGATCTCACTTGTATGAAAAACAGTCAAACCAAATCGAAAACCGGTTTCGTAGTCAAATCAGAGAGAAGTAGCACTTTTTTATTATTTTTTTTTTTTTTAAATGTTAGTTTAGTTCGTTTTCCTTGAATGTACATAAATATATAAATACATACCTCGAGTAATTTGTAATTCGTTATTCACCGTTTTCATCGCACGTGCCTGGAACTGAACCCTGAGCCACATTTTTCATAATTATGATTACTATGTGTGTCAAGTCGAAATTATGGACTGTCCAAGTTAACACATTGGGACCAGAAAAACCTTTCAAAGAGCGTAGCCCAAATATTTTCACACGCGCAAAGCAAAAGCAAATACAAAAACACACACACACAGACAGACAGACAGACACTCTTACCGATAGAAACACGAGCAACAAGCAAGACAGCGACTAAATTCGGGCAGCATCTTTACGGTTTTGGTTTTTAATATAAATAGCACACACAATTAGTGGCGCTGAGAGTGTGAGGCGGCGCTGAAAAACACAAAAGTGGCAGAAGAAGAAAGATAAATTGTAAATATTTCAAACTTATCACAGCTGCAACAATTTCCCAATCCGATTTCCTATCGAAGAAGGGAAGTTTATCAAAAGTCGCTAAATATAGACCGCAAGAAATCAAAGCTGCACGCGTCATAGACAAACTTCAGTCTTCACTGCGCAGGCGCGCCCTGTTGGTGAGAAAGAGACAGAATAAGCGCCAACAACAACGCTTTGGAATGCTGGGAGCAACAATCTTCATTTAACAGTCATTAATTTAGACGTCGTTCCAGCTGTTTGGCTTTGGCGTGCCAAGGGAGCGCCCGCTGCCTCTGCCGCTGTCGCTGCTCCCGCGAGATGATCACACGCTGCCCTCTGCTGGGAAGCTGTGGGAAAGTATGTGCCGCAGCAGCAGCGACGGCAGCAGCAACAAATTAGGTCAACATTTTTTCATTCACTCTTTTTCGTTGTTATATTTCGACATATTTTGTGTGTTTAGTTTTTAGTGTTTTTTTTTCTGTTGTTGTTGTCTATCTACTTCATTTTTGTATGCCTGCCATTTTTTTTTATTAACACAAACTTTCTATTGAGCGGACAACACACACACACACACACAGAGAGAAATAGTTTTTGTTGTAACAGCGCCACACACGAACTTCAGCAGACCGTAGCATTCACCGTTACTTTTTTTATAGCACATTTTTATGGCGGTCAGGAACTGCCGCCCCGATATAATACAAATATAATTTTTAATTGACATTTATTGTTCTGCATAAAATAAAGCGGGCAACAAACTCTCTGCCCGTTCCATCCCGACGGACAAGACAGACTGACATGTGTGTCTGCGCAGCTTCGACTATCGATAGACGGGTGCAGCTTTGCCTATCGATAGACAGCGCGATTTCGACAGACAGCACAACGATAGGCCAGACGATAACGACAACGGCGACGACGACGACGACATTCCCCAACTCGTTATTGCTGCAATCGACGACGACCACCGCCAACGTTTCACTGCTGGCGTTCTTTGGCCTTTTTTTCGCTTTTTATGTGCAAGAACAACAACAATATCAACAAGCAGCAGCAAAGAACAAGAACTACAAACGGGATCATTTTGCCGCTGTCCGTTAGGCCGGTGCATGCGTGTGTGTGTGTGTGTGTGTGTGTGTGTGAGAAGGAGAGCACATTTGCGCTCCCTTTTTACCCTTTTTTTCTGCCCACTTGGACTTTGACGTCTGTCCCTGTCTGCCTGCCGACGACGCCGTTGCTTTTGCTTCGCATGCCTTTTTGCTTGCCCGCTTGCTTTCCTCTTTCTGTTCTTGTAAAACGGTTTTGGCGATGGTTTCTCTGGTTCTGCTTGCCTGCCCTGTATTGTTGCTGTTGTTGTTTTGTGCTGTTGCTTTGCTGCCAGCCAGCCCGCATTCTATGCTGGTGGTTGACTTTTCTTCATTCTGCCTTTTTCTGCTGAGTGATGCAACTTTTGTGTGGCGTTTGAAGACCGCAATATACCCAAGAGCCAGAGAGTCGAGTCCAGCGATTGCAATTATGATAGGCACACGAGGTAAGCTCCGCTCCGCCCCACCCCTCCTCCGTTTCATACCCATTCATTTATTATCGCCTGCAACTGCATCGTGTGCGCAATTACCATCAAAATTGCTTTAGCCACCACACACACCACACAGTGCCGCAATTAAAGCTTCAAACGTTTTAAAAACGACGAAACTGGTATAAAAGTGGAAATCGCCTAAAACACGATATTTAAAGACATATCCAGATTTCATCTAATATTCTTAGACAGAGAACAGCTTTTTTCTCGTCAAAACTGGCTTATTTTAAAAGTCCAGTTGCGGGAATTCTGTCTTTGTTAATGCGTTAAAGCGATAAACACAAATTATCACACATAATATCGAAATAAACGAAACAAACACACTTTTAAAATTAAATTCAAGAGGAAATTGTATATACTTCAAAATTTGTTAAAACACAATTTTAGTAAACAAATTATATCTGACTTTTTTTAAAGGGATATCTAGAGTTTCTTTGGCCCTTAAACCCACTAAAAACGGCCTTTTTTGCTTTGCCAAAGCTGGCAACATTAATCCTTAGATTTTTTCATGTTTATCGATTAAAATTGGATTGTCTTCACACTTTTAAGATTAAATTCGACAGGATATTGTATAAAATTGAAAATTTATAAAACAAAATGTTAATAAACATGGAAGACACAACAGCCTTTTCTGTTTATATTTTTATAGGACAATGTAGTCCTTTTTTGTTCTCAAATCCACATTTTTTCTTACTTCACTGAATCTTAAATAATTCCTTGTTTATTGATTAAAAACTGTAATAGTAAAATTGAATTTCTAGTTTCTTTCTCCGTTGTTCCACACAAACTTCTACTGTTCGCAGCTAAAGTTGCAGTTAAATTGGACTAAAGTTAGGCTCAGACCCACGCTCTTATCGTATGACTCATGCTTCAAAAATTTCAATTTGAATTTCTAAATAGACGCTACACACACACACACACATGCAGACAGTCAAAGAGACGACGACGACGACGGCGACGCGCAGCATCCAATTTCAGCCAATAAATATTTTACTTCGTCTCCAAAGACGAAGCCGAGCTTTTGTCTTCGAGTCTTGTAACTGGCAGAGAGAGAGGCAAAGGCAGCCGCTGTATATGTAACTGTGTGTATGTTGGTGTGTGTGAGCGCATTGACTGCTGGCAAATTCCATGTGGCTTGACTTGGAGGTTAGAATCAAAGAACTCCTTAGATGTCAATGGATGCCCCACCATGCAGCAGAAGCAACAGTCGCAATCGCAACACGACGACACAAAGTCTTGGCCAGCGACAAGAAACCAGTTTCTGGACACATTTTTTATTTGTATTACTCACTTTTGAAGCGCAAGTTCTATTTGGCTTAGATCTTCTCGTAGTTGAACGGAACCGCATTCCATGCTACATCAATACATGCACGCAAAGCTTCAAGCCTGACTCGCACACACACACACACACACAGAGACACCACTGAGAGTAGAGTTCTTTAACATTAATTTTTCCACGCTGCTTATGCTGTGGAGCCCATTTCAGCTCCCCGCTGTTGTTTTTGTGTCCACCATCCACATTCGTTATTTGAACTTTCTGGAATGCGGTCGCACAAGTTTCATATGTATGTGTGTGTGTGTGTGTATGTATGTACGTACTGCCTGTAAGCTTGTATGTATGTGTGACGCAGCAATGATTGTCTGCTCCGTTTTGCGTAGCTCCTTGCTGAGCCTTTTTCTTATTTTTTTTTGTTTTAATAACTTATTTTTCTTTATACAAATCTCGCAACGTTTCAGTGTCATGTTTGCGTTTTAATATTTACTTTTCACACTGTTTTTGTACTCATATTTATCGTTGTTGTTGTTGTCGTTACATCCGTTCTCACAAAACGGCAAAGACTGAAGCAAAAAACATCCGCGAGCAGCTCAACGACGACCATGCGGCTGCACCTACAACAATTTACTGAATGAAAATTTGTCTTTTCTTTTGCGCCGATCTTTCGTTTTTGGTGTTCGCGTCGTCGTCGTCGTCGACGTTGTCGTCGTCGCGCATGCGCTCGTATAGACAGAGACAGAGCTAGCTGAATAGTGGCCTCGGCAGTCGCAGCAGCAGCGGTAGACAGAGGCAGCAGGCAGCAAGCAGCGACGTTGGCAGTGACGCTGGCAGCAGCAGAGGCAGCGACAGCGGCAGCAGTTCGAAAAATACTGTTGTTGTACATTTCGAAAGTAGTTGATTGTGTATGTGTGTGTTTGTGTGTGTTGATGTTGTATCTGTCGCTGGATCTGTATACGAATCTGTGTAAGAGTGTGTGTGTGCTAGAAAGTTTCGATACTGAACTGAACTACTCCATGATGATGATGTTTGGGTAGCATATGAAACTTACAGAACGGCATTCCACAAACAAACTGACACCCCTTACCCCTCCCCCACCCCATCTGCTACAAAAAGTATCTCGTATCTGTATCTCATACTGTTTGCTGCGTCCGAGCTATGCGCTACTTTAGCCTTATGTCCCAAGCAATGTCTCTTTGAGTTCGCATTCGCTGCTCGTTGGATTCTTCAGCTTTGTTTGACTCGATTTTTTTTTTATTTTGTAATGTTGTAATCTACGAAAAAGTTGTCTTCTTCTTCTTCGAGTTGTTGTTGTTGTGTGGTTTTCGTAAGTGTCTTTTGGAATGTTTGTATGTATTGTTATGTATGTAACATAATGTTGCTATAGCTGGTGGCGTTCTTTTGCGTAAACAACACACAGATACACACACGCACACCAACCGAAATTCGCCATTGAACGGTAAAAAACAAATTCCAACGTGTTTGACTTTGTTACGTGTATGTGAGTGTGCGTGTATCTGTGTGTGGACTTTTTCAATTACATGTTTGTAAATGGAATTTCTGAACTTTTTGTGAACGAGGTCATTTACAACGAAAAAAAAAGCAAAGCACAACGATCGAGGGGGAGCAAACGGTGGGGAGCAGGGCGGAGGGGGGGCAACGGGGAAGGCAGGGTATTAAAAAGCTGCTTGTTTTTGATTTTGTGTTCGTCATGAAGGTATTTATAGGAAATTCCATAGGCATTACTCTTTAAATTTAAAATAGGCGTTATTTATAGTTGCCGGGGCAGCGGCATGTCATGAATACGAAATGCAGAGATCAAGAGGGGAGAGCAGTAGGTAGGGGAAGGGAGGCAGGGGAACGACAAGAATGTCAACCGATCCACGAAATGTGGGTGACATATGCATAAAAAAATTTCAATATAATAGCTGTTGTGCCTACAGATACAAATAAATGTATGTACATATTTAATGCATGTTAAATGATTATCAATTTCTAATAGGAAAATGTGTCATATTCGTAAATGAAATGTCAATCATTTTAAATTATAGAGAGCACTCGATAGCTGAGAAAGTGACTAAAGTTTAGCTTGAAATTTACGATTCGTTTATGAACGTGTTTTGTACGTATATTTTGTGTGTACTTTACATTTTTGTACAGTTGATTTGCTTTGTGCTGAATTTCACGATAAGTTAAATGCATCACCATATTTCCCTGTAACTGGGGCGCCAGGTGTAAACTTGTAATGCGCCCCGAATGAATGCAAGTCCATTGACAACTTTAAACACTCGTCAAATCGCTGGACGTTCGATAACGTCGACGGCGGCGGCGATGGCGGCTACTTGACGCAAGAATTTCAGGAATTTCGAAAGTGTACACACACCTGCCACACACACACACACACACACACACAAACAAGAAGCACGCGCTCAATCTTTGGCTTATCAAAAGTCCAAAAGCAACTATAAAATACTTATGATGGAATTGCAGCAACTTTGAGTCACATGCTTAACACTTACCTGTGTGAACAGTTGAAAATCAGGGGGCGTAAATAACGGTTGTCAGCTATAAAAGTGAGAAAGAGACAGAGAGTGGTAGAAAAAGAGTGAGAAAGGTTAATGGAATTTATATCTTTTCAAGGGATTTCTCAATAAGAACAACAAGTACAAGCATGTTGGACTTTCAACTGTTTAAACTACTTTTACAATATCAACAGCAACGTCAAGACCGTACAAATAATTAATAAATCTTATCAGGTTTGTCTTCAACACACACACACACACACACATAAAAAAGACCCTAAGCTATGACGTGAAAAGATTGGAATGTTGTATTGGCGTGGTGTCACGGGTTGATTGCCCGTAATCGTCAATGGGTTCCCTATCAATAACTCTGCTCAACTAAGTCGAAAGTTTGTATGGGCTTTAATAATAATACCGGTCTAATAGAGAGCACGTGATGTGCATATAACGGTGCCCATTAAAAGCCTTAAAGGTGGAGAAAGGGGGAACGGGGGGACGGGAGGGATTGCCAGACCCCCTGCTAGACAAATTGCACATAATTTCTAGTCGAGCGAGCGACAGCGCAAAAGTGCAGCGAACCTGCCCCAAATCGCGACAGACAGACAGACAGGAGAGAGAGAAAGAGACAGATAGAGACAGAGAGCTGGATAAGCCCTGGGGCAACTAGTTAGTTAGTTAGTTAGTTAGTTAGTCTCAGTTGACGACTCGTCGCCAGTCTCAGTTCTCAGTTGCCAGTTCTCAGTCTCCCTGCTCCCAGCCATTTCATGGAAATTATGTCGTGTGCAATTTTATGCATGAGAGAATCAGTTGCAAGCAAAACAACAACAGCAACAACAGCTTAAAAAAATACATTAACAGAGGCGGAGGCAAAGCGCGTTGCAACCGCCGCCGCCGGCAAACTGGCAACTGGCTCAGGTTTTGATGATAAGCCGTTGAAGCCGCCGCCGCCGCCGCCGATGCGAAATGAGAACTCACCCAAAATGTACACACGAATGGGAACCTGGCACAAACGTTAATGCACACTGGGACCAGTTAGCAGACAAGTGGGCCAAAAGAAGAAAAGTATACAAATTGATAAAGATACGCTGCAAATGTTAATGGAAATTAATATATACTTCCTCTCAAATTGTTAAAGATACGCTGCAAATGTTAGAGGGAATTAAACAGCATATAGAAAGTAAGTTATAAATATACTTCCTCTAAATTCTTTGATTATGCCGAAAAGAAAAAGTTACTACTTCTTAAGGATCTGTCAAAAGCAATAAGAATAAACATTGAAAAACTCAAGCTACAAATATCTGGGGAAATTATGAAGCACATTAAATGTAAGTTAAAACTATACTTCCACTCAATTCTTGTTTTTCTTGCCAAATATAATAAGTTTTATATCTTTAATTTTATTTGTTTCAATTCTTAGGAATTCGACAAGGCTTCAAAATAATAACAACGATACAAATTTAAAGACAGAATCGGCATATATCGGGGGAAAGCAAGAAAAGCATAAATATCAAATGTTTGTTCTTATTTAATTCCTCCCAATTCAATGATCATTAGTATCTGAGCTAAAGCTAAAGAATTATTCTATCTAAACTATAGAATTGTTCTAAACAAAAGTTTCTTTTATTAAAGGAGAGCAGTTCAAATCATTTATAAAGTGGCGATAAAAACCATAAAGGGATATCTTAACAATTTCCATAAGTTAAGTATATATTATAAATACTTCAGAACTTTGACAGATTTGCAATTCATCAAAAAAAGAAAACAAATAAGCAAAATACTAATATTCTTAAATCCATTCGATGCTTCGATTTCTTAGCAGAAGTTGTAGATAGAAATAGATGTTTCTCATACTGAAAATCGAAAAGTAAATCATTTGCAATGCTTCGTTAGACAGTTGACTAAGAGTAGGGTTCGATTCATGATTCGGTCTGATTCGGTTAGCATAAAAGATGGACAAAACAATATTGAAATTTTACAGAGTGAAATTTTCAGTTTAACCACACTATTCTTATAATAATATACTACTATTTAATGCATATGTATAGTAAATTAGTTGGTTCATGAAAGGTTTTCAATTAAAATGTACCACTGTTCGTTTGTATAGGACTTTTGGCAGTTGCATGTTGCATGCATTAGCATACAAGTGTTGGCCACAAAGAGAGTCGGGGAATCGAGATATGTATGTAAACCAAACAACTGCTAACGAACTGAGCGACGAGTCTATGAAGGAAAAATGCATTGAAGCGACGCTGAGGCTGATGTTGATGCCACTGCTGCACTGTTGCACACTTGCAGTGGGCGCTGGCTATGTGGCAAGTTGCACCCTCACATTTAGTGCATCTTCTTTTGGCTTTTTGGATATGGGCAAGTCTATGACCGCATGTTTTCAAAGGGAAAGTCGTCAACGGGGGCAACTGTGGCACAGCGGGCAACTGTGGCAATTACTGTGCCGCTTCCTGAGCCCACACAAATACAGATAGTGAGGGGGAGGGTGTAGAAAAGGGCGGAGGGGGGTGGCGGCAGAGGTAGAAGCTGGCATAATTATAGCACATTCCATGCCACAAAGTAGCTGCAATCGGATGTGGATGTGGATTTGGCTGCCAAGTAGGAGTCGCTCACTCATTGAAATGTGGGCGTCCCTCCCGCCAAACTGCAACTGGCAACTGGCAACTAGCAACTGGCAACTTTGCAGCAGCTCCGCCTTCGATCTGAGATGTATTAATGACATTTGGCCCAGTTTCTTAACAGTTTTTCTTTTTTATTCAACGTGGGGGCGACGACGACACGTAACTTGGAGCAGCTGTGGAACGACGTTGGCGTCGTCGTCGTCATCGTCGTCTGCCTCATTCATATTCATAAATTTAACGTCTTTTTGCGTAAAGCAGCGGAAGTTGTGCGACCTCTTCTCCCCCCTCCCCCCTTTCCCCCTTTCTATCGCTCTCGGCCAACTGCCGCCCCTCCTCCTTAGTTGGCAGACAATGTGCCGCTCTATTTTGGATGCGTTCCCAATCCCATTTCCATTCCCGTTCCCAGGCAAGGGAGCCAAAAGTTCAAAGCACTATTGAACTCGGACGAGCAACACTTTCGCCATAAATAGCAAAAGTGACGGCTGCCCCCCTCACCCCACTTCCCCACTATCCACTACTCCCCTATTTACCCCCTCTGCTCTATACTTTCAGGCAGCGCTGCGTTATTTTATCAACGGAAACAGCCAGAGAAACAGAAACATAGCAGACGCTTGCTCAAGTGGGAGACAGAGAAGTAGGAGGAGGAGAAGGGAGGGTATAAGGGGGGGTAAACATCGGTAGGAAGTGGCAAAAAGCAAAAGAAACAGCCAACAAAAATAAGAAAGAATGAGAAACGAAAACAAAAGTGACTAATGCTTCAAGTGTGAGTTGCTAGTTGTTGCTTCCTCCCTTTCCGCTTACTTCCTGTGCGTGTGGCCTAATGAGGAAGTGGAAATGGAAGTAGAGAAAATGGAAAATGCAACTGGCAGTGGAAGTGGAAGTGGAAGTAGAAGTGGAAGTGGAGGAAGGTGGGAAATGCCACTGCATTTTGAAGTGCCAAAGACAAGCAAAAGACGAACCAAAAATAATAAAACCAAACAAGAAATGACAAGAGAAGTAAGGTCGAAAGGTGAATACTCTAACTCCAAAGAAAATTAAATATATATATATATGGATAAAGACTTATATAGTATATATAGAAGATACAGTCGGAATCTTTCAGGGAATATAAATAAATAAATATAAACTATAACAATAATATACCATTTTTAAATGGAAATTATTTGTATAGTATATATAAATAAATAAATATAAAATATAACAAAAATATACCAATATTAAGAGAAAATATTTGATATAATATTTAATTAATAATTCATTATTTATGAATATTTATATTTCATTATTTTTTAATATTCTGAATTATTTAATATTCATAATTTATTCGTATTTATATTTCATTAGTAATATTCTAGTTATGAATATTAATAATGAATTATAAATGAAATATTACAATTTTTAAATAAAGGAATCAAATTTTTATTAACTTCAGCTTTAGAAAACTCCGCTAATTTTTTAGATATATATTATTAGGAGTATTTTTTTTGTTTTTTGTGCTATTTGTATGACCATATTGAATACCCTCCCAAGGAGAATTCTTTTAAAAAGTCTTCGACTTATTTATCAACTGAGATTTAAATTATTTTTATTTTTTCGATTACAGACAGATTAAAGAGTATTAAAAACACCAAATGCAGACACCATTTGGAGCCGAGTTGTAGTTGTATCGTTGGGTTAAACAGGGGATGGGAATGAGGAGGGGAAGTTGGAGGAAGGGAGAGGTCTATAAATAAGCGTTTGCCCCGAAAGGCCGGAAACATTGTGACTATATAGACGCAATGCTACGACGGCAACCGATACGAATCCCAGACTGATTTGTTCTCTCTCTCTCTCTCTCTCTAACACACAGACACACACTCGCTGTCTCTTTCTTGCTGTTTGTATGCGTTTCATTCATATTTTTGCGCACCATTCATTCATAACTGTATGTGAATGGAATTGGGGATAGGATGGTATGGGGATGGGAATCGGAATTGGGCAATGGCAGCATACAAAATAAAATGCTGGCAACCGCATATGGAAGAAGTTTGATTTGTTGTTGCTGTTGCTGTTGTTGTTGTGATTGCGACAATATGCAGTAAAATAAAACAACAACAACAACAAATACTGAATGTATTGGGTGCTGACCCCAAAAACGACAACAACGGAGATACGGATCCGTTCCGCACTTATCAGTTTATGTCTGTGTCTGTGTGTGTGTGTTAGTGTTGTGCGTGTGCTCAATGAAAATTCATTGAAATTTAGAGCAAATCTATAAAATGCAACGAAGCAAGCAGAAACAACTACAAGCAGACTAAAAACACACACACACACACACACACACACGATTTGGGGGTCTCAATGGCTCGTTGGATGGCGTTGGCGATGGCGGCGATAAGCCAACAACAACAGCAGCAAACGCAACGCATTGGGGCAAACAGTTGGAGCAATGACACGAGAGACTGTGACGGAGGCGAAACCGCAGCGGAGGCGTCTGCGTCAGCTTCAGCGTCGGCGTCAGCGTTGGCGTCAGCGTCGGCGGTGGCAATGCATGAATTTATGAATGAAAGTGTGTGATTATGTGTGTGTGTGTGTGTCTGAGCACTGCGCTCGCATTTAATGAATGAAAATCCCAAGCCGAAGCAACGACACTCACACACACACACTTAAACACACACATGAGAACCCACACACACTGAAACCACAGCAAATGCAGTAAAAAACGGAAGTAAATGAGAACAACAACGACAGCGACAAGAAATGTGCCCCATTGGAATGAATGAATACCCGCCTGATTTTCAACTACGGATAAGATACTTGTAGAATATTTTATGGCTTCAAGTATCCACTCATATAATACGTATATCTGAACATATGTGCACAAATACATATGTAGTACTTATGTAAATATGTTTGTATATATATGTATTCCACTTTAGTATTAAATACGCAAGGGCAAACTAAAGCTTAAGATTAGATTGCTTTGAGCTCTTGATACTGTTCATAGCATTGAACAATTGTCTGCCTTGCACTTTGCCTTAGCAATGATCTATTGTCTGTCTTTATCATTTGAGCTTTAGCATAGGAAATTCTATAAAAAGCTAAATAGTTTTAAAAGCATTTGACTACAGTTTTTATTATTGAGTACTTGACTAATTTCATTTTATTTTTTATAAAATATCTCTGACGCAATTTGTAAAATCGTTATAACTTCTATGTAATAATAATTTTATTTATATTTGTAAAATAAAGAATATTGCTGGCACACAAATAAGTATGCTTTAAAAAAATATCTAAACAATCAAATTGATCTCAATTATCCGCATTATAAAAGCATTTTTATAGAGGAACTTAAATATATTTGGTGATAAGAAAATACACCAAAATAAAGCACTAGTTCTTTATTTAAATATCCCAACGATAAAGTGTTTCCGGATTATTGGAATTCCGATAAGGCAAATAATTTGCAGAAATCAGCGAATGCTCGATAAATTACGCTGACATATTTATTATTTCTGCGTTTTTTGCTTACTTCATTTGTTTTATTTTGGGATATTTGATTAACAATCATTTTTCTAAGAAAAAAATCTCATTAAGAAATATACATTTAACTTTTACAATCGTTCTCTGAGTCAGTGAAAAGGAGAAGCAATCTATTGTTGACTCGCAAATGTCTCTATGATTGATCGGGTTAGTCGCTGTGATTCTGTTGAAATTCGATTGACTGTAACACACAAGTGCCTCTGACATTGAACCACTAGACTGAAAATGGTAATGGTAATGGTAATGGAAATGGAAATGGAAATGCAAATGCCACTTGGACTCACCGCACAAAAGTCATAAAACAAGAAACTTTTGTAAAAATTACAAAGAAAATATATATATGTATGTATGTAAATAAAAATAGAAAATGTTCAAGATTGTTGTTTTTCCAACAATGACGCACATTGCAGGTAAAACACACTGAGCTAAAAGCAAATATAAATACTATATTAATATTGTATATGGGAATATGGTACTATACGTATCTGATATGTATCTATATAGCCCTGGCTTGACTTTTACGACTTAATATTTATCGAAGCGGTAATATTACAACAGACACCAGCGAAAGTGCCGCGAAAATTGTTAAATATGGAGAAACAATAAGAACAACAACAGACCAAATGACGCACAAACTTTACAAGGTTATTTGCCCGTCTGTGCCAATGTAATATCTTGAGGAAGGGAGGAGGAGGGAAGGGGTGTTCTGGTGGGTCAGCTGGGGCAGCTGGACGGGCGTTGTGTACGTCATTGAAATCTGAATGAAAACGAAATGAAAATGAAATTGGCGCACAGCAAACAGAACTACTGGGTACAAAACTGTTGGCTTTTACGTCAGCAACAACTATTTTCACGAGATTTGTTTTGTTTTTTTTTTTTTTGTTTTCCGTATTTAGATTACGATTATTTATATTAGAGCATTGCCCGATGACGTTCTATTGGCCATTGAAGGAGTCCAGAGACCAATTATATTTACAAGTTTTACCCGTCGCCATTTTCATTCTCATTAAGTAGTTGTTGCGCCAAACTGTGCGCGTAATTATGCCAGACACTGTGGCAGAGATGGCAATGGATTTATATATCGAGCACACACACACACACACATACATATATCGATATTTATCGAGCGATTACAAAATACAGGGTGATCAAATGTAGTGTTGAAAAGCTTTTCGGTTAATTGTCGATTTCTTCTATCATTCTATCTATTTTTTTGATAAATGCGTAACATACATATCAAACTGGTTCAATTCTGTTGATAGTTTTCCATGTCGCTGTTGTTGTTGTTGTTGATCGCGCCTCGACTGTACCAATCTTAATTGCGCATTTAAATATGTATGTATGTATGTATGTACGTAGTATAATAGAAAAAGAAAAACAACAACAACAACAAACAGTTGAAGCAACATACGGAATACAATTTCACAGGCAGCCAGCAAATTTACAGCCCATTGTGAACTTTGAGGCTTGAGGAAAAGGCGCCTTCCCCCAAAACGTGCGCCTGCCCCTTCCCTACGTAGCCCCCTCTCCAGGCCCCTCCCTCTGCGCTCGTTCCCGACCATGTGTCTGTCGTTCTCGACATTTGAAGCTGCGCATATTGCGCCTTGGCTATTTATTATGTATTATAGTTTATGGGCCTGCAAACAAAACAGAAGCGTAGTGCAAAAACGTTTTTGCGCACTATTCTCAGCCTGTCAGCGTGTCAGGTGGCAACGCCAGCAATTGAGGCACGTGTGATTAATTTTTATAATCGAATCGAGTTCCCGACTATATAATACCCCTTACTCAGTTAAGATATGTATTAATTGTATCTCGGAATGTTAAACTCCAAAGACATGTATACAAATTACTACTTAAAAGCTTAAGCCATGTTATTTTTCATCAACTATGATAACATAACGTTAACTACTTATAAAAAAGAGGGTTCTATCTTAAAATATGTTCTAGCTCTTAAAGTGCAATAGCTAAATGCTTTTATTATATTAAGCTAAATCAAAGGATCGTGTCAAAAAGCAAATATAATCTGCACCAGTTTCATAGAAGACTATGTACCAATTTTGTTTTAAACTACCCTTTATAGACTCTTAAGATCTTGGTATTCATACAAACGGACATATCTAGATCGACTCGCGTTTTAATGCTTATCAAGAATATAAATATATAACCCTTATGGGACCATAGATGCCTCATTTTCACTGTTACATTCATTAAAACATATACATTATAAAATGCCACTCAAAAAGTATAAAAATATTAATCTTAACTTCTAATTGGGCATTTTTTAAATATCAATTGAAACAGCAGCATTCTAAACTATCTGGCAACGCTGTGCGTCAAAGGCCACCACATTAAGAGAATGAGAGAGCTTAAGAGCGCAGAGCTACAACAACAACAACAACGGCGACAACTTGTTGCGCTTGCGACTGTGTGGGTGAGCGAGCAGTCGTTTGCATGTGCGAGTGTATGTGAGACATGTGTGAGTGTATGTGAGAGAGGAATAGTAGAGAGCGAGCTTTTAGGCCTTACTGGCCTTGCTGTTGTCTGGGGCTGTCTGTCTGTTCGTCTGTCCGTCCGTCAGTTCGTCTGGCTGTGTGTCTCTCTGTCTGTGTTGAGTATATTATAATATATTTTGGTGCGCAAAAAGCCCAGCGCAGACTTAAGGACACATGGCCAGCATGCAGTGAGAGTGTGGGGACTTAAGCTGCGCCGTTGCTGCTGCTGTCGCTGTCGCTGCAGGCTGCACAAAACAGCTGTTTTCTGTTGTCAGTTTGAAATGCACGGCCGGACAAGCGCAGTCAAAACAGCTGTTTCAGCTGCAGTCAAGCTGACCAAAAACAGCAACAACAACAAACAATGACATACAGTGAGTGATGTACATAAATGTATGCACATATAAACTAGTAAAAGTTTAAACAAATTGCTTGATACTTACAAACAAAGCCATTAGGCAGCCTGGTGAAGTCGATGTTGATTATATAAGCAGCGTTGTCGTGCACACACACACACACACATACAGACAGTCAGGGCTGATGTGTGTGCGTGTATTGGAGTGCTGTGTGCTGTGTATGTCTGTGTTGGTGTGTGCCAGTTTAGTAAATGCTCAGCACACGCACTAACTCAACCGAACGAAACGTCGTCGACGACGGCGGCAGAGGCGACAGCAGCGGCAGAGGCAGCAGCAGCAGCAACAGCAACAGCAGCAGCAGCAACAGGCAGATAGGCAAGTTTGCCTTTGTTGTTGGCTCTGTTTGCCGTTGTTTTTGTTGCTGTTTTAGTTGCTGCTATAGTTTACTTTGTTGTTGTTGCTGGGCTGGCGGCGACATTTGTTCGTATCTAAAACATTTGCGCTTTAAATAAATATATACAGAGGTATTATAAAAAAAATGAGGCAACTACAGCAACAAAATTGGTTCAATGCACGCCGCCAAAGTGGACAAGGCAGCAGAAAAAAACGCTTATCACAGGTGATAGCTGAAGGGTTTGCGGTTGGGGATTGGGGTGGGAATTGGAGCTGGGCAGACAGTTCTCCTTGGCTGAGTGACATTATAACAATTCGATTATTATTTATAATTGATTATCATCATCGTCATCTTCATCATCATCATCATCATCAACATCATCGTTGTCACTTATTTCGTGTACAAAGTTCACTTGTTGTTCTTCTTGTTTTATTTGTTTTATATGTGTGTGCAATACATGCAAACATTTCTTTCTTTTTTTTTTGATTGTATAAGTTTACAGTTGCTTTGTGCGCCATTTTATTTTTTTAAATACAAATCCATACATGCATACTACATACATATGTATGTATACATTCCGTTTCTTTATTTAAGTTTTTTTTGTATTTACTTTTCCGCTTCTAATTTTAATTATTCAGTTGGGAAGCTCAAAAGTCGCGCGCTAGTTTGTTTTTAATTCTGCTTCTTATGCGTTATTATTATTATTGTGGTTGTTGTTGTTGCTGCTGCTGTTGTTAAAACGTCGTTTAAGCAGTTACGTTACGTTTACGTTACGTTATGACTTTTTGGGGGCCTTTAAAACTGCGACGCAAATTTGCAAATGTATTTTTATTTTATTTCTTTTTTTTTTAGCTCGATCGAGTTGAAATTGGGTTCAAGTTTTTTATTTCTTTTTTTTTTGATGTTTGCTTAGCAATATAATTAATAATTAGTTAAATGGCGACACACAGCAACACATACACTCACACAGCTGCAGACACTCGAGCACACACACTCACACACACAAGCCACACACACACACATACTACAACAGACACAGGCCAACACCAACACCTTTGCACAGTTTTAATTGAAATTCACTTTGATGCCGCCGCCGTTGCCGTTGCTGCTATTGTCGTCGTCGTTGTCGTTGTCGCTAGTGCCGCAATCCAGAGACCAGAAGGAGAAGAGCCCAAGCAGTTTACCAAGCAGTAAGCCGCGCCCAGGCAAGGCAGTTCACCGCCTCCTCCTTCTTGACGCTGGCGCTGTCGGTGACGTACTGAAACAAATGCCTCACCAAAGTTTAGTTGGCGAGGCGCATGGTGTACAAGCGTACACACACACACTAATGCATCAGCAGAAGCAGCGACTGAGCGAGAGAAGCAGCAGCAGCAGCAACAGCAACAGCAACAGCAACAAGGCACGCTGGTATCAATGAATTGCTTTGCCTCTGCTTCAGCTCTGTTTCTGCTTCGGCCTCTGTCGTGACCCAGCAGCAACAAGTACGAGTTCGTACAGAGAAACGAATGTTAACCGTCTTCACATGTCTGAATGCCTGAATGAATGTGACGCGCAGCTGCTGCCGACACTGTGAGTGTGACTTTGCATGTAGTGGTTAACGCCACCGTGGAAAAAAAAAATAAAATTCGCTTGCTTATCTGCCATTCTGGTACTGAAAACAATAGCAAAACAAACACACCGATACCTCACACACACGCACAAACACGTACATATAACCAAAGAGAGCAGACTCTCTTCTCTCGCTCTGTCTGAAAAAAGCTTCTGGTCGTGTGTGTGTGTGTGAGTGAGTACGAGTGTTAAAAGCACGGTAAAAAATTTTTATGAACGAAGCAAAAAAGAAAATGGCGGACCTTTCAATTGCACTATTAGCGTATCAATTGCAATTATATGCCATCAAATGATCATTTAGAATTAAAATATTCATTGCAGTCGCAGCGGCAACAACTAATGTAACTATAAATAATAAATTATTAAATTAACTATTGGCGAACGAGGAGAAAAGTGATAAATAACATAAAGCGTTGTAAGGATATTCATATAATAAATCGATTTTAAATGCATTTAAAATTAAATAAGATGCTTCAAATATGTTTAAAAATGTTGTGACAGTATTAAGTATGATGTACAAAATACTTAAATAATTAATTTATCAATATTTCACTAGAATTTAAGCATTTTATACGGCTGAAATTAAGACAAGCAAAGATTGGCTGCAAATAATTTTAAATTGGCATAAATGAAGTTAATGAAATAATTATGTAGAGCCACATTAAAGATAATATAAGCTTGGCAAAAGATAAATTAAAGTAATTATTGGAGTATAGTGAGTTTTTTCGATGGAATTATGCTTAGATTGCTAGTAAATGCTAAAGTTTATGCTTGAGAAATTCATATGGATAGTAGTATAAAAACTATTCGAAATGTGCTTTAAGCCTGACTTTATTTTTAACTGAACGATACCAATTTTCTGCTCAGTGTAAAGCCCAAAGATACTCATTCAAACACACGCACACACTCAAACACACACGATCGAAATCAACACAAAACAGCCAAAACCCCAACGAAATCTGTAGAAAAATTCCTGTGCCAGAAGCGCGTACAAACATACATACATACAAATGTGTGGAGTGGAGCAAGAGGTTTAAACTAACACACACGCACACAATCCCACACTCTCGCACACACACACACACACACACACTCGCGTAGCGTGTGCCATATGAAATGTGTAACATCGCAGACATACATACATACATGCATATAACAAGCGACACACACAAAACATTTCGATTTTCGGCCTGTATGCTATGTGTGTGTGTGTGAGAGAGCTGCTTGATATGCCTGGGTGTGTGTGTGTGTGATTGCCATGAGGGCATTTTCTAATGGCAAGCATGAAATTGAAATGAATTTGATATCAAATAAAATGTACTTACATTCAAATATGCAATTAAATGGTTACAATTATTTAACTCCCAAAATGGGCAACACTTTAGCTGAGACATAAGACACTGATACCGAAACGGAACTAAGTACACGCTATTATGAAAGACTGGGCCCAACCTTTAACCGCACAACAACTGATATCAGTTTACGAGTTGTCATTGTCCAGTCAGAGGAGGAGGAAACAACTAAGCAACTGAGCAACCGAGCAACTGAGAATCAACGAACAACAAACACATCATCAAATCATCATCACCCAATAAAACGACTGGCAATTGTCTAAAACACAGAAGCCCTTAACGCTGTTTAAAGCGTTTCCCCACCACCATAACAACAACAACAACAATTATGTATTAATTTGATCCTAAATGCTTCAAGTTAATTAAACGCTTTAATAATAGTCCACGTGCTAATGCTGACGTAAGGGTCGACAGTGACAACGCATAGGGGCGTGCACAACATCAACGCATCTCGCTCACTCATACACTGGCAACACATGACACACACACACACACACACACACACACAGGCAGCGAGCGTTTTGTGCGCAGCTATTTCAAAAACGCAGCCAGCTCACACACACAACAACAAAGTTTAGCAAATTTCTTTCTATAAAGATCGCAATACATACATACATACATATGTATGTATATCAAGTCAAGAGAGTGCCAAAGCTCCAAATGACGCGCACAATATCGAACATACATAAATAATAGTCAAAATGTCGTCGAAAATCCAGAAAATTCGAAGACTCTTCACAAAATCCTCAACATCCTTTTATAAATTTATTAAATTTATTGTCAATATATATTAGTATGATAGATCTTTAAACTTATTTGCCAAACATTGTGGTCATATTGCCAATATCATAGAAAATTTTGGCAAAAATCACGTGTTCCTCCATGTATTGTACTCCCGAATCAAGCAAAGTATTTTATATACTATGCACGGCAACAGAGGAGAGAGCACCCGAAATTAGCAACAAAAAAAAAAGCTCAACACTCTCGCTGAGAGAAACTCACGCGTCGCGAATAAAGACAAAAAACAAAATGGCCGTCAGGTGAATTTGTTGACGTGGTTATGTATTTTTCTTCTTTCTTTTCTTTGCAATGGCAAATCAAAAGTGCTCTTAATTATAATAAATAATTATTCAGATAGTTCAAGAATTATTTATATTACTTATAATTTATTTATTTAATTAACATGCAGAGCATTTGACTAGAAGCAAAGAAACGCTTGAAAAATGGCTCTTACAAAATGGCGTCTGTGATGCGCTTGAAAAATTCAAGCGTACATAGTTTTTATGTCATATTGCAATTAAAGTAGTAACTAATAATACTTTTATTTAATTTAAATATGCCACAAGCTGTGGCTTAATTCAACAAATACAGAAACTCCATTTTGTAATTTGAAATTAATATTTACATATGTTTTTGTTAGTTTTTTCTAAATTTTCTAGCGTATGAAGCGAATTAAACATGAGGAAATTTAGGTGAGATATGTCATATTTTACTTTAATTAATTTGTAAATCTAAACCTAACTTTATGTCTAAAATATAGTAGATTATAAGGATTGATCTCTAAATAAATAACTAAGCAAATGCAATGTCTTTCTTATAAAAGGAAGAATTGCAGATGAAATGATTCAAATGTTATGGAATATTCAACAATTTAGCCTAAACAACAATAGATATTAATCAAAGAAAGGCTTTTGTTTTTAGAAAATATTCCATTAAATAAAATAAGACAAATTTTAAGCATTACACGCTAAAAGATTTCGAGTTTTTCAGTTTACATGGATAAAAACAATCTTTAGTTTTCCGGCTAAATGTTTAAAAAATGGCAGCATTTATTATAAAATAACAATTATTATATTTGATGTGAGATAACTATAACATTTTGTTAGAATTTGGGTTGCAGCACAATTAAAATTTTGATCGAATATTCAAATATTCAATTAGATTTGGCCTCAATTTGCGGCTGCTGCTGCTGTTGCATGCAACCAGACTGGGTACGAGTTGACCATTCGACTTTGATTATTCAGTCAGCTTCCAACTCGGAGTCGGACTTGGACACCGATTCGGTCTCGGACTCGGACTCGGACTCGTAGTCGGACTCTTGGGGCGTCCATTTGCATTGGATAGGCCAGATCAGAGCAGACCGGGCCAGGGCTGGGCCAGGCTGCGACACAGAAAGCGACAGCCTCCATTAAAATGCCCCACTAACTGCATTCCAAGAATTCATAAGTCAAAGATCGAATGTGCTGTGCTCCAACGATAGTGACTGACCCCCCTCCCCCCTCCGAAATTTCCCCTCTCTGTGCCCAGTTTCCCAGTCCGTGTCTCAGTCTCAGACTCAGTTAATGCATTGTATCTGGCCAGGGCCACCGCCACCGCCAACCGCCAACCGCCAGCGCCAGCAGCAGACAACAAAGACTCAAATTGAATAAATAAAGCGCAAGATTTATGCATACGAAATTAATAAATTGAAATATATGTACACAATGAATATTAGACACTAAAGCTTAACAAGTGCAGCAGGCATTTAATTTTAATGCGTCGCCCTCCCCAAAACTAGTGCCGTGGAGCCCAGGCCCGACAGTTTATCAGTGGAAGTATTCCTCCTCCTGCTGTCCCTCGATGAAACGACAAAAGAGATTAACACCGAGTTACCATCAACGGGCGAGAAACCAGATATGAAATATGCGCGATAAGACCAAAGTGCATTGGTGTCAAAAAACTACTTACATGAAGAATGCAGGCCAACTACGCGGAGTGTAAACTGTGGAGTGTACGAGTACCAGTACACGTATCTCTCTTGGTTCTTATATTCTTCTTCCATCATGGTGTTGAGTGGTAAAGTGATGAAATGCACTGCCACACATACACACACACAGACAGACAGACAGACAGACATACGTATGTATATGTTATACATATATTTACTTATAAACATGAGAATGAACCAAGCCCCGTCACAGTCACAGTCACAGTCAAGAGTCGCGGTCGCCAGCCAGTTTCAGTTTCATGAATGGGGCCCTGGGAGCTGCTCCAAACTGCTGCTGCTGCTGCTGCAGCTGCAGCTGTGGGGCGCTGTGATCTGTTTGGTTGCATGAATGAATGAATTGCGATGGCGCCGGCCGCACATAGATCGAACTATTGTAATTACTATAAGATTATGCAAAATGCATATGCAATTAGTTGTTGTTGCTGCAGTTGAAGTCTATAGTTGAATCTGAATGTGAATCTAGTAAATCTGAATCTGAATCTGAGAGACTGGCTCTTAAGTCGGAGTCTGTGCTGCTGTTGCTGTCGCTGTCGCTGTGTCTGAGTCTGAGTCATGGGGGCAACTGGTTTGACTTGACTGAGAACAAGTACAAACGTACCTCTAGTTGCAGTTACATTGCCAGTAAGTAGTTGCAAGCAGAGGCTTTGCCACAAAATATCATCAAGGGGCAGTTTAGTATAGCATATCAAGCCATAAAGTGTGATATATTGAATGGAAAGGATTCTACAGCTCGTAGCTTGATCTCTCATTCAAAGAACTCACAAATTTCTTAAATAAACTTCCTATTACAAAGTGCTTATACTAGTTCCAATTGTTCGATTGACAGTTAGAATACGACAGAGACTACAGGAATCTTTCTTTAAATTACCATAAAAACTTATAGACAGTCATAGTTTTCACTATTTCTATATTATACTATTTAACCACTCCCTTAACTAAGCGGACTATAAATCCACTAAATGTCTTTGATATGAAATAAATGATATTTTCCTCCATCATTATTTAATAAATTTCCCCTAAAATGCAGAATGTTATAAATACTTCGTCAAACTTTAAGAAAATTCCATTTATATTGGTTTCGAAACTTTTAGACATATTTCCTACACTCATAACTGCTCAGCACTTTTAACCCTTTAACCCAACCCCTTCACTATGTCCATGGTTTAAGTGACTGTGATATGAAGTCACGATATTGGAATGTGTGTCTTGATGATGATGACGAACAAATGTTGTGCAAGCCACAAGACAGAACTGCAACCTGTTGGCATTTTGCAATTAAAATTTCTAAAGCCGTTTGAGTGCCGTAGTCACGGCTTTGGATTTTCCAACCGAAGTTTTGCCTAATTTACAAGAGAAACAAAAAAAATAACAATATTAATTTGATGGTTCATTGTCTCGTTTGTCGACATAAGCATTAAGATACGTATAATAATAATCGTATACGGTTTACCTAGAAATTCCTAACCTGATCAATGCCGCGAGTCAATAATGAGCATAAAACGATGCCGTTGGGAACATGATTTGGAAATGCCATCAACATCAACATCATCGATGGACCTATCGTATCAGTACGTAGTATTAAATAATGTCTGTCCCCTAAAAACTGATAATAATGTCGCCTGCGGGAAATTCCTTTAGCGGCATTTAAGGCCACTTAATTATGCCCCGTTGAACTGAACTAAACTGAACTGAACTGACCAGGTTTCAGTGGCTTCGAGCCACAAGTCTCACTCTGGGCCTCTCTCTTGAACCGAAAAACCAATCCTAAATTCCTGGAATTTTGACTCTTGTTAAATATCAACTGCTGTATTTGTACACGCCGGCTCTTCGACTTCGTCTCACCGTCCGTCTGTCTGTCTGTCGGACAATCTGTCGCTCTGTCTGTTCTCCTCTCCCCCGCTTGCTGCACTTTTCGTCTGTCAGTTTGTCGTCCCGTCTGTGTCTGCCTGTGTGTGTGAGTCTGTGGTGTTTTATGCATTCCCTTACAGCAGAACTTACGAACATGAAAAACGCACAGCATTCATACATTCTTTCTCCTGTGGAAAGAGTTCTCAAAATTTAAAAATTGATAATGAAAGATATTAGCAATATTAACAAATTAAACAATATTATTGTGTGTAATTAATAAATAGTTCAAATTATTGTCTAAAAATACATTTCAAATTGAAATCGGTAAAGTTTTTCCGAAGTTATTGCAGTTGACGTTTGAAAATGTGGGAAAAAAATTAATTTTACAAATTTGTATCGAAATTATATAATACATAAAGAGTCCAAATCTTCAGTTAACATATATTCCCAATGGAAATCGGTTAAATTATCGCAAAATTAAGGCAGTTGAAGTATTTTTAAAATAGAATACTTTTGAAAGAAATCTCTACTGTAGAAAAATTTCAATGCAGGAAAATTATAAAGGCCAACTAATAATCATTATGGCAAACCGCTTAAATATCATATCAGTTTTTCCGAAGTTATGTCAGTTTTATTATTATTTATATATTATTATTATTATGGGAATATCTGCATTCCTTCTGCTTCAGGAGTAAACTTTAGATTACAGCTATCGGTAATCATATTGATACATTGCAGTTTCTTCTTTTCTCTTTAAACACGCCAATAATACTTTTTATACCCTGTGGGGTATGCCCTATGCTAAAAGTGTTTAACAGGTCTAAGGAAGTCATGTAGATCCCACCAAGTACATATATTTTTGATCTGCATCAACAGCCGAGTCGATATAGCCATGTCCCTCTGTCTGTCAGTCTGTCAGTCCGTCTGTCCCTCCTTAATAACGAAAGGATCTTGGAGATGGTAAGAGCTAGAAGCTTGAACTTGGTCTCCCAGCACTGGTAATATTCGCAGGCAGATCAAGTTTATCTTGAATCTTGGATGCCACGCCCCTTTCGCCCACAAAACAAGAAAAAGCTCATAACAAAAGCAGTTTTGCAGCTAGCGACTTAAGATTTGCCACACATGATAAATATTTTAATATTGATGTCTCAAGTAAATTTCATCACGATGCCACGCCCCCTTCACCCACAACGAATTACAAGCGAATTACATCGGGAGTGACTTTAAGCGGTTCCCTGTAGAGCCACAGGGTATATTACGGTCGGGGTCCCGACTGTTCGGCTTATTGCTTTATAAACCACTGACTTTTCTGCTTAAAACTAACAGAGAATGAAATGTGGCAACGTTTCTTATTATATTTTATCACTTTCTAATTATTTCATGCTAATAAAGTAATTTAGTTGATATTTTAAGCATATTTCTTAGAGTACTGCTGACCTTTGGAATGCCCCAAGTGTATTAAGTTTATTATCAGTTCGTAAATGGTCTGCTGATAGATATAATCGCATCTAGAAGCAAATCAACGGAATAATAGTCGAACAAGACAAGAATCTTCTTCTTTTGCCTTTTGCAGACACCTCTAAGATCATCAGAGATCGCCTCAAGATCCCGATGAGCGAACCAATTAGATCAAACGTTTACTCCTGCTGAGTGGCAACAACTTATGCACCAGGCAACTTCAGTGCAACAGAGACCAAGCCCCATGCCCCATACACCATCCTCGCCCCATCCTCGCCCCATCCTCCTCCCATACCCTGCAGCAACAGAGTCAACGCTCAAGCTACAAAACCCGCCAATGTAAATATACACAAACTTACACACACACTCAGATATCAGACATTCTTTACGTAGCTCGTTCGGTCTACGGTCTACATTCAAGAGGGAAGAGGAAGAGGACAGAGGCGAGGAGTCATCGATGATAATATTCATTCATTTGATCAAACCGCCGAAGACGTCAACAACAACCACGAACCAACGACGACTTTCATTATGCCCCAATGCCTATGCCACCTCCTCAACCTTCTCCAACTCCTGCAATAACGTCGACTGCAGCAGCGACGTTGACAGAGGCAGCAGCAGAGGCAGCGGCAGCGACTGCATTGCTGTTAAACCATTGGGCAGACGATGGACGACCAGGCGATCGGTCGACCGCCCGAATGCAGTCCAAAATCAAATTGAGCCAGAGAAAAGAAACAACAAAAACATATTGCCAAAGTAGCAGCAGCAGCAGCAGCAACAAAATCAACATCCAACAAGAACAACAACAACTACAACTGCGCTTCATTACACTGTGAAAAAACAATGCAAGTAGACAAAGGAACAGCTGCTGATTTACACTAAATGTATAGGATATTAGGAACTTATTGCTAATATATATTAAGACTAAAAATCAGGCTAACATTTCAGGCAGGAAATAGTGTAGGGTATTAAAAACTTATATATATTAAGAGTAATTATCAGGCTAATATTTTATTTAGGGAAGGGAAGAGCTTCTTATTTAGACTAAATGTGTAGGGTATTCAGAACTTATATATTAAGAGTAATTATCAGGCTAATATTATATTCAGGGAAGGGAACAGCTTCGTATTTAGACGAAATTGTGTAGGGTATTAAGAACTTATATATATTAAGAGTAATTATCAGGCTAATATTTTATTCAGGGATGGGAAGAGCTTCTTATTTAGACTAAATGTGTAGGGTATTCAGAACTTATTGATTATATATATTTAGAATAGTTCTAAGGCTAACATTTCAGGTAGAGAAGAGGAGTAATTATCAGGCTAACATTTCGTATTTACTCGTACACTTAATATGTAGATAGTAAAAAGAATACCCTTCGGCTCTACAGGGACCCGCTGCAATTCACTCCCGATGTAATTCTCTTATGGGCGAAGAGGGCATGGCATCGTGATGAAATTTTCTGGACACATCGACCACAAAATATTCCTCATCTGTGCCAAATCTATAGTCTCTAGCTATAAAATTGCCCTTGTTATAAGGTTATCCGATTTGTGAAAGAAGGGGACTTTCTTAGAGACCTGTTACATACTTTTAACAAACTTAATATACACACACAGGGTATATAAAACATATTACTAATATATATATTAAGGGTAATTATCAGGCTAACAATTTAGTCTAATATTTCAGGGATTTAACTTTAATAATAATATTTAAAAAAGGATTTTCTTGCTGTTTGTCACATTTCTTTAAGCGATAAATTCTTGATCACATGATATATTAAATTCATTTTATTAATTTCTCATTTTTGCTAGCAATTATTTTATGTAAATAGGATATCTTGTTATTTGTGCAATTGATCTTCGGCAGATAAACTTTTAAACTTAACTTCTGATAGTTACCATTTTAATTGGGAATGAATTTGAAAAGTGGCTGAAAGCTTAGAGTAATTTACCTGCAGCCCAGCAAACTTCACTATGTGTGAGTTTTTGGGATCTGCTTTCATCACTAGCGTGGACTGCCGTCCACAGTGATAGAATTATCACTGTCAAATCTACAAAAATGGTTTTAACTCTAATGAATCAAACATTATTAGCTTATCAATGTATGCTTAATTCTTCTGAAGTGATTCGCTAAGTCGAAACCGTATATATATATCGTGAAATATGTGAACCTTAATTTCCTAAAGATGCACTTAATATTAACTCAACAAGTATAGTATAAAAGAAAGCCAGTCTTTGTTTATTTTCGTCCTGGCAAAGTCTATGTTATTCCTAACAATCCTAGGGATACAAACATTTATATGAGAGCTTTATATATTTATATATATAGATAGATTTATATATATTTATGTATTACTTAAAATATTTACTTAATTCTTGTCTAAGCCAGACAGAACCCAGTTTCTTTTGTCTTCTGGGAAAATTCCGAGCATGGCAAATATTTAATTCTCTCACTTAATTAATTGTGCAGTATTTGGCTTATACTACCATGGCATGCTTTAGACATGCACAGATAGGATCTGCATTAACTGCCTGCATTACAATGTTGTATAAAAATTTCTTGCAGTGCATACAATCGACACATTCACTTATAGATTTAAAAATCGATGAGAAAAGGAATATGTTGAACGGGCGTACGGTCTGTAGCACGGCTCAAAACTCTGTCCAATGTCCGTTTGTCCGCCCATGCACACACACGCACACACCCAGACGGACACACACACACACAGAGAGAAGACGAAGCAAAGACCTCTTTTTAATGTATTGCAATTCCAAGAATTTAGGAAGAGGAACGTGAGAAACTTTGTTTTTGTTATTTTCTTTTCTTTGCATTTCATTTCAAGATACGAAGCCTGTGCTCCAACCTTACCAACATATCGTAGCTCTATCTCGCTCTGGCCAACATTGCATCTCGCTTGCACACTTTAGTCCCTAGCCGAAAGACTTGGTCGTCGTCGTCGGCGGTGGCGGTGGCGGTGGCTATTACTCTTACAGCTCCTACATTGGGCTTGGGCCATGGCCAATGTTTGATTGCAGTTGCCTCCGTCTGCGTCTCAGTTGCAGTCACAGTCACAGTCTCTGTTGCTGTCTCTGTCGCTGTCGCAGTCTCTGTTGCAGTTGCAGCATGCCCCAGACATTCATATTGTATACACTTAAGTTCTTTTGTGGAATTTCGTATTGCAGCAGCCAAAAACGGCGCATTTTAAGGTGCAAACGTGTGCGCAGAGTGGAGGTAAAGTAAAAAAAAAGACGGTGGCAAGTCGAATTGTGCGATCACCTTCCGCAGAGAGACAGTCCGGGAGTCGGGAGTCGCAATGCCAGACTTGGCTAATAAAGCCGGCGACAAGAGAAAGCCAAAAATTCCGAGACAACAACATTGCAGCACTTTGGGTAGAAAGCCACCACAACATTGGGGGCGGCACAAAAGGGGATAACAGAGGGATGAGTTAAAAGAGGGGGGCGGTTGGCGGGGTGCGGTAGGCGGAAAGGGTATATCGGTTGGGAGTGGGCCTCTGTGCCGCATTTAGTTATTCTGTTTGCTTGCCACATTCTGTTTTCTTATGTTTTGTTTTGATTTGTTTTTGCATTTGCAGCGATTTTTGCCAGTGTGTGTGTCTGTGTGTGTGTGTGTGTGTGTGTGTGTGTGAGTGTGTGTTGCAAACAGTCCATTTCTTTTTGGGATGCTGCTGAGGTTGCCGCTTGCCTCTTGCCACGGCTGGTGGCTTGTGGAATGTGCGCGCCGCCATCGTCGAAGCTGCATAATTTTTTTTTCTTTTCTTTTTTTTTTTTTTTGCCTTGGCGCAGGGCAGCGACAAAATAGCAGAATCCTGTTGCCATGATCGTTAACAAGATGCCAAGACAACGGTGCGCTGTGGCAAGGCAACGTGCGGTGTGGCAAGCAGCAATCTGGAATCTGTGGGAGCTTCGAACTGGCAGCCAAATTAAATAGGCGCAAGCGCTTGAGTTAGCCACGAGTTGTGGCCAAGAGGAGCGCACGTTCTTGTTATTGTTGTTGCTGTTGTTGTTGCTGTTGTTGTTGTGGCTCTGCTATGCCGAGTTGATTGTCCTCTCACCTCAAGTTTTTGGCCTCAGTCTGGACTCGGTCTTGGCCTCAGTCTCTGAGCCGCTTGCCGCTTGCCGCCTGCCTCTTGCCTGTTGTTGTTGTTGTTGTTGTTGCTGCTTTTTGCATGGAATGCTGCCTTACGGGTAGAGAAAATCTTCTCACCTCACCAGCATCAATTCGTTGGGCCAATGTGTATCCGGATTGCATGTTGAATGCAACAACAACAACAGCTAAAAACGATTTATTCTTAATACACAAATCTCAACTACTTACAAATTCATTCGTTAGGAATTCGATAACTATCTATCGCTCGTAATGTAACTCGATTATGTTTTGTAATTGCATTTTTGAAATATCGAAGAGTGCAAGACTTTTCTGTAGGTTTTTAGAATTGTGTATAAGCTTTGATACTCTGTTCTGTATTAAAACTTAAGTAAATATGTAATCAATTTATTGAAAAGGATATTTCTTATGAATTTCGTATTATTATATAGTTGGGGAACTTGTAATCCTCATGCAATATGCAGTAATGCATGTGGCATTGAATGTTTATACATATAATATGTTGAGTTTCTTCGTCTGTTTTTCTAGATCATTCACGGACTTTTTCTAAAATTTTTGAGACTACTTTATTAAGGGTTAAATCTTAAAAGTTTCGCTATAATATCTTAGAAGAATGTTACACCAAGAAGTTTAATTAAGATGTTGATTTATAAACACAAGGGCTTAAACATTTCTTTCGTTTAAGAATATTTCATAAATATATTTACATCCTGTATGTTTTGATTATACGCTTGCAGAGTTTAAATGTGTTTCGTCTCTATTTAAGATTCTGCTCTTTTTTTCTAAATCATTCATGGCCTTTTTCTAAGAATCCTGAAGCCTCTGTATTAAAACTAGAATCTCAATAGTTTCTTAGAAGAAAATTACACCAAGAAGTTTAAGTAGATATTGATTTATAAAAACAAGAGTTGAAACAATCCTTTAGTTGAAGCATATTTCATAAATATATTTAGTGTATTATAAATTTTTCTCTATTTAAGATTTTGATCGCTTTTTCTAGATCATTTACGGCCTGCTTTTAAAAATCCTGCAGCTTGTTTATTAAAATTTAAATCTCAATAGTTTCGTTGTAATATCTTAGAAGATTGTTACCTCAAAGAGTTTACTTAGATATTAATTTATAAATATAAAGCTTTATACATTCCATTAGCTAAAGAATATCCCACAAATATATTTACATCCTGCATGTTTTGAATATAACCTACCAGAGTGTATTATAAACTTGTTAACGATTTCATTAAAGATTTGTGTTGTAATTTAAATTTGCTGCACTCCTGAAAAACTATAATTTCCACTTTATGCAAATTTTAAAAATGATCTGTATTAAGAATATGGATTTTAATTGTTTGATTCAGCATTATGAAAGTGTTATACATATATATATATATATATATATATATATATATATATATATATATATATATATATATATACATTTTTCTTTAATTTGTAATGCTTCAAAAATATTTTTGTGATGTATTATCTGTTTATTCAGGACTTCATATTACTAAATATGAGTATATATTTTCTTGGTAGTAGGATCTATTATTGAATTGAAACTTTTAAAAGTAGTTATGCTGGGAAATAATAATATATAACTAAAATATAGATGTTAACTGTTTGATTCAGCTTATGATTATATGTTTCTTCAGGACTTCTTATTATTAAAATTATGAGTATAATAAGAATTCTGTCTATATAATTTCTTGGTGGTTAGATCAATTATTGAATCGAAACTTTTAATAGAAGTTATGCTCATATTGATAAGGGAAATAATAATAGTAGAATATTGATGTTAGTTGTTTGATTCAGAATTATGAAAGTGTTATATGTATAAATAATTACAATGTTCATCAATTTGTAATCCTCAAAAGACATTTTTGTGATTTACTATCTGCTTATTCAGGATTTCATATTACTAATAATATAAGTATAATTCTGTCTATATATTCTTTATTTTCTTGGTGGTAAGATCAAATATTAAATGGAAACTCTTAACTAGTTATACTCATATTGATAAGGGATATGGTTAATGGTACAACTATTATTAGAGCTATCATCAGGTTTATGTGTTGATCATTTGTAGTTAGAGCCTGTCGAGTCGATTCTGTGAGAATAAGTGGATGCACTGAGCCGTAAGGAATCGAAGCAGGAGCTGTTGGTAAGGGAGGCGTTTTGTGTTTTTCTTTTGAATTCGGCTTTTGACGATGGTCAGCGGCTAAGTCTGTTATTCCTGAGGCTTCTGGCCGTTTTCTACGCTTGCATATTGTTCATTATGATTATTTCTGGCAGGCATTTTGGGCCTCTGACTGAGGTTGAGGTTGAGCCTGTGCAAAAATCCGCACATAATCTCGCAAAACCAGTAGAACAACAACAAGAAGTCGCCGCCGCCACTCGGCACTTAGGACGCGAACGCGGACGTCGACATGGATGTGGATGTGGATATGTGGATGTGGATGTGGACATGGCTGTGAATGTGAATGTGGATACGGACGCAGCAGCAGCAGCAGCAGCAGCAGCAGCATCTTTGCTCATTTATAATGGGAAATGTGTGAGAGGCGCAGGCGCAAATCCCTTTTCGTACCTTTCCTGTCAGTTGTTGTTGTTTTTTTTTCTGTTGTCGCGGTCGTCGGGGTCGCCGTTGTTGTTGTTATTGTTATTGTTATGTTGTGCGTCTTGGTCTTGTCTGAATGTGTCTGAGTCTCAGCATCAGCATCATCCTCAGCTTTGGCTTTGGGTTTTTTGTTGTTTGCCTTTTGTCCTGCGCATCGCATTCGAATTTTCCCAGAAATGTTAATTATAATACATACATAACACATATTCATACATAATTACTCGCATTTTTTCCATGTCCATATCCTGTTTATGCGTTGCGTTCCGTTTGTTAATGCGCTAAATAAATTTGCATGCTATGCGTTCTTTTTTTTAATGCCTCTTGTTTATTTTGGTGTGTTATTCCACCAAAAAAAAAAAACTAAAACTAAAGGGGAGAGCGCAGTTTGCCTGTTTCCACTTCAACAGCATCTAAGTTCTCCCAACGCATGCTAAGATCAAGGACAGGGTTGTTATTTCATTGGTAGGTGGGAAGGGTGATAAAATGCCCTAACTACACAATAGAAATGTGATAGAAGGGATCAGGTTCAAACAATTAACACGCATTATTGTCTTTTATTAAGAGATAAAGGTTTTCTTTTAATTAAAACGTATTTTATAGAAGTAAACGATATATTAAAATGTTAAATAATAAGCTTAATATATTTATTTAAATATTAAATAAAATATATATATACATAAATAAATAAAAAAATTTTTATTTATATAAATACCAATAAAATCAACCGAATTATCGGTTTTCTAATTTTAATTTTATTACGATTTAACGCACATATTTCATAATTTAATTAGGTAATTTAATACTTAATTACATACAAATTTTTATGAAATTATTTGTGGAGCTTAATAGCTTTAGAATATTTGGTAATTAAATTTATTTAATTACCTTGTTGACAAAAAAAAAAGAAAAAGAAATTAAATGCATACAGGCAAATGTTGAAAAGTTTAAACAATTTGCTACAACGCAATTTTTGAGTTTTCTATCAAATTTATAAAATCGCCGCCATTATGTTTTTTTTCGACGCTCTCAAAAAGAACAGCAACAACAACAAAAACAACAACAACAATAGCGGCAGCGGCAGCAAAGAGCAATAGCGAAGCCCTCCCACTTCTCGTTCACCCCAAGCCCACAAAGCATGTTAACGAAAGCTGCGGTGCTCTCCAACAAATATGTCAAAAACTAACAAAAAGCTAGTGTCTCTCACACTCACACAAGCTTCCGCACATAGACACACAGGCACACTTATACACACACACACACACACATACATACTCATGCAAGCGCCAATTGATCGCTCACACGCGCACATGTGCGCCAATTTCTCACCTATACATGCGCGCTCTTTCACACACACGCATCAATACTAATGCATACTCTCCATGCGCATACTAATCTCAGTACTATGGGGTATATGGCCACTTTTTTTTGGAATTAATTGACAAATTATAATATACATATATATATTTATTTCCTTTATTTGATTTTTTATTTTACAAATCACACTGAATATGATAAATGACAAATTTAAGAACATCATCAAAGCAAAATGTGTACTACTTCAGAGCGTCCTTCTGTTTTAAATACACTCTATTTAAGTTCTGGTAACTCTAAAATGTATACCAATGCTTATATTCTGAGTATGTAACATTAAAGTTTATTGTATTTTTAAGATATTTCCATTAAAAGTTAATTAATGTTATCAACTTTATATAAGTATATCGACTTTATTTAAAAATAGAAAATGGTTATATGCCCTATAGTGCGCAGTAGTACAAACGAAAACGGGGGAAGAAACGCAGATCACGTAGCGCGGAGATACTCTGCGATTCGTGATAGGTGAGAGGTTGGGCGTCAGAGCGGTCGAGGAAGCGGCAAATACAAATACAAATACAAATACAAATACAAGCACAAACACAGAATAATTGACGTCGACGTCGTCGTTGGCGTCGAAGAGCGTGAGAGCAGTACATATATGTATGTATGCATATGTAAGTATGTAAGTTTGTGCCTACACATACATACATACATACAAAGAGCATGGGGCCAACTCGCCACCCTGTATTGCCCGCAGAGCGATAATGAACGAGAGAGTCGACGACTGTAAATGCGACGGCAACGGCGACTGCGACTGCGATTGTGGCTTTAGCGGAGGGTGGAGTAGGGGGAGTGGGAAGGGGAGGAGTGCTGCTGAGGCGTTGCAAACCAGTTGCGGTGGCAAGTCGCAATACCAATACCGCATTCCAAACGAAAGAGGTTAGACCTCCGCCGTCATTTCATTCACAATTTTCAAAGTTGCAAGCAGCAGAAGAAGAAGCAGCAACAGCAGCAGCAGCAGCATGTGTGGGGACGTGTAGCGGGGAGCGCAAGCGCAGCAGCAGACTGCACATTGCTGGAGTTTTTGTTGTTGTTGTTGTTGTTTTAGCTTGCACTCTGCTGCAGCGACTGCGACGGCGACTGCGACTTGGCGATTGACTCTTCGCGCTTGGCATGCGACACGGACACGGACACGGACATTGTTTTGACTTTGAAAGGGGGGCGCCAGCCTAAAAGCTGTTTTTAACTATGTCTTTAATCAAACTTTGCTTTCAACTCGCACTTGCTATCTCTCTTTCTATCTGTGTCTCTTTCTTTGACGTACTTTGAACTCAATGTTGATGAAATGCTGCCACGACGGCAAACGCAATCCACGATCCACTCGCATGATTCATTTGTTGCTTAGGGTTAAACAATTCTTCTCTCTACACGAGTCTGCATAACCTGTTGTCTTAATTTCTTACTCAAATGGCAAACGAATTACAATAAATTCCTTAACTAGTCGTGTAATCGTGTTATCATCATTATTTTCAATTACATCCACACACACATACACACATTGATCATACACAGCGAGAAATGCTCAGGCGAAATGAATTTACAGACACAGATATTAGTTTGGTACAGCAAAAAGCGATAGAACTGAAGGTATGATAAATTTTTAAATTAACCCTAAGTTATTTACAAATTGACAAAGATGATATAATGATTTTGTGATAGAAGAAAGAATATGCGATCATTTAAAGTATACATTCTTAGTCAGTATGTCTATAAGAACGCGTCGATCTCAGGGACTCTAAGCGCTAGAGACTTCAAATTTGGTAAATACCTTGCTATATATCGTATGCAATTAAAGTTGGGTTTAAATTTTGAATGCCACATCAACTTGACGCACAAATCGAAAAAGATCGAATCACAATTGCCATTTTAAAGCTAGAAACTTGAGCTTTCCCACACCTGATAAGTATACTAGTCTCGATGTTTCCTGCAGATTTTCCAGAAATAATTTGACTCAGTAAGACGAGAAGAACACTAACGCGGCAATGTGCAAAGCTTGCGGCGTGTTTGCCCGGGTTTCGTAATTGCTTTATTGTGTTTTTGTGTCTGCTAATACGTATTAGGATATTTTAAGAGCTGACTACAGCTTTCTAGACATTTACTTTTCTTCCTTTGCAATGGGAGTTCTGTTTTCATTTCTTATTGATAAGCGCATACGAAATGTTCCTTTTTTTGCAGTGTAGACATTGCATTGCGTATCTCTTTTAGATATTTGCTCTGCCTATGCGTAGTCCGTACTTTAATAATAACAGCAACAAAGTCGCAGCGGCAGAAGCAGCAGCAGCAACAGCAACAAAAGTAGCAGCAACAGCAACTTGCATACGAAACTTTTTGTACACAGGCAAAGCTACAACTACAACAAGAGCAACAACAACAGAGCAGTGTCGACGACGGCGTGCCAGACGTGTGTACATACCTACACATACTTCAATGTTACCTAATTAAAGTTTACAAGTAGAAGTAGACGCTGTCGCAGTTAAAGCAACATCAACAGCAGCAGCAGCAGCAGCAGCAGCAACAACAACATCAACAACAATAATAATAACAGCAACAGCATGATTCATTGGAATGCAAAGAATTTTTATATGTTTCTATCTACATACATGTATGTTTGTATGTTTGTATGTATGTATGCTTGTATGTACGATGAATGATTTTGTAACAAACAGCAACAACAGCAACATCAACACCCTAAAACATCAAGGCAAACACTGCGCATGTGGAATGCAGTAATGGGGCCCAAGCATAACAAAGCGGACAGCTAGAGTAGCGGGTGGAAGGGAGGTTGGCAGGGGAGGTAAGACACAACCAGGCTGACAGACAGAGAGACAGTTAGTCAAATAGACAAGCAGGCAGACAGACAGACAGTCGGACGGACAGACAGACAGACAAAGAGAGACAGTCGAAACGAGACAAATAGCTCCCAATAGATAGACAAATATGCATGATGGAGGAACCAACACTCGAACTCGGTAACTTTCAGATACTCGTCTACTCGTCGTGCCACACACTGAGTCAAATGATATGCAACTTGAATGAGGAATTTGATTAGGAAATCGTCGTACGCCAAGAACTGATTGTGTTCTATAAACATAATTGGCCGATATACTCGTACATATATATGTATAGTATGTAGAAAACTCCATAGAACTTGCACATGGATCTCAACTTCTAGAACCTTGGGATGAAAAATGTGTAGGTTAACTCTATCAAATATAGTTAAGATATCTTTGGAATGCTAGAGATTAAATACATACCTTTGACAAACTTTTCTATAAAGCTACTTATTATATAGGCACAAATAACCAGAGAAAAATGCTCTGACATGTTTATATTTACACTTTGATTTAATAATAAGTATTATTTAATTAGTTTTTATATTACATTTAAAATTCGAAAAGATTTAATCATACATTATAAACTATTCATTTTTAAATGTTTTAACATAGAATTTGAAGTTAGTTTTAAATGTATATTTTAGAAGGAGAGATTTCCTATACTAAATCGAAGTAGAAATATAAATTCTCATCGTAATCATATTTAGAGTTTTACTGCCAGTTTATATGCGAATTTGTGATATACTTTTAAAGATCTTAGGAGATCTACCCACAAATTTGATATACTTTATTCTTTTTTATATAGAAAACCTTTAAAAGTTAATGAAAGTCTTAACCAAACACTTCACTGCAAATAAATTCTTAATATTATTGTGCTGACGCTTCTTACACCCATTTTATATCAATTCTCTGTCATTATATAAATTGATTCCATTATTTTGTGATAGATTTTAAGATCAAAGTCAATTTACATTATAAATCGATGATGATTTTGAGTTGCATGCCACTTTAGTGGGAACTCCCAGTTCAAGCATTCCCACACACACACACAAACACACAAAGAGATACACTGAGAATAAACGACCTAGACGAGTCATAGACCATGTGACCATGAGTGCATAAAAGCAACGCCAGACTATACTGAACTCAAGTGTCTGGGTTAATAATGGGATTGCATTGTAGGCGGTGTTTTCAAATAATATCAACGATGGCATAATGCATAACAAACAAATTGGGCATATTTCTGTCTCTGGCTTCGACTGGAAAAGTGCTGCCTTTTCCTGGGTTCGCTGCGTGTGACAAGCCCAAGTGACTTGGTCAGCACTCAATTGGCATTAGCAGGGTATCGTATCGAGGGTATTCGACTGTGTATCGGGGCATCAGCATCGGCATCGATGCATTGCAAAATTCTGTAGAAGTCATTGAGGAGGCATTTGAAATAGGATCTAGGCACTGGCCACAGGGTTTTCCTAAGAACCTAACGACGACGCGTCAGTCAGTTGCATTTATTGCATTGATTGTATTCCTGGGTTTTCCGGGAATCATCTATCTGAAAAGACCACCACCATGAGCACTACAATTTAGTGTAGCGTGTAATCATTTTTGCTGACAACAACTTCCTGTGCAACATACAAACAAAAATCAAATGTGAAGTGATTAGAGTCTTGGAATTGATCTTCTGTTCCTTTTGGCCAGCTCCTGTGGCCAGAACGTGTGTGGGTGTGCCAATATCAAAGTGACAGTGCCGCAATATTGTGTCCCAACACTGAGTCTCAAGTGTGGGAAGTGATGTGTTGATTTCAAACAAGCCGAGCACTGCATATGGGTTAAACTGACCTGACTGAACTGACCTTTTGACCGACATGAAGGACATCAAAAAGGCTGGCCGTTTATTTTCTTGGAATTATGTGTTGAAACGAAGGAGGTTCTCAGTTTGGATTACTGTAAATATGACAATCAATTCTTATCGACAAGACGACAGACGAAGCTAGACGACAGAATCTGTGGCACCGTGAGATACTTTTCATTCTCACCGACCCACAAAACAATTGCCACTAAAAACCATTCATGAAAACATTCATAACAAAAACAACAACAAGATTTTTGGAACTAATTTGTGCACTTTTATCTCTTTTTGCCGCACAATGAATTTATCACCCCTTAAAAAATATAATAGAGAATAGGGACGGCTCGTTAAGGATGAAACCCTAAGGAAACACATACAGTAATTCAGCTGAAATTTGGCAAAGATATGTGAAATGTGGGAACTAGCCAATTAATAAGGATCCTCGAAGACTGTAAGACTGTCAGATAATTATTTAAATGTAGTTTTTTTTAACCTATTTTACAGAATCGGATCTGCGATCAAGTAACTAAATTATCCTATTATAACAGGTATTCTATGCAATTCTTAGGCCAGTTGCAGAAATATACTCTAATGCTTTTAAAATGGATTTTCTTTGAGATTTATTTAATTGATAGAACCTTTAGTATATCTAAAGTTACTTTAAACCAGCAATTCGACAGCAATCCTTATAGATTGACAGTCATTCTGATTAATTGCAATTTATCATTTATCATTGCAATTCCATTTATACTTATTTTATGCATAAGGAATCAATAATTTTATGTAAAATTAATGGAGAACTCTTTGTAATATATTAATATTAAGACATAACTTTAGTTACCTTTCTCTCCATTTCAATTTATTATAGTCATCTATTTCTAAAACATAACTGAATTAGTGTGATTGAAGTAACCTAAAGTGTCTCTTTAGTTTTATTTACTTTAAAAAAGTAAATAGGGTCTATTAAGTTTGTCAAAATGTGCGTAACAGGTCGAAGGAAGTCCGGCAGACCCCATAAATATAAATATATTCTTGATCAGCATCAGCTTCGGCGTCGATATAGCCAAATCTGTTTGTACGTTCGTCCGTCTGTTTTTCTGTCCGTCTGTCTGTATGAGCGCCTAGATCTCAGAGACTATAAGAGCTAGAGTCACCAAATTTGGTATGGTGGTTCGTCTATGGGCTAAGCAGATCAAGTTTATCTTCCGCCTCCGTAAATCGAAAACAAAATTTTTGAAATCCCATAAAACGAAATATATTCAGGCTAGAGTCCTGAATTTAGGCACACAGAACGAGCATCAGGGTCCCAGTGTATCCTCATCATCCTTGTATCATCGCGATCGGATAATAATCTCGAAAGTTATTCAAAACAAACTTTAAATCCCATATAATGGTAAATTTTAAAACTAGGGCCTTGAATTTCGGAAAACAGGACAACCATCGGGGTCCTAATGTATCCTCATTTTCATAACGATCAGATAATAATATCGGAAGTTATTAGAAACTCAATATTACTCAGTGTCGGGCCAAAGGAAGAAGAAGAGCATATTGACGTTACAACGTGCTATGGGGTACTATTAGTGTCACTCTTATTTCCATTTAGAAGAATAAGTAAAGGGTCTCTCATAGTCGACTTCGACTGTAGCTGTGTATTTAGCTGTAAATATTATATTAAGATTATTTTTGTAGGATTTTTACATTAAAAGAAATGAATGACTAGAAAGAACCTACAAAGTGCCTTCAAAGCTTTCCTTCAGTTACATATATTTATAATAAAGATTCCAACATGTTAAAATTTTGTGTTACTTAAAGTAAAGCGACCCTTTAGATCTTTCTTTGCTTATTTAAATTTTAATATGTAATCCATAATTTATAGATTATTTAATGCAATAACTTTATTACTATTGAAGTCCTTAGAGATAATTTCCTTTACCATTCCAAACCTACTCATTCTTTCCCATTTACTCATTTATATTTTAATGTAAATTCCACAATTTCTACATTATTTTATGGAATACACTTTAATACAATGGAAATCGTGATATATGCATATGAATACTTATATAATCTGTCTCATTTTCTTTACCAGTCATAACCTTTACGTACTTTCCCTTCAGATTTAATTTAATTATTTGTATTTTAATAGAAACTACACATTTTCTAGAGTATTAGATGGAATACACTTTATTACTATTGAAATCGTGATATAAACTTTTATAATCTTCTTCGGTTGCTTTATCATTTCAAACCTTCTCATTCTTTCCCTTTGGTTAAATTTCCTACTTATATTTTAATCGGTATTCCATCATTTCTAGAGTATTCGATGGAATGTACTTTATTACTATTGAAATCGTGATATATGCATATGTATCGTATACTGGTATCATCTTCCTCGGTTTATGTACCATTCATAACATTCCCATTCTTTCCGCTTAGATTTTATTGACTTATTTATATATTAATAGAAATACCACAACTTCTAGATTATTCGGAATGGAATAAACTTTATTACTATTGAAATCGTGATATATGTATACATAGTATATGTATGTACACTCGTATAATCTTCCTCAGTTGCTTTATACCATTCTTACCCTTCTCATTCTTTGCCTTGCCTTTACACTAACCCGCACTTCTTCTGTTCTGCACCCACAAAAAAACAAAACCCAAGACTAGAGACGCCACAAAGCACCAGCCACATCTTCAGGTTTGACTTCAGCTTCAGCTTCAACACCAACTTCAACTCCAACTCCAACTCCAAGTCTTTCTCACATTCAGTGCTTGTGTTTGCGTAGCTTTTGAAGTTGCAGCGACAACATCATCACCATCACCATCGCCATCGCCATCACCAACACCAACACCAGCATCACCCGCTCGTCGTCTCCATTTGTCCACTGGAGTGCATTGTGTATTGTTGTTGTTGTTGTTGTTGGTATGTTAAGTGCGTGGCGCGTTGGGTCTGGGCCACGTCGCATTTGAATATGAAAAGCGTCGCCGTTGTGTGGTGCCATGAGGTATGTGGTCT